>CM040170.1:38975042-39465042 GCA_022606695.1 Vaccinium macrocarpon | reverse complement strand
GCGTGTTGACATCATGTATGGGAACATTAAGCATGCTTTCTTCCAGCCAGCAGAGAAGGAAATGATCACCGTTGTTCACTTCCATTTGCACAACCATATAATGGTTGGAAACAAGAAAACTAAGGACGTGCAGTTCTATGTTGAGGTGATGGATGTGGTCCAGACACTTGGGGGTGGAAAGAGATCTGCCTATGACCCTGATGAGATTGAGGAGGAACAACGGGAAAGGGACCGGAAAAATAAAATTAACTTGGATTTCCAGAATTTCGTTAACAAGGTGAATGATCTCTGGGGACAAGCCCAATTCAAAGAGCTTGACCTCGAGTTCGATCAACCTTTAAGGGAACTTGGTTTCTATGGAGTTCCTTATAAGGCCTCGGCTTTCATTGTCCCAACTTCAAGTTGCTTGGTTGAGCTGATAGAAAATCCTTTCCTTGTGGTTACTCTTAGTGAGATAGAAATCGTGAATTTAGAAAGAGTGGGTCTTGGGCAGAAAAACTTTGACATGGCTATTGTGTTCAAGGACTTCAAGCGTGATGTGCTTCGGATCGATTCTATTCCTTCAACTTCACTGGATGGGATCAAGGAATGGCTTGATACAACAGACATTAAGTATTATGAAAGCAGACTGAATCTGAACTGGCGTCCCATATTGAAGACAATCACTGATGACCCAGAGAGGTTTTTGGAAGACGGAGGATGGGAGTTTTTGAATTTGGAGGCTAGTGACTCGGATTCTGACAACTCGGAGGAGTCAGACCAGGGTTATGAACCGTCGGATGTGGAGCCTGATTCGGTATCTGAGGATGATGAATCTGACAGTGCATCGTTGGTGGAGTCTGAGGATGATGAAGAGGAAGAGGACTCGGAGGAAGAATCAGAGGAAGACAAGGGGAAGACATGGGAAGAGTTGGAGAGGGAGGCGAGTAATGCAGACAGAGAGAAAGGGGATGAATCAGACAGCGAGGAGGAGAGGAGGAGAAGGAAGATGAAGGCTTTTGGCAAGTCTAGGGCGGGTCCAAGTAGCTCTGCTCCCAAGCGGGCAAAGATGAGGAGGTAGATTCTAGGGCAAATCTTTGCTTTCAAAAGTAAGGTGGTCAAGTTTATGCAGCAGTTCTCTAACTTAGTTTTTGGTAGTCTGCTCTTCTCAGAAGTTATTTTAGGGGTTATTTTTCCTTTATATTTTTTCATTTCTCGTGTTTTGGATAATCTACTGGATGTTAAGATGACTGGTTGGGCTTGTAAATTTGGTAGCAGTCGTTTCGTTGAAAGCGGTTTCTCTTTAATTTTGTGGGTTCTTATTTGGTTATTGAGCTTGCTTGCTTTAGTCGATAGTATATATTTCTTTCAGGCTGTGATGTTGACCTCTCTCTCTCTCTCTCTCTCTCTCTCTCTCTCTCTCCATAAATCTAAAATTTTCTCTAGTACTTTTCTTTTACTACGTGTATGTTCTCTTTGTTGAGTTGATTAGCCATTATAAAATACCTGAACTACGGCTTTCATTTTTGTGCTATCATTACTTGCGTTGAGTTGGGCTTTATCGAGTGTAGCTCCTGCTTTAATTGAACTCTCACTAATGAACCTTGGAATTGATCTCCCAGATAAGTTGGTCCATGGCGTCACCGATACTGGGTCATAGAAATTGAGTTAGTAATTGTAAAATTACTTTCAGGTGTGCGATCGAATTCACTTGTAAATGCATGGCTTGTGTAGTTTAGTCATTTACTCAACTGGAGTTGCTGTATGAGGGATATGCTATACTATCTAAGCCTAGCCTAACGGCACTAAACTCTGCTTAGGACAACTATAACATCCGACCTTTTTTTACTACAGAATCTTACTACTTTCCCAAGTTACACTGATTCAGCAATAACATTCATGTCTTTTAAAACTCAGTTTTGTATGTTTATTTTTTGAGGCCCAAGTATATTGGGAGCTTACATAGATAGGTAAGATGACCATCAAGCACAAAATTGCAAGTAAACTTGTTCTTTTCCAGCAATATCATGCATTCTTGTATGCTGTTAACTTTTCTTCTACTGTTTCTCCTCTGTTAACCGCATGGTCATGGCAATATTTATTCTAGGTTACATTTAATTTCCTTTTACAATTAGTACCCTGACTTCCACTTTGGTATCTTAGAACTATATACCTTTGTTCAATTCTCCTGTTCTTGATGGTAAAAATATGGTCCTTTTACGGGTCTCTATTTGTCATGAAGGATGAGGATTCAGTAATTTGCCAGTTTTTTCTTTTATTCAATTCATGTTTTTCACTTTCCCATATAATGTATATCACGGTTTTTCACTTTGTTCATTAGTTTATCCGGTGTGATGCTGCTTTGATATGGATTCTCCTATTCAAGGTTTAGTTGATGTTTTTTTCTGTCAGTTTCATTGTTTAGTTTCGGTAGTACAAAGTGGATGCATTTTTCTCATTGACCTGAAAAACTTATCAAGCATCCTCAATAATAAAAATGTCCGATAAGAGCATGTGGAGCTTGATTGTAAACTTGGAAACCCCTCCTAACCCTCTTCAAAATAAACTCAATCATACACCACGTTCTAGTATATTCAAAGCCCTCTTTATTGATATATAATATGTCTCAATCTATTTTGAAATGAGGGAGATGTGCCCGTTTTACCAAAACGACTTATTTTTTCGACCTTCTGAGGGTAAAATGGTCACATATTTTGATGTACCAATTATATTGGGTTCAAACCACTTGGGTTAGAAATTATACTTGACAAGCTTTCCAACGCTTCAAACCATGCACAAAACAGAGTTCGGTAGCATCCGGAATGGCCTCACGAAGTTTCATATGTCGTGCTGTCTCTTAATCCAGGCACCTGGATTCCCCTATTCCAGGCGCCCAGATTCAATCCAGGCGCCTAGACTCCCCAATTCCAGGTGCCCGGATTCACTCCAAATACTTGATGTCCAAGGTCAAGTGAGTGGGGAGGAGCGTCTTGGAGGATTTTTGGAAAATTTTCTACATAAATCTGTCAGAGATAGTGGAGGGAATATTGATTACCTTATTGCCCCCTAACTTTGACCCCTAAGGGTTCAAGTGGACCTTTTAAACCTCCTTTGGTCTATAAATACACCTATATTCCTCATTTGCAAAAAAAAGACCAGCTCTCATATTCTCTCCTACTGTTATGCTGCTGAAATCCCATCAGAAATCCCATTCCTAGTTCATCTCTTATTGCCCCATTGCATTTTAATCTCAAAACCTACTCTTCTATCACTCAAATTCAACAAATTTCTTGTTCTTCACTACAAAAGCCTAACTAAAATACCACAATCAGTCACTCACATTTCCAAAAAACAAAATCCAGTACACCAAACAATCTACAACTTCCCAAACTTGTTCCAAAAGTTCATCAATCAAGTTCTTAAGGTAGATTTTTCTACCAATATGCTCAAATAGGCCCGGAGAGGACATCAACCAAGCTCTAGCTAGTCTTCTATACTGGCTTAAAGTTTGGGAAAGGTCTTAAACATCACAAGAAGAAAATTCGTTTTGTGCATCAGTATACAATCCAGGCGCCTGGATTAGCCCTTTCCAGACGCCTGCATTGAGTCCAGGCGCCTGCATTCACTCGCCGCCTGGACTCTCTCCTCTTAGTCATGTTTTCCACTCTTTTTTGCATTTCAATCAATTTATGGAAGATCATCTACATGAATTAATGTTAGGATAATCATATCTCATGTTTTAATCTTCATTATAAGGGGTATTTTGAGTGTTTCAAAGGCAAAAATCATGTTTTTCAAGATTTTTATCATGCTATGAAATTGAACTTGAGATTCATTTCATCCACAAAGTCATTAAACATCATTTAGAGTGTGTGTGGATAAGCTAGGAACATTGCACTTGTGGTTTACTGTGGAACCTAGAAGATAGAAGTTGTTGTCTGAGTGGCCATCCAGACGCCTTGATTCACCTATTCTAGGCGCTTGCATTCAATCCAGGCGCCTTGATCTGCCTAATCCAGATGCCCAGATTGCTATCTAGGTGTGATATGTTTGATGTTTGTGATCAGCTTCTGGGACACCTTGGAGCAGTTTGAACATGATTTGATCAAGTTCCAATGTTCTATGCATATAAATCATTCATTCATGACATTTTGCACAAGCATCTACCCGCAACTCATTGATCTTTTTGATACATTTTTCGTGTTCACACGAATATGTATTCAAAGTTCATTCAAATAACATTTTCAAAAATCCTTTAAGCATTTAATAGAGACTGGTGGTTTCATCAGGCGTGAGGGGTGCTTTAAATTTCTTCTCCTCATGTAACCTAGCTCCTAGACCCGAGAAATCTCATTTTGCGAGGCTAGTAAAACATTTTTCATTCAAAGGGCAAAAGAGTCATTTTTCGATTGGTTTCTCGGGTGCAGTCCCCAAACCCGGGTGGCGACTCCTATCAATCAATCAAATCTGTTTTCCAAACAAACTTCAATTTTCGTGGACTACTCCGCGGGGTGTTCACACCCGTTAAGGGTACAAAAATAAACTTTTGTGGGTCCCACTTGTAAAAAAATACACTTTAAAAGTACACATGTACGTTAAAGTACACTTAAAGATTTATTTTAAAGTACAAGTGTACTTTTAAATTATACTTTTTTATACTCTTAACGGGTGCACTATGACACCCGTTAGCATTTCCCTTTACGGATACACATGTGGGTCTCACTTTTATCTTTTTCAAAGGCGCTCTCTCTCTCTCCTCTCTCCCTCTTTTCCTCTACCTTTCTCTCTCCTCTTTCCCTCTTTTCTGACTTTTCCCTGACAAGTCTTTCTCTCTCTTTCTTCTTTCTCTTTTCTCTGCCTTATTAACTGTACTGCCACCGTTAACTTACCAGGAAGCGTTGTTACAATTTTTTATGCAAATACTTGTACACTAATTTCACTATTTGGACACAAAAAATAAAAAATGTTAGTTAGTTGGACAAATTCTAACCTTATATGACATTAACCATTATTGGAGATGCAAGGAGTATCTCTTGTAGCAGGGGGTATCTCTTTGATAAATAAACGGGTAAATTACATTGACGAGGTTTCTGAAATTACATTGACCTCCCTTGCAGGGAAAACTATTATCAGAATTCCCCCTTACTATTAAACTAGGCCTAATGTTGTTAGTCTTGAGTACAAAATGTCCAGAATGCAAGGTAAAATACCAGGGGATGTTAGTAATTTACTCTATTTATTGTTGACTATATTTTTTCAACAACATTTATTTAGTTTTGAGGTCATTGTAATCAACCCGATAAATTATGTTGGGTTCTAGAATATGCCAAAAGGCACTGAGACAGAGCAGCAATGCCTATAGAGGAATGGTAGCTCTTCTCTTTGGTCCATAATAGATAGGATTGTTCTGCTATAGCCCATGGATAGTGGTTGATAAACTAAACTCCTAACGCCCTGTTTGTTTGCGGTATATAAGGGAGGGATATAAGATTTGGCCGGATATGTAAGGATATACATATCCTTGTAGATTATATCTAGAGTTTGTTATATTTTTGCTTCCTGGATATCTATATCCTTGGATATCCATATCCTCCTGTGATGGGATAAATTATAGGCACACCCTCCCCAGCCTATAATATATCCGACCTCTTTTACCACCCAACCTTTTTGCAACATATGGCCCACCAATGGCAAAACTTTTGCCGCAGAAGAGAGAGAGAGGGAGAGGTGCAACAGTAGAAAGGAAATAGAGGTGCGAGTGGCCCACCACCTTTATCCTTCTTTTGATTTTTTTATTTGAGATATAAAAGGAATTTCACACAATTTTATATTATCCAACCCCTCATATCCATCTTCCACAACAACAAAATAAACCAAGCAAATTTTAATCTCTCTCTTAAAATAATACCCCTCAAACTATATCCACCTCTATATCCCCTTCTTATTATATCCTCCTTCCCCCCTCATATACATATCCCGCTTACAAACATGGCACAAATTTAGTTTTCTTCCGGTTGGTATTAGAGCCTATTACGAATGATTATTTGCGTAAACCCGTCCAAATGATGCTAGCTCAGATGTTGGATTCTACCTTTTTTGGTAATTTTTTTCTTGGGAATGTTTCAAGCGAATATATCTATGCTGAGTTTTTTTTTTAACCAAGGAGGAGATCCTCAACGTTGTGTTTGTTTGCATGATGATATAGAGGCTAGATATAGAAATCCAAGTATGCCATATCCACTATTTGTTTGCATTAAGGAACTCGGATAAGTTTTAGCTTGGATATATCTCGGGTATACCATATCCACCGTTTGTTTACATTTAGGAACCCGGATATATATATGTACACATATTTCCTCGGTCTTTTTTTAAGTGATCTCTATCAGAATACAAACAATTCAAACTCCTAAAATACATATTTTCTATATGAAATTTACACGACTTTGGGACAAAAGTTGCACCATTGGCCCACCACTGTCCTGTATTTCTAGGATTTTCTTATTTGGGACAAAAGTGATATTTTAGTCAGTTTAACATTACTCCTCATATCCCCTTCTATATTACTACTAACTGTTTACATATAAAATTAACCAATCCAATAATTAATTGACACGTAATCAAAAGTGCCAAACGTTGGCAATTACTCGTCAATGAAAATACATTGGATTAATAAGATAAAGTTGATTAAATACGATGTTGTATTACTTCTCAATTTAGAAAGACAGTTATTGGCAGTTACAAGCCATTGCTAAAATAAAGAATGACTTCGAAGCCATAATATCAACTGCTAAAGACACAAGCTCCACGTATAAACTTGTGAAACAAGACAATTGGCAGTTAGAACACGTGGAATATTTTTGGAAGGCAGTTATCTCCTTAACATGTTATCATTTGAGTTTGTTAAGCAAACGTGTAGATTTAAAGCTTCTGGAAGAAGAAAGAATTCAAATTCAGACATGGAGGAAGAATAACTGCCAACTCTGGAAGTTAGAGTTCGAAGCAAGCTAGATTCAAATTCATGGAACGGGAAGTTCAAACTACAAGCAACGTCTATAAATAGAAGAAATTGAAGAGTGAAAAGACCCCAGACAAATCTTCAACAAACAGCTATAAAAAAAACTGATGCTTGGTTTGTTCATTGGCAAAGTAGTTTAGGATTTCGAACTCAGTTCGAAGTAGATTATGAAGTAGATTAGGATTTATCTCGATTGTTCTTGTAACAATCACCCCTATCTCGGTTGTTCTTGTAACAATCACCTGTTCGAAGTTCTATTACTCTGTACTTGAAGTTGGAGACGATTTCGAAGTAAGTTTATCTTTGATTTATCAATCGAAATGTCTTGTTTCTTCATTGTTCTTTGATTTCCTAAGTTTATTGGTTTGCATTTCTTTACTTGTTAAGAAAAATCCTCTTAATTGAGGTAATTGAACCACCAAAACACAATCGCCTGATTAGATTTGGTTTTTTCCAAAGTTAATCTGAAGGAGGAGATTGAAACTCTCTCTGGCACGCTCGCACATAATCATTTTCCATTGCAAAGAAGTAAAAAGAACCAAACACTAACCAAACAAACCAAGTTAATTTTAATCTCCTCTTCTATAATAATACCCCATTCAACTATAGCCACCTCCATATCCTCTCTTATTATACCCCTTTTTCCCCTTCATATACATATCCGTCTAACAAACAGGGCGCAAGAGATACAAAACACTTGGGCATAAGCCTATACGAGTAGATGCTGAGATTTTTTCCCAATTACAAGTCACATATAAACAATGAATTTTGCACTGATCAATTAACAATGTCTGAGCTGAACCGTTGAGGGTGAGCACACTCACTACAGTCCCCGGATCCAACCATTGAGGTAGTCAAGAATGCTGTTTCACCAGTGTGATCCACCTACTGCTAGGTACAATGCAC
Source organism: Vaccinium macrocarpon (assembly GCA_022606695.1). NCBI lineage: Eukaryota > Viridiplantae > Streptophyta > Magnoliopsida > Ericales > Ericaceae > Vaccinium > Vaccinium macrocarpon. Next base: position 39,457,142 of record CM040170.1, on the reverse strand, counting down.
ACATTCCCCGTTGAGAAAAAAGGAAAAGCGGAAATAGTACAAATTGCACAGTTGTAGACAACAAAAAGCTTCTTTGTTTTTCCTAAAAGAAAACATTTTCTTTCTCAATCCCGCAGAATTTAAGGAAATACAGGAACTATAACCTTTGTAGACTTCCAATATGCACCTGAAATCACGGCATCTGATTCCCCAAAGAAGGAACCCATTGAAAGCACGGACAACGTATACAATCCAGCATCATCCCATTAGACCGAAGACTGAAAACCAACAAGAACGATCAAAGAATTCAAACATATTTTATATTGATGCAAGGAACCCCAAAACTTCACTTGCTTCATCTACAGTACACAGGTTAAGCTGAAAAGTGGAAGTCAGCTGTTAAATACAAGAATCTCTAGCATCATATGTTTGACACACAGGTTTCCAGCTGCAGTGACCATCTTGAACCATACCACAGGTTATTGTATATGGAGTCACCACCAAAGACTTACAGGCACTCTATGCGTCCTATGTTCAACCAAACCATTGGTTTCCTGCTGTGAAGCTCATCTTCAACCTCTACAGTCTACGGAATTTACACGTAGTTATTTGTGTATGAGGTCACCACCCAAACACTAACAGGCACTTTACGCATCATTGCCTCCTGACATATGCATTCCTCTGTACTGTATTAAGGGAAACTCCAAGGATAGTTAATTCATTGAAGGATTATGCCAATCCCAGTACAATGAAGATGCTAATCAAACCATTCAGGGTGCCAACCACTGGAGCAAAAAGACAGCTGACGCATTAACATTAAAACACCCAAACAAATAAGCAGAAATACACAAGTTGTTCTTACCCTATAGCTTAGCACTCTGCCATGTTACAAGAACAAGACTCAGCTATCTTACAAGACCTGAAAGAGTCTGCAATACACGAGAATAATGAAAGAACCATGTACTTTTCATGTATCGTGGTGATCAAAGGCCCTTGCAAATTTGGTTACACAACTGTCTTTCACGGCTGCTGATGCCACTCCATAACTTATAGCAAAAGGTAAGAACCCAGATGTCGGTCCCAGTTCTTATCTGTTCACCTGAATTTGGGCCTCTTAGGAAGGCTGCCACTGGGAATTCTTTTATCTGGCACCCTTGCCTTTCCAAAAGTCTTAATCTGCCTTCGCTTTCGCTCATTCTCGCTGTCTGATTCATCCCCTTTCTCTCTGTCTGCCCTGCTCGCTTCCCTTTCCAACTCTTCCCATGTTTTCCCTTCATCCTCCTCGGAACCTTCTTCAGACTCCTCTTCATCGTCATCCTCAGACTCCACCAATGACGCGCTGTCATCATCCTCTTCCTCTGACCCAGAGTCAGACTGTGCATCAGAAGGCTCATATCCATGGTCTGACTCTTGCGAGTTGTCAGAATCTGAATCACTAGCCTCCATGTTCAAGAATTCCCACCCGCCATCCTCAATGAACTTTTCTGGGTCATCCGTGATAGTTTTCAATATGGGTCGCCAGTTTAGATTTAGCCTGCTTTCATAATACTTGAGGTCTGTTGTGTCGAGCCACTCTTTGATGCCATCTAAAGAGGTTGAAGGGATAGAGTCAAACCGAAAAACATCTCGCTTGAAGTCTTTGAAAACAATGGTCATGTCAAAATTCTTCTGCCCCAGACCTACTCTCTCCAAATTAACTATCTCAATTTCATTCAGGGTGATTACTACAAACGGTTGCTCTATTAGCTCAACTAGACAGCTTGAAGTTGGGACGATAAAAGCTGAAGCTTTGTGGGGCACACCGTGGAATCCAAGGTCTCTGAAGGGCTGATCAAATTCCAAGTCCAGTGATTTGAATTGGGGTTGTCCCCACAGTTCGTTCACTCGATTCACAAAGTTTTGGAAGTCCATGTTGATTTTGTTCTTCCTGTCCCTCTCTCTCTGTTCTTCCTCAACCTCATCAGGGTCATAGGCGGATCTTTTTCCACCCCCAAGTGTTTGAACCACATCCATAACCTCAACATAGAATTGGACATCCTTTGTTTTCCTGTTTCCCACCATTATGTGGTTATGGAGATGAAAGTGAAGCAGAGTAATCATCTCCCTCTCTGCTGGTTGGAAAAATGCGTGTTTAATGTTGGCAAACATGACGTCGACGCGTTCATCGGGCCTAGAAGTTGAATACCTAAAACCATTAGTGTGGGCTTCCAGAGTACCAGTGAGCTTCCTTCCGCGACCACCAAACACAGGACGGATCCATAGATCAGATAACCGTATTGGCTTAAATTTGGCCCCGGCAACTTGAAGTTTCTCCTGACTAACTAATGTTGCTCTCTCAGCTTTCTCAGATTCCCTTGAAGTAACCTGCCGCCGGAGGGTTTTGATCAGCTGCACCACTTCACTTATGTGCCTTGGGTCCTTGGATCGGAACGACACTTCTTTAACGTAAATTGAACCTTGGAATTTCAAGGAGTTTGTGTCGTGCGGATTGAAAGCAGTCCCCGTACATTAAAAAATAATACGAATATAGCAACTCCGGTTGGTATCCTGCTGACTAGACACACTTTTTATCATCGCAACATGGAAAGGGACCATGCTTCCATAAATTGGTAACAATATAGCTTCCCTTTTCTGATCAACTTGAATCATCAAATCTCTAGGCGGGGGAAGATCATTAACACTCTTGTATGCAATCAACTCCCCGGATGGTTTCACACCACCGCGGTTATCCATTGACCCAGAACCCCCGCCGGCAAGCCTTCTAGCAGTTTCTTCATTCTTCTGACGTGCAAGTTCCGCCTGGTGTTGCCTCCGCTGCTCCTCCTTTGACATCTCCTGATTTACTGACCTTAAGGTTGCCTTTGATGGCAATGCTGCCTTGGAAACATTAGCTGCAGACCTCACTTTCGGCCTTTCTTCTTCTTCTTCTTCTTCATCCTCGTTAAATGAATATGCCACGTCCTTCACAGCTTTAGAACTTACAGAAGTCACCACTTCTGGGCTAGTTCCATTGACAATTACGGTGTCAGAGAGCAGAACGGAAAAATTTTGGGTCTTTGGGTTCTTGGTTTCAGCCTGCAAATTCTGAAAACCAAGGGATACATTAAAAACCATGCCTGGTTTAAGCACCCTATCATTCTTTGCATTAAGACTAAGCCCTGACTCGCGAAACTCAAGGCCAATCCCAGTCCCAGCAGATTTCGTCATGTTTGTCACAAATTCAGGGGCATCCTTCTCAACTACTGATACAGCAGCTTGGTACACAGCGCCAGCTTTATTCCCAGGTTTCAATGCACCAATAGCTGCTTCATGAGCCTTTAGGAGAACCTCATAAGCCTTGCTTTGTACAGCATTGGCATCGATTAAGAACGTACGTGCAACGTTTGAGCAGTAGCTGTTGTAACGGGACCCAATAGCACATATGATCACACTAGTAGAATCGTAGTAAAGGTTCTCATCATTGCTAGAGGCACTTGGTTTGAGATCAAACCCTCCTCCACTTTGGAAAATGGGAGGGTAACAAATATCAATATTTTCTGCCTTGAGCTTCACTTTAACCTTTGCAGGTTCAAGTATGACCTTTTCAGTGTCATCCATAAGGGAAGAATGGGAGATCTTCTTCTCCTCATCAATGACTTTTTCAAGCTTCGGGACCACAAAATGCTTCATCACTGATGAGGTTAAATATGCCGCTTTCTTCACATTGGTAATCTCATCACTGTCCTTCACTGCAAATAGGTCCGAAAACCCATTAGTTATGTCACTGAGCTGAAAATCTGCATTCTTTAGTTTTTCAGCCCATGTCTCCAAAAGGTTCCCTTCGGGCACCTCTCTCGCAATATATCCAACCACAGGAGTATCGTGACCATCCGACTTTGACTGAGCACGCACAGCTTTGAATATGGTTTCCATCGATGCAGTTCCATCATCGCTTTTGGCCTTCACATGCATCACAACTTCTGCACCCATAACCTCCTTAGCAGACTTCTTCACAACTTCAAGTAAAGAAGCCTTCTTCTGGCTACACAAGAAATGAATCTGCTTCTTCATAAATATCATAATTGTATCAGGGAACTCATAACCAACCAACCATACATTCAGAGCTGATGATTTCAAGTACCGCAAGTCTTCGGATGGTGGAGGCGTCGCAATTGCAAGAACTTCAGAAGCACCCCATAGGTCATCATTATGTTCGTTCCAGTGGGAATAAAGCATTTTTAACCGCTTTCCAAAGGTATCCAGATTGATACTGTAGGCACTGCCTCCTCCTGATGCCTTGCCATTAGTAAAATTTCGGTTTTCAGCCATTGAAAATGATACGAGGATAGATCTTGAATCCTTGATGGTTTAGCAGTTTGACTTTCCAGTAAGCATAAACTGTAATACATAACAACTATAAGTTCCCTTCTAATTCTTAAGATAAAAATTCCAAATAGTATGCAATAATCCAATCATCAGCACAGAATCCAATGCTAAGCTAGTGGAAAAATTCACATGCGCTGTTTCAAGATACAACATTCTGTATCGGAAAAATCTCTTGCAGTAAAACTTCAAGAATGTGAAACAATGGAAGAGACCGGATGAATTGAGAAACAAACAATATAGATACAAAATGTGACATACATGCATATTAATTTCATAAATGGAAAAAATCAGACTCCCATTTCCACATTTTGAAATGTTGAAGTAAAATGAGAATCGATTCTGATTAGTTCAAAAAGATCAAGAAACATGTTTTATTGATGGAAAGTATCAACTACTAACATCTTTTACAAACTAAAAGTCACTTTTGCTAGTAATTCTCTGAAAAGCTTCCAGCATGTGTGCCTTCATATGAATATGGCACTTCATACATTCATATGACGGCACACATGCATAAATCTTTCTGACTCGGGAATCAAAGATCAATTCCTGAACTTTCAGAAACCCAATAAAGATGCATTCTAAAGTAAGATATGAACAAAATGGAGAAGGAAACAAAAAAGATAGTTCTACTTTCACAACGGAACTCCACACGGGGACCCAATGGGAGGCTGGTGGAAATACTGCCACCCTAACGTTTCGAGGCAAGCTTCTTACTACAATAGTACTGATGAACGCCTTTTTAGTACACAAGTTTGGCACCCCAAGAATCTCGTGAAAAAAAATAACAACCGCCTCCCTAAGATCTTCTAACCAAAAAATATTTGAAAAACCAAAGATTTAACCAAGTTGTTTTTTGACGAAGACAATTCCAATTGTTTTTTTACATGTTAGACAGGATCCACAGGGAATTTGTTTAGCCATGTGCTGAAAGGAAGAACACATAACACAGTAGAATCAAATAATAGCAACCAGATGAGCGTGGAACCTTTTTTTTTTTGTACTAAAGTGGTGAAAAAACAAACCTTTGTTTACCATTGATATAAAAGGTAATGAGACATAAAGGGGGAAGTTAGGGAAGCCTCCAATTCCTAAATCTTGATCTCTTGAATGTTGTCTTTGTAAGGTAAAATGCTTTGTCCAAACAAGACAATTCCTATTGGTAGCAAACGGTATCGATAATGTTGCTAAACACAAAAATCAAGCTTAAAATCAAAATAATGCCAAAATTGAATTACAAGGAATCATTCCCCAAACTAAAAATGTTACAAAAAGTCCACGATTCCACTATACACGCATTTATGTGCTTATCTACGAGCATACATACGTGAACACCTTTCTGAATCTGGATTTCAATATCAAGGCTAAGCTTGAAAATGGAAAGTTAAATTTTCAACTTTCCCATATGGAACTCAAAATCCCCCTTTTCTGGTTCAAAACAAATGATCAAATTCAAAAGTCAATATTAAACAAGAAAAACAACACAAAACATAAAAGAAGAGGATTCACAAGCTTACAGTTTCTATGCTTCCTTGAGGATCTATCCGCGGTGATCAGATTTAAAAGGTAAAGTTTTGAGTTTAGTATATACTATGTGCTTATATAGTAGTATACGCACATAAATATTTTCCCGAATCCGAAATCCAAGATCAAGTCCTGCACTTTCTGAAATCCAATAAGCTAAAAGTCTTGAGATGAATATATTGATAGGCAAATGACGCTAAAATTTCAAACTTCCCCACATGAACTTCAAATCCCCCGTTTCTGGTTCAAAGCAAATGCTAAGATTCTAAACTTAAACAAGAAAACTTACGCATAACATAAAAAAGAGAGGATTCAAAAGCTTACAGTTTCTATGCTCTCGTGAGGATCAACATCCGATCATCCGATATTACTGAAAAGTTTTGGGATTACTTATGGAGATTTCAATTCCTCAGATAGATTGAAAATTGGGATTGAGGCTTCAGAAAAGCTTGCGAAAACGGCTAACCCTATAATCCTATCTGATCCAAAAATCCGTACACAACCCACGAATGTAAAGAATGTATACATATAATAGAGAGAGAGAGAGAGAGAGAGAGAGAGAGAGAGAGAGAGAGAGAGAGAGAGAGGATCAATGAAGAAATCCGATGGGACTCCCAAGAGAGGGAGAGATTGAGATATTTGTCACTGGTAGGGAGTGAAGGCGACGAATAGGGAAGTCTTCTGCGGGCTAAACTATGTTTAGCTCCTTAATGTTTATCTTTCTTCAAGAGAAGCCCATTTTCTAAATTACAAAATTCTCCGTAAGAGCGACAACAGCAACTAAGGTAAATTTTAAGAGCAACCTGCATGGCTTTCTATGGCCTTTTTCCTACATTAGCCAACACCCACAACCAACCAACTCAAATTTAGTGAATCTAACAATCTTTTACCCCCTCCAACCCCCTAATTTATATATGAAACCAACATGGCTGTTTAGCCATTAATGCGCTTTTCATCCCATGTCATAGCATTAGCATGAGTTAATCACCTACACGCTTTGTAACTAACATTAGATTAATATCATCGATTCATTTTGAAGAGTGAGAATTAACGTAGCATGGGTGGGAGATTGATTGTACTTGTATTACACGGTGAAGGTCTATTTATCGACGAAATGAATTCTTGCAATGGAAGGGAGTGGGGATGACGTTAGTCATGGAAATGAGGAAGGGCAATAGTGCGAGTGATCAGTGTTTATTATTCTTAGGGTAGTGTTAGTAGCAGAATTTGGGCAATGGTGGTGAGAAAATGAGATCTAGTAGAAATGACTCGAGAGAGAGATGATTGAGAGGTTTCCTAAGGAGCCCTAAATAATTTTCCAAGCATAGGGGTTTCATTCCTCACCACACGGAACTTCCTGTCACTAATTTGAAAACAGATAATAGGACAGGCAAATAGATAAAAATTAAATAATTGATGGTTGAAATTAAATAAATATTTACTTATAAGTAAGGATGTTCAAGATAATCGACTTAACCGCTTAACTAATTTGATCCGGACCAAACCATCCTATTATGTGTGGTTATGCGGTTCAATGGTCTGGTTATGGTTCTGAAAATTTTAAAATCGTTGATTTTAGTTTGGTTACTATTATCATTTTTAAGAACCGTGGTTATCACTGAACTAGATCGTTTAATATTAATTTATACGTAAATATACATATAATGTTTTTATTTGATAAGTTAATTATGTATTCTGAAGTTAGTCCACCTTGAGGAGAACCAAAACAATGAAGGATTGTTAGAGTGCTGAGTATTCCAAAACCCATATCAATTTCATTATTTTCCTACTTCAGTACTTTCCCTATTGGTTTTGAAATGTTAATAAAGTTCATGTGATTATTACATGAGTTCATATGCTTTGAAAAAGTGGTTAAATGATAATTGGATAAAACCATAACCTAACCAAAAACGGACCGGTCTTGCAGTTTGATTTTGGTAAGGTACATATGTTTATTAGGTTTTGGTTCCCAATTTTTTAGAAACCGCTCAGAATCAAGTTCCTAGTTTTCTAGAGAACCGGATTAATTTGGACCGTGGACATCACTACTTATTAGAGCCAACGTGGAAAATAGAAAGACCTTAGGGGCCCCGGTGGTAATTTGCCTGCATATAATTATAAGACCCGCGCAAAGAAAAAAAAGGACAACGCTGCTAGGGGTACAACAAAAAGGGCCAACAAACGACGTCGGTTGCGTTCCCCTACTTCCCAAATCAACGCGATACAAAGAGAAGAGGAGAGGTTGAGAGAACTGGGTCACGACGACGAGCCACGACCGCCGCCGACCTCTGCCGCTGCCGACGGCCACAACACGCAGCTCTCCACCTCCGGCGACTACCACTATCAAGGTCTCTCTCTCTCTCTTTTCAATTTGAAAACCCTAACTCTGTTGAAAACCTCTCAATTGATTGCGACTTTAGGTTTGGTTCGGTTCGGTTCGGTTTATTCACTTGAAACCCCCCTATGTTTTCTGTTGTGGGCTTTAGATACCTGTGCGAGATGTGGTCTGACAGAGTTATAATGTATTTTTTGAAAATTTTGAGTGTTGGGCAAGAGAGATATTGGTTCTGTGAAGCTGTGCAAACCACTGTTGATAGTTATGGTTCTGTATTTTTGCTGCGTGATATCTATATGCTAGTTATGGTTCTGCTGCTAGTTATTCCTGCAGAGTTCAATTATAGTTACACACATAGACACGATCAAGTCAAAGAGGAACTCAGTGGTAGGAAGTTTGATGGGAATACTGTTACCCCAAAGTGTGGTTTAAAGGAATCTATATGATTGTTGTGGGGAATTTGGTGTAGAAGGAATAGAATTGTATTTGATGGCAAGGTTTGGTGATAAGATATAGGAGTATTTGGTGATAAGATACCTCAATTTCTATGCTTAAATGTGATTTACTCTGGTGCGTGGATTGGGCTCCCAATACTCTTTCAAGGAGTGATTATATACTAGGCCACAAATATAATCACATTTAAGCATCTAAATTAAGCATAAAAAACAGCAAACAGAGAGAGAGAGAAGGGTACCTGCTCAATTGAGGGATGGTTCTGATCGCATAGAAATTGGATGAATGGGGGAACAATTACAAAGAAAACCCATTTACCTCTCTCCAGAGTCAAGAGTCGTTTTTTGAGTTTGATGTGCCTTTACACGAAACCACGAGTTTAGTGTGCATTTCCGATGTTTGTTTCAAAGAATTTGATTCTTTTGAACCTTGTCGCAATTTCTTCCATCAATTGTACTTCTTTCAATTCAACCCGATCAGAACCAGCCCAAATTGAGCAGGTACCTCTCTCTCTCGTCATCTATCTCTATCTGCTGGTTTTTTTTTTTGTGTGCGTGTGCTCAATTTAGATGCTTAAAGATGATAGATATGTTTGCGGCCTAGTAAATTATCGCTCCTTGAATGAGTATTTGGATGTTCGATCCACACAACGGGAGTGAATCAAATTAACACAGATGCAGCAGTAGTAAGTACCATTCTTTTAAGGGGGGCGCTCTTCTAAGCATATTTTTTGTGTGCTCAGGGTTGGCCCTGGTTAAGTTCTTCAGATTATATCAGAAACTGGATTTTCATAATTTCAGCTGAATATGATGGGTTTCAATGCCACTGCATATTGCTGTTACTGAGTTTCAGTTTTGGAACTGATCTAATTGCCCTTTCCAAAAAATGAGAAAATGGAACGAAAAATGTTTTTTTTTCGTTACTTTAGGAAATTAAAAAGACAAGGGAACCTATTATTTATCTACCTCACATCACATTTCTATGTTTACCATAATTTTCTGCGACACAAATTCTCTTTTTTCTGAGCCCTATGGTTCATGCGAAAATGGGATTTGCTTTCTGATTGCTAAGGGAAATCTGAATGAAAACTGGTATTGCTACATGTTGAACATCATTATATCATCAGGGATTTGAGTGGTTATTATTCGTTTTTTGCTAGTTTTTAAAAGCCTTTTCGTCTCATGTTAGTTTGACATTGTCATGCATCTTCGAGATTGGTATTTACATAAGGTTGTTATCTCTTACACTTTATCCATGATTTTAGAGATGGCAAGAGTCAGAGACAGAATGGAAGATTTTAAAGATGCTGTGCACCGCTCAGCTTTATCTCTGGGATATGATGAGGTTTGTTGGCTTTTGGAGTCAATATTGGTCTTTTATTCTCTGGTAGCATTTTAATTGATAACCCTTGGGTTTTTTTCTTAATATGGCACAAGGGTGTAATGCAAACAACCCTCTTCGTCGATGATGGATTTATATGTAGGAAGTCCTTGTAAAAGCAACAATACCTATTCTGGAATCTATAATTAAGCAACTTCTCGTGGTGCGGCATTTATCTTCATGGCTATACTATGTGAAATCTTAGTATCTTACTAGTATTATTTTTGAATCTTGATTTGAAATAAGTTTTCAAAAGGGATTTTCTGGTTCTGGTGAGGCATTGTTTGATGAAGCAAATGAAAAGGCAAGAAAAGACGTGTTAAATGTGGTCCTTTGCCATAAAAAAAGAATCCTTCTATTTTTTACTTGTGTTTCAGCTATTCAAATCTTATTTGGATGCTCTTAAATGACGGTTACATCTGAATGGTGAAGATAGATAAAACTTCTTGAAAGGATCTAGGGTTTGCCTGTGATCTATTGAAGATGTGGTCTGTTCACTTATCTGGACACATGTGTGAGGAAGAAGAAAATTGGAGGGAACAAACAAAAAAGAGGAGGAGAAAGTAGTGTACATGGGGTTGGATGGTGACTTGAGATAACACTATACAATGTCAGAAGAATTGATGGCTCTTTGCCTTACAATTCATGTGCATGATGCGGACATTCAACCATTTGACTCCAGAAGTATAAACCGCTGTGATTTTTCAATTTCTTCAGTTGGTTTCAGTGTGAAACTTTCTGTAGTCTATAATCACCTAGTGGCAATGGGGATTTTGAAAATGTCATCCGCTTTTCTACTAACGTGATGATGCTAGGAAGAAACATGACATGCTTCAAAACTTGGTACCAGTGAATCTAAGATACTGCATGTCTGTGTGTTCATATTCTGCACCTGCTTTTCCTATGTCTCGCAACTTGAATGTGGAGCATCTTTAAGTTGTGTGATAGCAACGGATTTTGTGCACCAATATGTAGTCTAGTTTGGAATTTGGGGTAGAATTTTGACCAGTCTGTCACATTTGGTTTAGGGCTAAGAAAGATAGTGTGCTGATTTTCAATGTTATATTGTCAGGCAACATATCTGCTGAAGTCATAGATAAGATTTAATCATGGAGATGCACTGGAATATAGATATAAGTTAATTATTGTTCTCAATTTTGTAGTTTTTTTTTTACCTGAAATATCCTCATCAACCAAGTTATGGTGACTTTTGACAGTCTAAACTGGCAGCTGTTCTGGCATCTTTTATTATGCACAAACCTCGGCAAAGATCATCTTTTATCAAAGTTGCATTGACTACGGTATATGCCTTAAGACTACAGCAATCATATCTTGTTTTTCATTATTATTTGATACTATAAACATGAGAAGGCTATTTGTTGCAAGTGATGCTGCCACTTGCTTCCGAGGAAACATTTCATCTCTGTTTTTACTTCATACTATAATCATTTCAATACAATTTTGTGCCCAGCTTTTCTAGAGAATTAACTTTCTTCATCCTTTTTGCAGCTTGAAAGCATTGGAGAGTTGGAACAGTTCTTGGTGAAGCATAAGAAGGACTATGTAGACTTGCACCGAACCACTGAGCAGGAGAGAGACGGTATTGAGCATGAAGTACGTCTGCAAACCTAACCTTTGCAGTGCTTTGTGAAATTAAATAGGCCATTCTAGGATGTTCACTAGCAAATGATGTTAATTGTTAGACATACTGAACATCGTAGTGAATTAATTCATTCACAAATTCTTTATGGAAAATATAGTTATATAGATAGTTTTATGAGGGATGTGAATAGTGAAAATGGACATTCTTTATCGGGAGGAGGGAGTTGATGTTTGATATTGATTATAAACCAAAGTTTGGCAAGAATCTCATGATGCATCTTATGTTGCTTTCATTGCTTGATTTGAAATAAAGTATAAACGGCATTTAGATTTGGCTATTGCTTCTCTGCTAGGCAAAGAAAAATAATGGAGATATTAAATATTGAAACAACTCCAAGGTATTATAAAGTAAGTTCGCTCAAGTTGAGGTGTGTGATAAAAGGGAAAAAAAGGTTGAGGGGTGCTTCTGGCATATTACGGGATAGATATGAACAGTTCGCTCAATTTGAGGTGTGTGATAAAAGGGAAAAAAAGGTTGAGGGGTGCTTCTGGCATACTATGGGATAGATATGAACCTACAAAGTTGAAAAAGAAAATTCTGTAGAGCAGCAAAGAATCATCAATGCTTTACAATCCTAAATTGCAAGCAAGTAGGCAACTAAGAAATTATGCATTAATAAGACTAGTGTAGATGATGAGGGTGATAAAATGGACATGTGGTGAGACCAGAAGTAGTAGTAGTATTTTGAAATGTTTGGTGTAGCCAAAATTGAAGATAAATTGAGAGGGAGCAGACAGAGGTTTTAAACATCATTCGTTGCATTGTTATGGACAGCAGTGTTGTCTTGGTTTGGTATTCAGTGGGTAATGTCAAGAAATGTCATGGAACTTCTTATTCCTTGGAGAGGTGGAAGAGTGGGTTTGAGAAGGAAGTGTGTTTGGAACATGATTCCTCTCTGTGTGATGTGGATAATTTGGCGAGAGAGAAATCAGAGATGTTTTCGAGGAGTGGAGAAACCCTTGTTCAGAATCATTAGTTTTTTGGTGAATAGTTTGTATAGTTGGGACAAGAGAGATTGTTATCCTTCTCTTGACCAATTTTTTGACTGGTTTGAGCTTTTACTTCCACGTGGTGGCGTATAGGGCCTTTTTGTCAGTGGCCTCCTTTTCTTTTTTTGTAAATGGGAAGCATCCCTTATGCTCTTTTAATATAATTACTTACTTATCAAAAAAAAAAATTATGAAGAGTGATGAGATCATCGTCAATTGAACTGCTGTTGAAGAGAAATGGAAAAGTAAAAAATCAGTCAAAAACTTGTTGAAATACCTTCTTATTGATTGATGGTTTCAAAATGCAATCTAAATTATGATTAGTGTTTTAAATGGCTCACGGCACACCAAGGCGCAATGGTCCCCTGGAGCAATAGCGCACAGCGTGCCGCGTGCCATAGCAACTTGTGGCGCACTTTAATATAACGAGTAGAATTCTAATATATAGGCATATCTTTCAACACAAGCAAACACTTTTAAAACGTTCAAACGTCATAAAACATAAACATTTCAATGTTTAAACCACCAAATGCTAAGCAAAACATAAAATCCATAAAAAGCTAACATATAGACGTTTAGCTTTGGGACAACAAAATTAAGGATACAGTAATCTAATTTCGATTCATGTAGGCATGCCCATCAATCATCCTCATCAGTTCCGGTTGACATCTAATTTTCCATCAATCATCCAATTTACTTCCAATTTCAGTTTCTGTTGACATCTACAATCACCAATCAACATCTACATAAATATAATTGAAATAAACAGAGACAGAGAAGAAAGAAGAAGAAGAAGTAACAGAGCCAGAGACAGAGAAGAGAAGAAAGAGAGACAAAGACAGAGAAGAAAAAGAGACAGAGAAGATTTCAGAAGTAAAGGAGAATATCCTTCAGAAGTAAACAGAGACAGAGAAGCCTCCTGTCCACTCATCTGTAAACAAAGACAGAGAAAGATTACAGATTTCAGGTTTTTGGAGAAGAAAACCACCATTTGTTCGCATGTCCACTCGTTTGTAAACAGAGACAGAGAAGCCTCGTAAATGCACAGAGAATGTCCTCACAAATGGTGGTTTTGTAACACATTTGTTGTCGGCATTTCAGAAGAAAAAAATAAAGAAAAAAAGAAGAAAGAGAAGAAGAAAACAGAGACAGTGAAGAAGAAGAGAGAAGAAGAAGAAGATACCTGGACAGAGAGAGGAGATCGATGGCTGCTGCTGTTGTTGATCGCAGAGAAGAAGTGGTGTTGATCGCAGAGAAGTAGTGTTGATCGATGGCTGCTGTTGATGAATTGTTACGATAGATCTCTCTGATGTGTAGGGTTAAGAGTAAAGGAAATTATCCAGTACATTGACTGCCTTTTGTGCATCATAAATCAATGGCTGAGATTGATTGGGGCTTAATCTGATTAAAAAAAGGCTAAAACAAACTATGGCGCCACAGCAACATGCGCTATGGGGTGTGCGCCATAGCACCATATGTGCGCTTTTGTGTCAAGCGCCTTGCCATGACCCCATAGCGCCTCGCCATTTAAAACACTGATTATGATGACATTTCTAGTTATCGAATGGGCTCTAATATTACAGTTTAATCATGGAAGACAACTCTTGGAGCGTTTGGCTTAAGAATCCTTTGAGGGAGGAAGTCCTCTCCAAGTGAGGGGTAAATCCACCTGAATTGAGGGGCAGATGTTAGATGACATAGGATGTTGCAGTTAATGATGATCTGAATTTATGTAGCCTCGACATAACGGAATGGTTAAATACAATCTTATGTTTTCTTCGCTAACCCCTTCCAATTGACTGAGATGAAAGTCTTGGTTGGGAGAAGGATGTTGCAGGTACAGAGCATAACGCCAGAATGGTATCTCACTACTCATGCACCATGGTCCAAACCAGTTATACATTCAACATCATTCATTGCACTTGCTTTTTTTTTTTTAAATGTAAAATCAAGGTTGGTTGGATTTCATTGCTTAGTACAAAATTTTTGATGATACGGAAGAATTTTTCCATTCTTGCATTATAGGCCCCAGTTACTCGTTCACATTTTATATGTCTGAAGTACTAATCTAACTTTACCCTTCCATTTTTCAGATCACAGTTTTTGTTAAAGCATGCAAAGAACAAATAGACATTCTCAAATCTAGTATAAATGATGAAGAATCAAACTCGAAGGGGTGGCTTGGCATAAAGGGTGATCATTCTAATGCAGATACTATTGCACACAAACACGGAGTGGTATGATTTCAATTTTAGACCGTTTTCTATATCTTCATTACTTATCACTTCAACTTGTTGCTACTTGCTGCTGTCAAATTCTATCGAGACTGGAAGATCTGCTTTGGATTTTTTTTCCCATGCTTGGTTTGGGAGGGCGACAAGATACAAGAAGGTAAAACTAAAGAAGAGATAAAGGGAAAAGGTGTTTGGTTGAAAGAGAAAGTGGAGAGAAAGGAATGATAGTGAAATTTGTACCAAACTTATTTTGCAGCAGCAATGAAATTTGTACAAATGGAAGGGAAGGAAAAATTTCCTCGTTCACAAAATAGCATAAGTGATTTTTGAAAATCCAACTGGTTGATGTTTTTCAATGCATGAATTCGTGACCAACAGGTGAAAAATTGGTATACACATTCCTGTAAAAAAATTGTCTTAGATTTTGGCATTGATGCCCAAGTGTCCGGCGCGGGTTGGGGAGTGTCCTATGACCATAATTGTTTCACACGAACACCATCTTCTTTGGAAGTATCCATGCTTCTCAGTATCGCAATAATGGTAAATTAAATATCATGAACTGCAAGTGGTGGTCAACTCATGCGGTAGAGCTCTGGGATGCCCCACATTGCACCCTGGGATTGACTCCCATTCCCCCCTCCCCATGTAATAGATTAGGAATGACGAATGACCAAAAAAAAAAAAAAATTAAAAATCACGAACTCATGAAACGTAAAGTCTGCACCCTTGTTTTATAAATTCATGTGAATGAGACGTTTCACATTGTCTCTGTGGCATCTGAGTTCAGTTTTTTCTGTTGTGCATGAATAGTTTTTTCTTTCTTTCACCTCTGTCTAATTTCAGGTGTTGATTTTAAGCGAAAGGCTTCACTCAGTAACGAGACAGTTTGACCAGCTTAGAGCGATACGGTTCCAAGAAGCTATTAACCGGACAATACCCAGAAGAAGACCAAAGCGTGTTGATATATCTAAATCTACGGACAACTCTCATTCTGACAAGATAGAGCTGAAGGAACCTAATGATTCAGGGCTCAGAGATCCTGATGAGATTCAAGCTGACCCAATTAGAGTCCAGCAGCAACTTTTGGATGATGAAACTCGTGCCCTTCAGGTATTATTCATTTGGTTGCCCAAGGACTTCTCTGCCAGACGAATGCTGAGTTTCCTTTGGTCCCAATTCGGATATTATCCCCATGCTTCATTAGCCCGTATTGCTCCCAAAAGAAGACCTATAATTTGTCTGTTAAGGCATGTGGTTCTACAATTGTTATGGTATGTTTGTTGGGATGCTTATAAGTTGTATCTGCTCCCTTCTGTCTATATGCAGGTGGAGTTGACTAGCCTTCTAGATGCTGCTCAAGAAACTGAAACGAAGATGGTGGAAATGTCTGCGTTGAATCACCTCATGTCAACACATGTTCTGCAACAAGCTCAACAGATAGAGTTTTTGTATGAGCAGGTCTGTTCACTCATCTTTATCCTTATTCGGCTTATATAATTAGCTTGTGTAGTCTATGCATGCATCATTTGGCACCCCCATCTTATGGAACAAGTGAAGGGAAAAATAACAATGGGAACTTATGGTCTAGTTATATTTTCGCAATTCGTTTCCTTACACTAGGAAATCTCTACTGCGTTTAAAAAGTGAGATGACATCATATAGCCTCACCCGAAAACAGGGCTTTGCCATACATGTTTTCTGCCTTAGCTGCAGAGAAGCCCCCCGGGAGTCAATTTTCCTAAAAGCAATGCTACCATCCATAACTAAGTTATTTCTCCAACACCACGCCATCTTATCCTAACTATTGGAGTTGGCAACACGGAACCCCAATTATATTTCTTTTCTTTTGGAAAAGTAAGAAATCTAGTGAAATCAAGAAATGTACCACGAGACCAATTTTTGGTCTAATAGCTGCCTTTGCTGAACCAGTGGTAGAATCTTGAGACTTCCCTTCCCTGTCTTCCCCAAAATGACATGAATAAAGGCTTTGTCCAAAGGTTTCAAGAGAGCAATGCTTAATCTCGATCCTTCAAGGTCATTTGGACAAGGACATATCGCCTCCGATGTAACGAATTTACATGAGCAACAATATTTGTCAATTTAACCTAAACACAAAAAAAATGGCTTTAGATTATTGCCTTGCCCTGGATATTCTAGTAGATGATGGAAGCATAAACTTTTCCCCTCTCTTCTAGTTTCACTTTTT
This sequence comes from Vaccinium macrocarpon, assembly GCA_022606695.1. Classification (NCBI taxonomy): domain Eukaryota; kingdom Viridiplantae; phylum Streptophyta; class Magnoliopsida; order Ericales; family Ericaceae; genus Vaccinium; species Vaccinium macrocarpon. The sequence continues at coordinate 39,440,017 of CM040170.1, read as the reverse complement.
CATAACAAAGGATGCAATGGGATTGTATTTTCTATCGGTTGTTTCTTTCATCTTCATTAAAGCTACTATTGATGCTATGGTGTAGTAATCTTCTCACACCTTTTACATTTAACAGGCGGTCGAAGCTACGAATAATGTAGAACTTGGTAACAAAGAACTTTCCCAAGCCATCCAACGGAATAGCAGTAGTAGAACTTTCCTTTTGCTGTTTCTTTTTGTCATGACTTTCTCAATCATCTTTCTTGACTGGTATAGCTAACTGGAGGAAGACAAAGATATGTTTCAATAACTGGATGCAATCTATGGGTATTCTGCAAGCTGAAATGCGACTCGCTTTTCGATTTTCTTTTTTGTCAAATATAGCCATGCTATTTATAAATTGTTGCAAGTTTTCATCCCATTCCCACCATAACAGGAACAAGAAGAAATTTTTGAAAGCATCTACATTGAAAAGCAAAGAAACAAATACAAATACAAATACAAAGGATCATGTATGTAAACTCCACAGTACATTTGAGTTGGTAATAGTTAGTGAACTTCATGTTTTGGTTTATAAATGAAATTCGGGTTGATGGATTTACCATTATTGGCCTAATTAGGCTGTTATTATTGCCACTAGACTGATAAAATGGAAAACATAAGAAGAAAATGTGCTATGGACTGTGGGTATGATTTTGGGATCAACTTGTTTTTGTGTATAAAATCGGATCTTTCTGTCTTCGCTTCTTTAACTATCTAAATAAGTATAAGTATATTCTCCAAAACTATCTAAATATAAGTATTTATGCATAGAAACGAAAAACTTGTGTTTGTGTATGGAACACATGTTCTTTTGGTCTTGGCTCTGCTCTCTGGACGAGGCTTCTTGTGCTTCAATCTGTCAATGGAAAGCAAGAATTTTGTGCACACATCCATATCAGCTGCAGCTACAGCTTAAGTAAATCAGTTTCACACGCTTCAACGTCAAAACCAAGCCCACTTGGGCTGGTTATTAGCTTCCCAAGTAAACAAATGGTAAGCAGATTTAACACTAAACATACCATTGGTAGTACCTTTCCAGCAAGGAGAATCCAACAGTTAATTGATTTCGGCAGGGTGGAACTTCCATTTCCATTCATTGGAAGAAAAACGAATAGCTCAAACTTGCTTAGAAACACGGAAATACAATTGGTTGCTGCATGTTGTTCAAAACAAGATGGTTCAAGTTTGTATTAAAGGGGGACATCACTAACCAATCCACTTGCATCCACACACGCATTTGTAACTAATTGCAATCGCCAACTTTTCCTTGTACAACTTCAATAGCTCGCGATTTTCTTACTTTTGCTTATTTGAGCTAATATCAGTGTTCTTAACAAGACCTTTAGAAACAAAACTTGGTAATATGTACCTATTGAAAGAATCCTCACCATTATGCAACAAATTAAGAGTCCTTAACAATTTATGGACAAATAAATTCCACCTTATCCTGATCTAAGCATGCTTAAAGAGTTCATAATACTTGGTAGTCCCAAAACAACAAGAAAGTGGAATGAAAAAGGAAATAAATCAATTAGCATAGATCAATAAGAACACAATGTAGATAATTCAAAGTAGTCACAATAGTTCTTTAGTGAAAGACGACGAATTAGAAAAGCACACATATGCACAAGTTGTTCCAATGAAACAAAATTGACACCATCAGCAAAATGAGCGAATTAAAATTGAAGACCATAAATTCTAGAACCTGTCATCTAAACAAAATAAGAGTGAAAATTACAAAGACAAAGCTACTCACATGAAAAGATGATGATGTTAACTGTTACAAAACAATATAGAGAATTCGGTGTAGCCATGTGAAACTTCGAGACCTTTTATAGGAATGAAAAATGATAGCTTGAACTTGCTTACTGGCAATAAATTTCAATCTATTCCCCATTTGTATTAAAAAATAAAAAATCAATACTACACGATAAATAGAGGAATCAAAATAGCAGATTGCATGTCGAGCAGGTATATTAATTAACCACTTTGTTCTTATCTCATGAGCATATCCTAATTATTATTTTTTCCTAGTGTCAGTTTTTCCTTGTACAACTTCAATAGCTCAGGAGCTACTTCTTTAGTTCAATTTACAAACTTCTTTTATGAACAAATTTTCAAGAGACTGTAGCATCATCTTCAAGCCATCATCAGTTTTCTTAATCATACTTTTTGCATACTATGAGACTTAAGCGTACTAAAAAGGTTTTGAGGGTACTTCCTAATGAGATTTGAGTTTTCAGTTTTGGTGAAGCAATGGTAACAGTATTTACAGAAGCATGCAATGAAGAGTCAGCTTATCTTTTGAAATTAATTTGTTTTGACGCTGTTATAGCCATTTCTAGAGGAAACCCACATAAGTTTATAAGGTAATTGACAGTTTTGATTTGGTGTTTGATGGATGAATGCGAGAGGTGATGAAATATGAAGGGCTGGTGAATATCTAATGGCAGACTTGACTAGGGGTAAAGTTTTTCAAATTCAATTAGACATTGATGAAATTTAGCGAAAGATGAGGATACTTTTGCGATCAGAAGAGTAATGGCCCTTAGTGAAAAACCTACAATCATGGGTTCTTTTCTGCAGAACTACATATTGATATTCTCGCTTAGCAAAGTCTTATCAACTATCATAAACATTACTCTACAAGATATGTTTACTGTTACATTATGTCCAACTTTTCATTATCCAAAAGGCTCATTTGTTGGCAAAGAAATGGCATTGAAGAGTCTGAGTGGAACCTAGAAGCAGCAACATGAGCACAAGAGATTTGGAACCTATCAAGTGTAGACAATTTTAAAACTATGTTCGTACTCGTACCCAAAACCAATCGGGTACCCAGTATTTTGCATGATATGTCTGAATATGTACTCAGCATGGGAAACGCATGCCAAGATCTTTCTCTATATGCATTATAATCCTCTACATTATCAAATTTAATTTCTTACAACCACACTCCACCCACACCCATACCTACTTTCTATGTTTTACCGTATCAACGTAACCGGATCATACCAGTACAAGTACCCGCATATGTACACATGGGCTTCATGGTTGGGAACTCTCATATCACTTGTAAAGGGGGAAAATCTAGGGATGCTACTTCCACGCCTTTATGAGATCAACAATATGCACTCTTTGCCGAAACCCTAGCACTGCAAGACAATAAACGGTTAAAGCGCATTTGCCCCTCGTCGGCAAAAGCCCTTCGATGCTTAAGTCAGTATCACGTACTAGGAGGAAACCATAAAACACGTAAAACATGTAAACACGAATTACCACATACATTTCTTCATGGGTATTGGTAGGGCTGCACAAAAAAACTGGTGAACCATGAATCCGGTCTGGACCGGACCGATCCGCGTGTTTTGGATTTTAACCGTGGATTAATGGTCCGGACACGGATTGAAAAATTAGTAAACCGTGACTCACGGTCCGGACACGGATTTTGATTTCGAAACCGTGGATTAACCGATCCGGACCGTGAGATTTTTATTATATATAAATTTTTTAAATATACACACACACACACACACACATAATTTTACACAAACTTCTACTACACAAACTAGGGGGTAAAACATGATATCTTTCAAAACTTAGGGGTTAAACTATTACACTAACTTCTACTATATGTATTTGTTATATATTTCTGGGGTAAACTGTGATCTGTTTTAAAACTAGGTTGATAACCGTGTTTGGATGTGTATTTTTATTGATGACCCATGGAAGCAGTCTAATATTGCCCATCTGGAGTAAATAAACTCAAGATTTGTGACAACATATAGTAGATTCAATTAGTAGTTGTGTATTTGTGTTTACACTATTAGTGTAAGATTCCAACGAAGGCCTCTTCTCTAATTAGTTGTGTTTACATCATTAGGTAAAATTTCAATTATATAACTTTGTTACTTGCTTATATATAACATGTAATCCATGGATAAAACCGGAACCGATCCGTGACTCGCGGATCGGATTGGAACCGAACCGTGAGACTTTTGGTCCGGACACGGATTGTATTTTCTAAAAACCGTGACTCGTGGATTAGGATTGGATTCACGCTAATCCGATCCGATCTGGATCGTGTACACCCCTAGGTATTGGACCTTATTTATTGATGCGGAGTGCTTGTTGTCCAAATATCCTATTCATATTAGGAGTCCTTTCCTATACGGGACTCGTTCTATATAGAAACACAATATTTATTCTACAAGGATTCCTTTCACGTTAGGAATCCTTGCCATTATTGGAATCCTCTTTACTTTAAGACTTTGTATCTATATTGGACTTCTCGTCCGCTTAATGATAATCCCTTAACTCTCAGGATTTAACCCTTATCACGTAAGAGGTTATTCTAGATCCTTCTAGAATGACCCGCCACCTTATCATGTAGGCAGTTAACTCGGCAATATACTTGTCTATCTATATTTGATGTTACCGACCAGATACCTAGCTCGGCACTGGCCTCGTGTACCTTCTAATGATCTTGCCACCATCTCGTGGTGCTATCCTGGCTATACACTTGGCCTACCCTACTCAGCTTGGCCTACCCTGCTGGACCATAACTTGGGGCCCCTTCCCGTGGTCCCCCCGAATTGAGCCACCCTCACGTGGTTTCCAGGCTAAACACGTGGTTCGTACATGCTTGGATATTTTCCCATGTAATTGTTGGATTATACCCTCTCCATCACTAGCTAATCATTTACATATAGTGCTTGCAACCCTCCAACTTTAAACACATTGCATCAAACTCGATCCGAACCAAACCATCCTATTCGGTGTGGTTATGCAGTTCATTGGTCTAGTTGTCTAGTTATGGTTCTGAAAAATTAAAAATCGTTGTTTTTTATTTGGATACTGATTATCATTTTTAAAAACTGTTGCTAGGACCGAACCAGACCATTTAGCATTAATATATATTTAATAGACATATACTTGTGTGTTTTCATTTGATAAGTTGATTTTGTTTTTTGAAGTTAATCTATCTAGAGGAGAACCAAAACAATGAAGGATTGTTAGAGTGTTGAGTATTAAAAAACCCATACCAATTTCATTATTTTCCTACACCATTACTTTCCCAATTGGTTTTGAAATCTTAATAAAGTTCGTGTAATTAGTAGATGAGTTCATATGCTTTGAAAAAGTGGTTAGATGATAATTGGATAGAACCATAACCTAACCAAAATCGGACCGGTCTTGCAGTTTGATTTTGGTAAGGTGCATATGTTTATTAGATTTTGGTTCCCAATTTGTTAGACCCGCTCAGAATCAAGTTCCTAGTTTTCTAAAGAACCGGATCAATTTGGACGGTCGACATCCGTACTTATTAGAGCCAACGTGGAAAATGGAAAGACCTTAGGGGCCCCGGTTGTAATTTGGCTGCACGCGCACAAAATATCGAACATATAATTGGTCTTCCCAACTACACGAAATTACTCTAACTGCCACCCTGCTATTTATCGAACATTTAGCAACGAAGGTCATCGAAGAAACCGACTAGAGAGAGATCACACTAGAAAGAAACACAACCGACGAAAATTGCAATATATATATACGTATATCCATTGTCGGAGATAATCGGATACAGATTCTTGCTTTTGGGTCGATAGGTTTTTATTCTAATACACGATTTTAGGTAAAAGGTGTTGGAATTTCTTTTAACTCTCCTGTCTACTGCAACTGCTGCAATCATTCAAGAAAACCCTAACCCTAAGTTCTGTTTTTTTTACCCCAGTCTGTGCACTTGGTTTTTAAATCTGTTAGGTACCTGGGTTTGTAACCAAAGCGAGAATTTTAGTTTTTGTTGAAATATTTTTGTGGTTTTTGTGTTATTTATGCACTCAAATTTCTGTTATGTGACTAAAGCTTAAATTTTTATTCTGCAACTCTACATATACGCGTGTTTGGTATTGTGTACCTGAAGGTTGGATAATATTGGAATTTATAGGATTCTGTACATATCACCAAGTCCGCAAAATTCTGTAATCTAATTCAACAACTACTATCCAAATCAGTGCTAGAGATTTGTTTCTCTTTTTGTGGTGGGTTTTGTTTTGTGATGGGCTTTTTAAATGATATTGATTGAGAGCAAATTCTGATTCTTGTTGCTTCTGAAGATCTTCTGAGATGGCAAAGAAGGAATCAATCACTGTGAAGGATGCTATTCACAAGCTGCAACTCTCTCTCCTCGAAGGCGTAAAAACCCAAGACCAGCTATCCGCTGCTGGTTCATTGATATCGCGGAGCGATTACCAAGATGTCGTCACTGAGCGATCAATCGCAAGTATTTGCGGTTACCCTCTTTGCAACAACCCTTTGCCCTCTGACCAACCTCGGAAGGGCCGGTACCGCATTGCGCTAAAGGAGCATAAAGTTTATGATCTCCATGAAACTTACATGTACTGTTCGACGAGCTGTGTTGTAAATAGCGGAACGTTTGCTGGGAGTTTACAGGAAGAGAGATGTTCGGTTCTAGATTCGGCAAGACTTAACCAGGTTATGCGGTTGTTTGAAGGATTGAGTTTGGACTCGAAGGAGGATTTGGGGAAGAATGGGGATTTAGGATTATCCGAGTTGAAGATTCAGGAAAGAACCGATATTAAGGCGGGGGAAGTGTCTATGGAAGAGTGGATTGGCCCATCAAATGCCGTTGAAGGCTTTGTACCTCAGAGAAATCAAAGTTCCAAGCCTTTGCGTGTCAAGAATCGCAAAGAAGGTACAATTTGCACTAACTTCGTTCGCAGTTGTCTGTGACTTAAGCTGTGCCTATGTGGTTTATTACATTGATTTTCTTTCTTGTTACTTTTACAACCACAACATTATCTTTTGTGCTAATGGGATTGGATTGTTTTCATTCCTTAAAATGCTGGATCAGCATATCAGTTCCTAATCTCTGTTTTTCTTCCTACTGAAATTTGCCCAAAAAAAAATGTACAATGCAGGACCTAAACCTAATGATGCCAAGCCAAATAAGGGAAAGAGCATGATTTTCGATGAGATGGACTTCAAGAGTACTATAATCACTCAGGATGAGTATACCATTTCAAAATTGCCAACAGGTTCACAGACCACAGTTGCCAAGGCAAAATCCAAGCAGTCTAAAGGGAAAGGGAGTCGTGCAGAAATGAAGAATAGATTTACAATAATGGAAATTCCATCTTCTCCAATGCAAACTGATTCTGATGGGAGGTTAAAAGAACCAAAGGAAGGGAAAAGTAGCATTGTCACAGATGTTGCTGAGGCACAAGAGGAATTCCATGCTGCTAAAGCAGACCGTTCTAGTGCAATCATGCCCAAGCCTTCCCTTAAATCTGCAGGTTCAAAGAAACAGATTCGCTCTGTGTCGTGGGCTGATGAGAGAAATGATGCTGCAGACGTTGGAAATCTTTGTGAGGTTAGAGAAATGGAAAATACAATAGAGCATGCCAATAAATCCAGCTTTCTGGGTAGGGGAGATGATGATTATTCAGTTCGATTTGGATCAGCGGAAGCGTGTGCTATTGCAATGAGCCAGGCAGCGGAAGCTGTTGCTCACGGAGAATGTGATGCTTCTGATGCTGGTTTGTCATTATACTCTTTATGCGTTTTTTTTTGTCAATTTTAGTCGTCCAAATATGTCGTTTTGGTTTAGTTATTTCCTAGCAAATTTTTGAGGAAATTTATAGGAAAAATTTGAGATGGCTTCGAATTGCTAGATCATACACCATTTTGGAACGTAGGTGTATCATTTGGCTGACCATGTCTTCAAAACCTAATTTGCAGAGTTTTCTGGTTACACAGATTCCAAGCACTCCTTTAAAATTGTCATTTCTTGGTTCTCACGGCATTTCTTATGCAGTATCTGAAGCTGGAATTATTATACTGCCACCTCTGCTTGATGTGGAAGAAGAGGAATCTCAAGGCAATGACGTCATGCTTGAACCTGAACCAACTGCTTCAAAGTGGCCTGGAAAACCTGGGGTTCCAAATTATAATTTGTTCGAATCTGAGGATTCTTGGTACGATAGTCCTCCGGAGGGGTTTAGCCTGGCTGTAAGTCTATGTTCCACTTACTTGAACAAAATAAAAGATATCTCCAGCTTCCATTTTTCATTATGTTCTTTCAACATTCTAGATCCATGTCTTACATTTCACATTCCATGTCATCCAGCTATCACCATTTGCAACAATGTGGAATGCACTCTTTGCTTGGATATCGTCTTCTTCATTGGCTTATATATATGGTCAGGATGATAGCTTTCATGAAGAGTATCTATCTGTAAATGGAAGAGAATACCCGGGGAAAATTGTGTTGACTGATGGCCGTTCTTCTGAAATTAAACAAACTCTTGCTGACTGTCTTTCTCGGGCTTTACCAGGACTTATTGCAGATCTCAGGCTGCCAACGCCATTATCTACTATAGAGCATCGAATGGTACTATTCTGAACTTAAATTTGTCGATCACTGATGCGTAGAGTATTTTGTAGACTGATTACCAATATGCTTGCTACTCTGGAATCTGGATATTGGGACAACCAATTTTTAGTGTCAATCTCACAGAACTAGTTAAGCTGGAAATTTCCTGTGCTTTATACGGTTGCCACCTAAATGTTTTAATTGCTTTAGGCATCAGACTGGGTCACTAAAGTTTCCATTTGCATGCAAAAATAAATAAAAAAATCCCCATGTTTCGGAGGTTTTTTCAAAACTGGTGATGATGGCTTTTTATTTTGTTAAAAGGTGAATAACGATTCTGAGATGGTGGAAATTCTTCCTATTTTATTTATGAGGAAGGTTGATGATTCCTGACCAATTTTTGTTGAAGTGGTTAAGAAGGTGGCAGTTAAAACCAGAGAAACAAAGGGCGGAGATCCTAGATTTGAAGGTATGGGCTTCACAAATAGTGGACCAAAGAAACCATGAAGCAATGTGTCTAGAAAGCAAGGGCAACTCATTCGACAAACCAACCTTAGGATGAGGAATAATAAAATAAAGAAAGTAGCATACCCTCTGGGTTTAAGCTGGTCCTTGTTTGAGGATAATAAGAGGAGTTTAAGCTGGTTCCTTGGTTGAGGATAATAATAGAGAGTTAGAAATAATCATGCCAGTGCTCGTCTCCTTCTCCATTCTGATAGAAGAGTTTAAGGGGCATTTCAAAAGAAGAACATCAGGACAGTACACCTTGTGCTGCTGCTTGCATGGTTGGGAGAAATCAATGGAAATCAATGTCCGAGGAAGGAAAAGACCCTTACCCTAAGATGACACATCTTTGATAGTTTGGGTTCTCTTATTTTGTGGATTGTTTCTAGGGAACTTGTGTTCTTTCTTTTTCTTTTTTCTGTTTGCCTTATTCTACCTTTTCCTTTCTCTTCTTCTAATCCATTCTCTCTCTCTCTCTCTCTCTCTCTCTCTCTCTCTCTCTCTATATATATATATATATATATATATATATATATATATATATATATATATATATATATAAGCTTCCAGTCAGGGAGCCTGGATTTTAAAAAAATCCAGACCTCCACTTTCCCGATCAAATTTCGACAATCCGAACCGTCCAATGTGTTTAAAAGGTGTTTTTTAGGGTCCCCGCGAGAAATCAGCAAAAAAAAATACCAGGAAGGGCTTGATCCGAGCCGTTTTTCACAAAACTGTACATAGAGCAGTTTTGAAAAACTGTACATAGAGCAGTTTTGAAAAACTGCTCGGATCAAGCCCTTCCTGCTATTTTTTTGCTGATTTCTAGTGGGGGCCCTAACAAACACCTTTTAAACACATTGGACGCTTCGGATCATTGAAATTTGATCGCAATCAATGAGGTCCGGATTTTTCTTAAATCCGGGAGTTTGGACCGGAAGTGTGGTGTGTTTGTGTATATATATATATATATATATATATATATATATATATATGTATATTCCTTTTTCCTTTTTTTGCAAATAGCATTTGAGTGAAAGCTGTATTCTTGGCAAATTGTGGTCTTAATGGCATCTTTATTCAATTGCATTCTCAAGAAATTGCTGCTGTGATGACCAGCCTTCTAATCCTATTTTTATCAAGGGCAATGTCCGCTGTTAGTAACTGCATGAAATATATTCCTTACATGTTTTGGATGAAAGCATTGGCTATGATTTGATAGACCTGCACTGAAGAGTTCTATTGGCAGGGGTGCTTACTGGATACCATGTCTTTCCTTGATCCACTTCCCTCATTCAGAATGAAGCAGTGGCAAGTGATTGTTCTTTTGTTTATTGATGCTCTCTCTGTTTCAAGAATCCCAGCACTTATTCCATACATGACCAGTCGAAGGACATTGCTTAATAAGGTGAGATTGCTATATTGGTATATCTTATGGTTTAATTGCTTTGGAATATACAGGAGACATTTGTTAAACATAGACTTGTGCACATTTCCATGGATCATGGAATTTCATTTGGAAGCCTTAAGTGAAGCAAGCCAAATTCTTTATGAGTGATATAGCTTAAATTCTGTGACTCCTAGGATTTACAGACACTAACTGCCCTTTTTTTTTTTTGCCCAAAGGGTTTGTACTTGAACTGAATTAAAAATGGTCATTATAATGATTAATGATTGTTTGTTGGGAGAATTGCTGTAGGGTCCACTATAGCTATTTCCTAACAATTCTGGCCCACACCATAATTTCCTAAGAGAAGTAGTCCACACGCGCGAGCAAAAGACAAAAAACAACCCTCGGTTAAAAGCAAAATCCTGAGGGGTGATGGCGACATGTGGAGTTCTTTTCGGTTAAAAGCAAAATCCTTTATTACGCGTCAGTCCCTTTTAGACAGAGACAGCGCATGCTAGGGTATCCTATGATCCGGACTTACCTGATTTTGATGGGTTGGTAAATGTGACACGTGGCCCCACCACCTTGAAGCATGGGCCTACCTTTTCTTTATCATGCGACCAGGGCTATTGCCCCCCCAGATTTTGATGTTTTTTTTTGTTAGGGTACCCTATGAAAGTGCCTAAAATCCTAGGGTACCCTATGAAAGTGCTTAAACCACTAAAAACCCTATACTAAGAAAGTGCACCCAAAACCCTAGGGTACCCTATGAAAGTATATTATGTATTAAATTTAATGTGATGGTACATTTGTCTATTAAAAATGGAGAGTGGACCTTACACATTAGAAATTGTAAAAAGGTGGATTAGAGGAGTTATGGAACTAAGAGGTGGACTAGACATGTTACAAAAAGCTATAATGGACCTTAGAGCATAGTTGTCAAATCGTGAATCGAAATGGTCCCGTTGTGAATCATGAATCGAATCGAATAGTGAATCGTTCCGATTTGGTCATTTTTTAAAAAGTGCATAAAAAAGGTAGATTTCATGTTGGAATCAGTAAAATAAATGTTTAAGAAGATAAGTAGATGATCAAGTGGTCTAAATAGGCAAGACACTTGCTTTTACAGCAAGGGATGTGGTCGTGGAGTTCCCAGCAAGTGCAAAACTGCAACCTTTTCCAGTACAATCTTTTAAAAAGTGCTATGGAAGCTTCTGAAAAGAGAGTTGACCCTTTATATGCCAAAAAAATTATAGAAAACCCCGCAATTTATCAATTATTTCATTTTGGCCTACATGCAAAACATGGGTTTAAAATTGAACTGAATCGTACGAATCTTACGATTTGATTCACGATTCACCGATTCAGTGCACGATTCTATGACACCTGCGATACATAGCATCGGTTCGTATCGAAAACACCCTGAATCGAACTGAATCGTACGATTCGAATCACGAATCGCACGATTTCGATAACTATGCCTTGGAGTAATTCTTTATTGTTTGGCAGTTGTTTATGGGCTTTTAGTTTTAGTGTTTGTCTTTGGAGTACATCAAATATTTTTGCTTCGGAATCATTTATAGTGGTTATTGGTGCATAAGATGTTGTTATTGTTAAAACATCGAACTCAAAACCAATTGACAATGAATGGAGAGATGGTCCATGGTCATATACTAGCTTTGTAGCTTATAATTAACCAATGTGGGAGAAGCTCTAACACTCCCCGCACGTGCGATCCCTAACTCGCACGTGGTGAGATAAACAAACGATTCTGTAGATACAACAACTATTGACTATCAATGATGAATAAAGGGGGAACCAACAACCATCAACGACATAGAGTCTTGTCCAAAAGCCTCTGAATCCTAGCTCTGATATCATGTTAAAGCACCCAACTCAAAACCAATTGGCAATGAATGGAGAGGCGGTCCATAATCATATACCAGCTTTGGAGGTTATAATTAACCAATGTGGAACAAGCTCTAACAATTGTTATCGGTCGGATTCTAAATTGGATTGCCTCTTGGGTAATATACTCATCCTCAAAAAGTGAGTTACAGCTGATTGACTTGTCATGTTGTTGGCTTTACAAAACTCAATTAGATTTGAGAATTTGCCAAATTTGCCGTGCAACCGTTGTTGTCTCTCCCTTCCCATTTTCTAAGGTGGAGAAAAGAAAGTTTGTCCCCTGCTGTTTATTGACCGTATAATTTTACATTTAGGTATTTTGAGAATCCTTGCTAAGAAACATGGTAATGTGCACATAAATCAAAATGATTCTTGGGTCTGCCCTCTTTGATGCTTTTTGGCTTTGATTTGAGGGCATGATTCCTTAGCAAACTCGACGGTATAGGGGGGCCACTGTTTCAGTGGTATTCTATGAGCAGCCACTTTGTGCATTTATTGCCAAAGGTTAGGTCTGTCTCAAATCCATTTGTTTCAGTGGTATTCTGGGAGCAGCCACTTTGTGCATTTATTGCCAAAGGTTAGGTCTGTCTCCTATCCATCCCCCGCCCATACCCCCAATTATTGGGGACTAAATGGGTTATGTTTTGTTGTTGTTGTTGTTGTAGAATCCTCGCTAAGTGCTGTTCTTGAAGACAGATGGGATGTTGAATGTTGGAAACTTTCTTAATCTTCACTGTTTTGACTCCTCTTTTTAATTTGTGTGCTATGAGCTTACTACAGTAACACGATCGCTAGTTATCTTCAATTGATGGTTTGAAAGAAAAGTTCGCCAGTTACTATTTTACAGCATACTCCAGCATAATTTTGTACATGGCTTTGTGAATCGACTAGTGTCAAAATGAGAGTTTGGTTATAGGGATCGTGTTTACATCCTCGCAAACTTAGGTCTGTATACTGCATAGCATATCTCTGATTGGTGAATCCCACTTGGCCAGGCATGCTTCTTAAGAGTTGGGAGTAATCCAATCCTGGTCCGAGAACACAAGGGCACTGCTAAATCCTATTTTCCCCCCTAGGAAAAATGGTGCTGTCAAGTAATGTAGCAATTATGCACAGGCACTTCATTCATTCTAAAATATTGACTCAGAAAGTAACTTTACAAGGGGGCTTTAGACAAAGCTGCATTGTAAACTTGAATTAGTGCTGGATTTTGTATGTATGTCCTAGTTTGATGTGGGACACATCTCTCTTACCAATATCAGGTATCCGTCACTGGTTTAAACCCGTAGAGGAGTCCATGTAAAATGGGCTTGCTATAAGTCGGTGAATCATGGCTTTGGTTTCTGGCTGTGTGCTTCTTAAGATATTGATGTTTGTCAATATTATTGATACTTTGCTCTTGTGGCTTATGTTGTTTGTGAGCATTATGCCAACATGCTTCAGCAAATTTCAATGGGAAGGAAAAAGCTATTAAAAGGTGGAGGTCAAACTAGTAACTGGTAACTACTAGTGCAAGTGTGTCGAAGTCTCATATACTGGGATTGTTTGGTGACAAATGACAATCAAGGTTGTTTCAAGACACCCCGAAATGACTCTTCTTTTTTATAAAAGGAGATAGACTGAGCGGGACCTAACTGTTGGCTTTTAGTTTCCTATACGCATTAGGCATGAAAAAGTTGCCTAAGGAAGAGATAAGCACAAGTCATAACCCTTGTGATGATGTTATCTGAATATGAGCTAACAGTATAAAATTTTGCTCCTCTTGTTTCCTAAATTTGCTTCCTATTTTGTATTATTTCCTTGTATTGTTCCTTTCACTGGAATATCCTAGTAACGGCACGTATTGATTTTGTTACGCTGCATAGGTCTTGGAGGGTGCACAGATAAGGGCAGAAGAGTACGAGATGATGAAGGATCTCTTAATACCACTTGGCCGAGTTCCTCAGTTCTCTACACAGAGTGGTGGTTGATGAAATAGACTATCATCTATTTGATGACACCAACTAGCTATCCGAATTGCCAATGGTGCTCTATTCAACTCGATGTGGATGCTGGTCATCGTTGTCTTTTTGGTGACTGGAGATTTTCAAAATTCCGCTAGCACAAAATCTTGTACAACATCCGATGACTTCTGGAAAAGTGTATAGACTATAGAGTTGGGGCAGTTGGAAATTCTAACAGTACAAGAGATGTTGAGACAGCAGTTGAACCAAAAACTCCTTTTGCTCTTGTGCCTGAAACCTTTTCAACTTCTTGTAGGATTCATTACTTGTGTAGTGTGAGCTTTATCTGGGAGTGAGGACCCACCTAGGATAAGGCTGAAGTGCCAAACGACAGGCATGAAGTGGAACTATAATGTATACTTGTCTTTTTCTGGATACATATAGTTTTGACTGTGAAATCGTTTGGTATGTGTCCCTTATAATAGAGATACGACAGAGGAGTTATGTCCCGGCCGGGCCAGGGGAACTGTAGTGCGCCAAACGCTCTACACGGTGTAGGGCACTACATCCGGCTGTCTATTTTTACAATGCACGGCTTGGGTTTAATCCAAACAATAAACAGTTGGATTAAATTCATGGCTCGGATTAAATCCGAGCTGTTTATTGTTGAAATGGATAGCCAAACCTATTACACTACACTATGTAGTGTGTTTTGTGTGTTGCACCATCCCGTCCGGGCCGGTCCCACATGCCCAATGTGGAATCAACATGAAACCGCCATGTCCGATGGGATGGCTCCATGAGGAGGTTCTTTGCTTTTGAAATTCTCGTATCTTTCTCTTGTACTCTATTACGTACAATTTGTTTTTTTGTTGGTACTGTAGGAGACCGATGATTGTCGAGTCGAGAATTCCGACCTTTGAAGTACCAATCCTTGTAAATTTATGCTTGTTTGAGACTATTAGGGTAATATATTTAGCCTATCTTGAATTTGGAAAAATTGTAGGAGGAATTATGGAGTGCTCCTATCATAACTATGCATTTTGTATGATATCTTGTATTTAGTGATGAGGCCATAGGTTTTGACCACAAAGAGACCATTGGTATTTCAGAAACGGAGAGAAGGAACCAAAGAGTCAAAGGATCTACAAGAATTAGTTGAACAAAGCCGGGCTTAACAAGAGCACAAAGCTTGATGGGGCACCTATTGATCATACAAACCACTTGAAAGTGAGTCATGAATCACTAGGCTACCTCCCTTGGTGGTTGATAGGGCCCTAGGTTGCATACAATTTAGTTAAGCTATGAGATTTGTAGTGTTAAACATGCCTTGGGAAAATACTTTTCTCAATATGGAAAGTAGTTTTATACCAATCTATGGGCATTAAAAGGAGATGGGCCCATGTTTTTTGATTCCTTGCAAATTGGTCACAAAAACCTAACAATCTTTTTGTCGCACCTGAAGTGGAGATCAACTCATCTTGAGTTTAAGATGCCATGAAAATCGCACTTAGTAAATTTTAAGCTATTACACATCACCTGTCTATTTTATCTGGGCTTTATTATTATTTTTTTATTTTTTATAATACAAAGTGTTTTTGGTCAACCTAACCTCTCCCACAACTCTTCGCATATAGGTGACTCCGTACATTGCGGACAAGGAGAATTGAACTTGAACCTTAGGAAATAACACATTTTTAAGTCTCAGGCACAAGGCCAACCCATTAGGTTAGTGTGTTGTAGTCTCTTTTAATTTTTAAAATACATTTAATGTGTTCTACCTACACAAATGAGGTTGATTGGAAAAAATAAGAGTTCTTTAAAAAGGGTGAAATTTATCTTGTGCCAATTATGATTATTTTTTCTTCTTGATAGGTGAGGATTTGTTGTGGACCTTTGTCACTTTATAATTGACAGGACATTGCACATTACATTACCCTTTCCATCTGTTGACTGAACATGTACTAGTTGATTTAGCAGCCTATTTTGAGAAACAAATTCTATCCGCCAATTGTTTTTTTAGAGGACTGATGTATTTAGGTCTGAGACAATTTATACGCATCTTAATTAATTTTAGTGTCATAAAGTAAACGATCAAGCAAATGTTGAGTGACTTGGTTCCGCTAATGTTTTGCTACGGTGCAAGTGGAATCCCTGAATTAGAGATATAAGTCTCTTACTTGTTGCTATGCTCCCATTCGACCAATCCAAATAATTTAGTGATGGATCTCAGCTACATTAGAAACACATTTTTCGGACACAACTCTAGAACAATTATGTTGGCAACCGTTGGATGTGAACCCATGTATATCCAACAATTGTAAACACATTCATGTCTGAAACTGTGTTTTAAAGTTGTTGGATGCATTATTATGATAATGATGGTATAAGAGCAGTTGTGATAATGGTGGGGTGGAGCTTCGGTCATTGAGCTGCAAAAGTCAGTGTGAGGTTGTGGAATATTCGCAAGTTGCCATTTGGAACATGGAAAATATGATTTGGACGCTCTTATCCACATTTTGAGAGCCTATTTTTCAAAGACAATACCGTCCCCATATGACTATTTCAATATTTAGAAGAAATTTAATTCTACAAATCAACTCTGGTTATTCTTCGTTCAGATTTTATTGTCATTCTTATTTAGAGGGAGTTATAATTGTCTTCTTTGATTTCATGTTAACTGGCAACGAAAATTTGTTGGTAAAAATATTATTCTCATCTTTTATAAATGATATAAGTCTACAATCAGCTCAAGTCTTGACAACGACATAACTAATCTTATTACTCAATTTTTCTTTATCAAGTGGAGTCGGTTTCTATAAAATTTTCAAGTAATTCAGCAATTAAACAATCAAAATAGTTGCTTGAGTGCTATCCCCTTCGTCTCAAAAGATATTTCTACTTCGCAAAATGAGAATTTCTAAATGATGCATTTTTGGTAAAATATAAAAAATACTCCAACTTTTTTCTGCAAATATAGAGATATTAATGAGCTGTTCTATTTTACGAGTAAAAGTTAATTTTTTGTTGTAAAAAATTTATTCTTTTGACGAAAATCTCTTTAGATGAATGGATAATTAAAACAAGTGATAAATTAGAATAATTCACATTCTCTTGTTGGTTTAAACATTATAGTAATAGTTAAGTTTGATAAGATTCATAAAATCATATAATATTACATGATGGTTTCACACTTGTTTTTATACTCATACTTTTGTAATATGTATTACTGGGAAGTGAAAACTCTTTTAACTTTAGTCTTGATTAGGTCCTTTGTGATATTACTTTAATCAAGAAAACGATCACAAACGAAAAATGGGATTTTGAAAATCACTTGCCTTTGCAATATTGTAAAAATCTAGAGAAAATAATCGTCTCATATAAATAAAAAAACAAAGAACAATCATTTCCCCACTCTTTAGAAAAAAAATCACCTAGAAAAGAAAAGACTGTAAAAAATCATTTGTCAATGCAAGTTTCAAACTTTTCTTTTTGTGTGATTGCATTATGCATGCCATTATCATTACTAGGGGGTGGTTTGAGTGAATTCAAAAAACTAGTTTTTTGGTTTTTTTGGTTTCGTCCTTATTTAATTTTTTTTTTTGCATTTGTTGGTTTTCGGTTGATTTTTTTGTGGTTTCTTGACTTGTCTCGACGAGAGAAATCTAAAAAGTATAAAATTATTAGCCAAACTTAAAATTCTGTGAATAAAGACGAAAAATAATCTAAAAAACCGATTTTTTGGTTAATTTTTCGTCTTTATTCACAAAATTTTAAGTTTGACTAATAATTTTATACTTTTTAGATTCCTCTCGTTGAGACAAGCCAAAAAACTATAAAAAAAATCGACTGAAAACCAACAACTGCAAAAAAAATTTAAATAAAGACAGAATAAAAAAACCAAAAAACTAGTTTTTTGAATTCACCCAACCCAACCCCTAGTAGTAGCAAACTTAAGAGAAAATTTTGGGTGCAAGTAGAGTAGGGTACACGTGGTACCCTTGCACAGTATCCGAGTCGTCCAAAAATGCAACGGACAGTTTGGATTGAAACTCTTTTTTTAAAAAAAAATTAGTCCGGCACTTTCAATCCAAGCCGTCCGTTACATTTTTAGACGGCTCGGATACGACGTGCTACCCATTTGCACCCAAAATGTTCTGCAAACTTAGATATAGAATCAAAATTTGATTTGGGAAAAATGAAAGACACCAAAAGCAAATTTGTAGTCAAGTGGCCTTTATGGGGAAAAGAGAGGTGCAGCATTGATGAAAAATTCAAAAAGCGGGGGAGTAATGGGTTGTGTGAACTTTGAATGGTCAAACAAAGATAAAGAACTTCTTACAGCTTACAAGACCATTTCTTTACGTTCTTTAAAGAAAACCACAAAGAAAACCAAGGGGAAAAAAAAAGAAAAAACCTCTCTTTCTCTCTCTTATTAGGTTCTCTTTCTCTCTCCACGGCCATGGTCTCATCTACGCCACTGATTCTTGCAGCGCCAGATCGGTGAGGGGTTTTTTTTTTTTGCAATCTGGGTGGTGGCTTTTGCTTCGATCGGTACGTTTGTCTTCCATTTTCTCTGTTTTTTTTTTTTTTTTTTTATATTTTTGATGGTTTGGTTATGTTCGTTGGAAATGTGTTTTTTTGTTTTTTGCTTTTTTCTGCCCCTTCTAATTTGGTGGTGGTGGTTGGGTTTTAGAAATTTGGGTATTAGATCGTTGTCTGGGTTTTTCCTTGATCATCTTTTGGTGTATTGATCTTGTTTCCCTTTTGGGTTTTGCAAGGCACAAGATCTTCTTGTGTAGTTGTGTTCATCTATTTTTGTTGTCTCCATTTATACCTTTCCTTTTCTTTTTTCTGTTTATCAAGCAGTGATAAATTCACATTCCATACACATGCTATGTTTTTTTTTTCTTTTTCCCCCTTTCTTTCTCTATTTCTCAAACTCAGATACTAACAGATCTTTTGTTTATTTTCTGTTAGTATTTTTTTCTGTGCCCTTCTATTGTTGGTTCCCTTTTTTACTTGTTAAGATCGGTTGGAATTCTTATAAATGGCTTTTAGGTCCACTACCAAAGTACCGGAGGCTACCTTGGTGATTGACTCTTTGGATTGGGGATAGATCTACAGTTTTGGGTGCTTGCTTTTAGTTAATTGCACAGAATATATTGAATGATGAGTAAAATAATCTCCAACGATCACCCGAAAAAATCAGACTATATTGCTGTCCATCTCAATTACATGACTAGGAACTCCTATGTTAACTTATTTCACTTTTAGATTCTACATTTGTTTATCAATACTAATTGTTCCAATCTTGTAGCTAGGTTAAGAAAGATCTGTTACTATAATACTGCTATGCTTGCATATTTATAACTCTAAATTTCATTTATTGTTCGTTCAGTTAGTTTCGATGACATATCTGTAACATTTATTGGGTGCTATCTCAGACGATCACTCGAAAAAAGCAGACTTTATTTCGGTCCAACTTGATTACAGGACCAGGAACTCCTATGATCTTAACTTCTTTCTCTTTTAGATTCTGCATTTGTTTATCAATACTATAGGGTTCCAATCTTGTAACTACGTTAAGAAAGATCTGTTAGTATAATTGCATGCCGTTATAACTCTAAATTCCATTTATTGTTTGTTCAGGTAGTTTTAATGACGTGTCCTTAACATTTATTGGGAATAGGAAATGGCTTTACTATTCTTATCATTGGTCTACATTGTTTGTTTCGTAATTGAAGTCTAGATTTTAGTTTCCTTTGTCTACCACATGTAAATTCGTTTGATTATTTTCATTTGATATGTGACAACTTAAAGTTCTATACTTATTATTGTTTAAACAAAAACTTTTTGCAAAACTAGAAATCTATGCTTCATTTGTCTAGCAAATATAAATAAAAAACTTTATGTAGCCTGGATTCATTGATATTGGTGTTAATTCCACAGGTTAATGATTAGTTTACAGAGTTAGGATATCGAGTGGACATTCGCCTTAGCTTATGGCTTCAGTGGGTGTCGCTCCTGCTTCTGGATTGAGAGACTCCCACATGACTGGTGTTGATAGGTTGCCTGAGGAGATGAATGACATGAAAATTAGAGATGATAAGGTACAGTGTTTCTATTCTGCACTTTTTTTTTTGCTAATTTATTCTGCACTTTTTTTCTTCTATATATTTATCTCTCGTTCATGGGTCTGTTTTAATTGTTGTTTGCTTATTCTGCACCATTTAACATAGGCTTTTTTGATTTATAGGAAATGGAGGCCACTGTGGTTGATGGAAATGGAACGGAGACAGGGCATATAATAGTGACAACTATTGGTGGTCGGAATGGCCAGCCGAAGCAGGTATTGTGTAGCATACTAAACTCTGACGGCATATGAACAGTGTTACTGTTTAGGGACGTAGCAGTTCTGGCACTACTCACACTTATTCTATTTCAGTCCTTCAGTACTTCTTAGTGTCTATTTAGACATTAAGGTGAGAAACCATTGGTTGAAAAACTTGTAATAATGTATGCCTTGGTCAATTAATTTGACTAGGTTTTCCTATATTTCTAGGACAGAAGGGAATTGATGTTGCTAAGCTGATTATACGAAATGTATTTGTTTCTATTGTGAGAGGTATATGTAACGGATGTCTTAGGATGGATGATATTCTTTGGGTTAATGAACACATTTGTCCCAACAACTTGAGGATACGATTATCTCCACACTATACTTAAATATCTTGAAGGCCAAGTCTGGATCCAATTTTCCCCTCCCCAGACCCTGTTATATGGGGTCTAAGCTGGGTGTATTTTATTCTCTTCATTGCTTTGTACCTTTCTTGTTTGTCTTCTTCGGTTTCATTTTTCACTTTGTTTTGCCTGCACTGAGTTTCATTCTTTAATTATTTTTCAGACAATTAGCTATATGGCTGAGCGCATAGTTGGACAGGGATCATTCGGAGTGGTTTTCCAAGTAAGATTGCATTCTGTTTAGCTTTGCAAGTTGCAGTTCATCTTTTCCTAACAGCAAGTTACACTCTTTGAAATGTTGATAATCATTGTTTATTCAGGCAAAGTGCTTAGAGACAGGCGAAAGTGTAGCTATAAAGAAGGTTCTTCAAGACAAGAGATACAAGAACAGAGAGTTGCAAACCATGCGTCTTCTCGACCATCCTAATGTTGTGTCTTTGAAGCACTGTTTCTTTTCTACTACTGAGAAGGATGAACTTTATCTGAATTTGGTTCTTGAGTATGTTCCTGAAACTGTTCATCGCGTAATCAAGCACTACAATAAGTTGACACAAAGGATGCCGCTGATATATGTAAAGCTGTACACATATCAGGTGTGGTGTCAGGCCCTTTTTGTTTAATGAAGTGTTTCTGTGGTGTTTCTTTGTATTTTGATGATTGTTTGGTCTGTTTTTCCTGACGTGGCTACATGGTGTTTCTTTGTATTTCGATGATGGTTCATCTGTTTGTTTTCGCAATTACGTACATGTTATCTCATTAAGCTCGTTCATGCAAATAACGAGGGATATACTACTTCTGACTGCCCATCCCTCATAGACACAAGCCTGGCCTCCTTTTTTGATCTTGTGCGTGTGCTGTATCTGCTGACTTTCAAAGTGACACAATCGTGTTTTAGAGTGTGAATGTTGTGAAATGGGAACACATTTTCTTGACAACTCAATGCTACTTGGCTAGAAGAAACTGACTCAAATGTCGGTATCGATACTATGATACATATTTGAGGGTTGTCTTGGCAAATTCTGTATTTGCTTTATCAATCGGAAGAGTTATTATTGCCCTTGGCAGCATTTGTTTAGTTTTCCCATTTTTTCACTTTCCTTCTTTTTTTCCCTTTTCATTCCTCCCTTCGGTCCTGATCTTTGTCTAATTTACTTGTTTGCTAATTTCTTCTATGTTACCTTATTTTTTACCTGGGTGTTCCTTGCATTTTCTTTTCTTATTTCTGGTATTGGGCAGATCTTCCGGGCTTTGTCTTACACCCATCGCAGCATTGGAGTTTGTCACCGTGACATCAAGCCTCAAAACCTTTTGGTAAGTAAACATGTGTGTTTATTTGTTGTTTTCTGATTGATTACTTACTAGGTGTGGTGTAGTGTAATTCTTGGGTTGAACACTTCCATCCCTAGAAGTAGTGGGCTTGAAATATTGTCTAATCTATTTAAGCGAGCTCCCAAGTAGACATTTGTGTTTATGCTGTTTTCTGATTCGTTACTTAAGTGGAATTCTGGGGTTGAACTTACCCAACTCCCGAATAAATTAGGCTTGAAACTGTGTCTTATTCTATTTAAGAAAGCTCCTGGCTCTGCTGGAGTTCTTTGGACTATTCCCCAGATACCGTCATTACTTCTCTGTTTAGTATAAGCCTTGGCTCGCCTTTCTTGTTACTATCTCAGTCTTCTTTCCTCTAGGTTGTCGAGTTATCAATTGTCCATAAAACTTAAGGCCTTGTTCTCCGACCGATAAAATCAACACTTGATTTTATCGTTTGGCAAAGAGGTTTGATAAAATCTAAGATTTTTTTTATTTTGAATGCAAAAATCTTAGATTTTATCAAACCTCTTTCCCAAATGATAAAATCAAGTGTTGATTTTATCAAATCTTGATTTTATCGGTAGGAGAACAAGGCCTAAGCTGTTAGTTAATGGAATACAAATGGGACGAGCAAAATGCAAATGGGGACCAAATGTAAATGAAGAGACTTGAACCCAAGGCCTCTCTAAACCTGACCTCTGATGCCATGTTAAGTTACCAATTGTCTCAAAGGCTTAAGCTGTTGGGAAATGGGCCTCGTGTTATACATCAAGCTATCCAATGTAGGTGTGCAGTTAATACTTTCCCCCAAGTGATCTGCAAATTTAGGAGAGCAACTAACTGATGAAATACGTCATTATGTTTCACTCTGGAGTCTGGATTCTACAAATTGGTACAAGGAAGGGAGAAGGAAGATAAAAGCCCAAGCATGTGTAGTATTTAAGAATTAATGCAGCTTCTCCTACACCTTGGTTTTCCAAGGTGGTAATTGCTCTGGAGTTCAGGTTGTGCTGTCCTTGTTTTTAAGAAGAAAGAAAAAGCTGAACTCTTTTTTTTTTTTTACAGCAGAAGATAATAGAGAAAAGCTGAACTTGTAAAACATGTTAATGACTAGTGAGCTAGAAAAAAAGGCATTTTTATTTTCCTTTAGAAGTAGTGTCTTTTCTCCTATGCATTATTTCCTCACTGGACTTTTAAACAAGACTTGCTTAGTTTTCTTGTCAAATTTGAAGCAATTTTAAGTTCTTAAACAAAACCAAGCCAAATTTAGCATGAAGTTTGAAGCAATTTTTGAGTTCTTATGGTTTGGAATTCTGTTGCCTTCTTTGGATGTCTTTCATTTACATTAATGCACTTTGAAATGTCACCTTTAGTGCCTTGTCACACACCATTTCTTTCACCTACTTATGACACTTTGCAAGAAATAACTTTATTTTGCGTGCAGGTGAATCCCCATACTCACCAACTTAAACTATGTGATTTTGGAAGTGCCAAAGTTTTGGTATGATTTTGTTTATTGTGGAATTTTTTTTTTTTTTTTTGCCCTCATGCTGGTAGCTGTCTGTTTTGGTTTTGTTTTGAATGATTGAATCCTGGTTTTTGGCAGGTCAAAGGGGAGCCCAATATCGCTTATATCTGCTCTAGGTATTATAGAGCGCCTGAGCTTATATTTGGAGCAACAGAGTACACTACAGCTATTGATATCTGGTCCGCTGGTTGTGTTCTCGCGGAGCTACTTCTTGGACAGGTACATAATTTGTTTGTACACGTCTTTTCAACCTCACTATTTTTATGATATAAGGTACACATGATGACCTAAGGGAAAAACAAATTCTCTGCAGTATGTCTTGTGCTAAATTTCTTCATTTTCTGATTTGTTGGTTTCAGCCTTTGTTTCCTGGTGAGAGTGGGGTTGATCAGCTTGTTGAAATTATCAAGGTAATATCTCTTTGTGTGCATTTATACTGGCCTAGATAAACTTTTCAGGTTAGAATTTTTTGTGCAGATGGATGAAAGTGTCAATTGTATTAACATGCGTGTTGCCTTCACTTAAATATAAGAGTGCCATCGATTTAACTATAAGAGGTGGGAGCGGAATGTCGAGATGAATGCAATCTGGCTTTGTCATCTCTTTGAAGTTAGAACCACTAAAAAGTTCTAAATCACTGAAAAAGAGAAGCTTATTGCCTGTTGGAAGTAAGTGAATAATAACTGTGGCAAGTGTGTGTATGTTGTGATGTGTTTGACCCATTAGATGTTTTTCCCTTTTCTCTTGTTAAGTAGTGATGAGTCTTTTCAAGATCTTATAAATCTTGGTGTCAATATGGCTTGTTTCTTTTGTTATTTTCTGCGGTATTAGGTTACTTCCCCATTTTTACCTTTAGTTGTAAATTTCACATGCTTAATGCACTCCTTTTCAGGTTTTGGGCACTCCAACAAGGGAGGAAATTAAATGCATGAATCCTAACTACACAGAGTTCAAATTCCCTCAAATCAAAGCTCATCCATGGCACAAGGTACAAGGAGCTGAAAACGTTACATTGTCTACCTTTGTCACCTTACATAAGCTCATGCACCTTTCTTTCCTTTCGTTATCAGATATTCCATAAGCGCATGCCTCCAGAAGCTGTAGATCTGGTTTCAAGACTGTTACAATACTCTCCTAACCTGCGCTGCACAGCTGTGAGTAATTAGAATGTCTTTTCCGTCATTCTTTCTTCTTCCCGCCTAAAGGTCTTCATATTAGAAATGTCTTATACTTTCTCTAATTCTATGGGTAGTAGCCAAAAGCTAAGTTAGGCGAGCCATTGATGTTTTGGTTGTTGTAGGATAGTTAATAGGCAAACTAATTCATTATGTTCAAGTTTATCACGGGGGCTTGACCTTTCCATTTGTCCCCCTTTTTCTTCTTGGTTTTGGATTTTTTTTGGGTGAAAGCATTCATTTACTGTCATTGCCAATGGATTTAGACTGAGTGGACCGTCATCAAGAAGTGAATGCTGTGTCTGATCTCTGATGTATCCCTTTTGGGGCTTCCCCCAGGATTTGTCTCGATACATGTGCAAAGGGGTTTGACACATGCTCAAAAAAGGAGGGACAAATGGAAAGTTTTCATCACAAAAGGCTGTTGCCTGTCCTGCAACTCAGTTCAATGCAATGGCATATTCTTTTGGAGATAATGGTTATTGTACCAAATTTTCCTTCCAAGTGTCGTTATTTTCTTTAATGATCTGATGACTTAATGTTTACCACTAGAAGTTTTTTGCGAAATGGATGTTATGTCTTGGATGCAAACTGGGTTGCCCTATTGATAAATAAACGACCAAGCTGACAGGCACATCTCTTGATTTTCTTTTGCTCCGTGTTGGTGGTCAGGATGAAACATGACAAAACTCGACAAAACTACTTCTTTGTTTCAGTTACATATTGGATGCAAACTGGGTTTGTCTAGTAACATAATTTGCTTTCTTCCGATGCAGTTGGATGCCTTGACACACTCTTTCTTTGATGAGCTACGTGATCCAAACACTCGCCTTCCAAATGGGCGTTTTCTGCCCCCGCTCTTCAACTTTAAGCCTCATGGTATGACTAACTTTAAAGCAAAATATTCCTCGTTTATCAATTGTGTTTTACATCAAACTTATTTGTTCTGCTTCGTGACATTGGTGATCCAGAGCTGAAGGGAGTACCGGTGGAGGTTCTAGTGAAATTGATTCCTGAGCATGCTCGGAAGCAGTGCCCTTTCCTCGGGTTGTGAATCAGTGAAGAGTATGACAAACATGCTTGTGTTCCATAAGGAAGCTATGAAGAATATGACCAATATGCTTGTGTTCCATAAGGAAGCTATGTTTTTATGCTCATTTGTTCCTGTTTTTTGTTTCAATCTGTGTATCACCTTGCTTGTAAAAACAGATGTCGGATATACTACTAAACTGCAAACAAATCTCTAACTGGTTTCTTGGTTGCCTTGTTCCATTTCATCGAAGGATTTGTGACATTTCATTGACTTGTATGAACATCTATTGTAATGACCTATTTGATATTGGGATTTCAGTGTAGTTTTAAGAGAGTTTCAAAAAGCGTGACTATATGTCTAGTGCGTACTCAGCAATTGTTAGCATCTGGCAATCATCGTCGGAGATTGAGTATCCTGTGAGTACCTGTTCTGGGTTTTCCAACCTTAAGATTTCTAGCACATACTCCAGTCTTGTCCTTCAACTGATGCAGGGAGCAAAGAATTCTCTCTTTTGAGTGAAGTTTTCTGGCTGTAAGTCCTCTGGTGCAGTGTCTTGCAAACTCGAGCATTTTCTGTAGTGAGAGAATGGCATGTGTCTGCAAGTTTAGGGGAAATGAAAACTTTAGTAGAAGACTTTTGGGCAGCTTTGGTTCATTGGGATGAAGATGGAATGGAATTGTCATTGCCACCTAATACTCATCCTGAGGTTGGGTTCTTCAAGAAATTGGCATTTGAGTTACTAATGGAATGGTTATTCACCAATTAAGGTCAATGGCCATCCCATTGGGAGACCAAACACTACCTTAGTTTGTCGGGTTAGTTTCTCGTTGCCAATGGACCCAAACTTTGGGGAGTTAGCATCAGAAACTCTTGGGTTCATTTGCTGGAATGGTATTTGAGCAATCTAACAGTAAAATTCCCAGAAAGTTAGTGAATTTCTCCCTACTTTGTATGCAGTTGACAGCTTTTTTGGTCATTCTGGAGATCTGTAAGGTTGATTTGAGGTTTGGCTGATTAAAATTTCTCTTTTTCTGTGAAAGTTGCCTGAATTGTTTCCTTGGAAATTGAACCAAATGTATCATGAATGACTAAGGTGAGGCCACTAGGGATGAAACTGGGGTAGTCGTCCCTGGAAGGAAAAAAAAGGCCTCTAGTATTATATGAGTATATGGAAAAAAAATTTCCCTATGAATTATATAGTCTCGCTTCTGCTAAGTATTTTGGAAAAAAATTTGCCTATGTGTCGTGAAATTCCTAGTTTCGTCCAGGGAGGTGACAATAAAAGTGATGGTAATACAAAATGGAAAATGCTAAAGAAAGCCTAGGGAGCTTATG
Source organism: Vaccinium macrocarpon (assembly GCA_022606695.1). NCBI lineage: Eukaryota > Viridiplantae > Streptophyta > Magnoliopsida > Ericales > Ericaceae > Vaccinium > Vaccinium macrocarpon. Next base: position 39,412,730 of record CM040170.1, on the reverse strand, counting down.
TTAAGGAAAGACTTTTGCATGTTGCATGGAAGAATTAACTCTTGCACACAAGAGGGGAGAACTGCCCGTCGTCATAGCCCAGGAAGGCGCTAAGGTAAAGTTTATCTCTGTCAAATGTTTTTTTTTTCTTTTTAAGAATCTTGCCTACCAAAGTTCGAACCTGAAACCTGATGGTTAAGAGGAAGACTCCCAACAGGCCACGAAGGATTTGTCAAATGTTGTTCGTAAGACAGTTAGTTTCATAGTTAAAATAGAAAAATCCTTAACTCATAGCCTCTCTTCTTATGGTTGGAATCTTTATTGCTGCACTAATGATGCTTCTGAGCTAATCAAAACTGTAGTTTCATAAAATACAGAACATCCATTTGAAGATGAAAATAGTGCAGATTCTTGGCTCTGGCATTGCCATTTCATTTTTCCTAAATCTTTTTCATTGACAAAAATAACTACACATGTTGTTGTAATCATCGACCAAATCACGAAACAATGTCATAGACAATACAATATATATTAGACAAGCTACGCTGTATTGAGTATATTTGGTTGAAAAAACTTTTCTTAAGTCGGCCCCACTCGGTCTAAACTTCTAGTTCTGCTACTAGGCTTTAGAATATTTTGAGGGACTACAGGACTAGCTCTCAATCACTGATATGGCTATAGGATTGTCCTAGGCACCTCAAAAAAGTGATAATAAATGCCCTGAATGGAGAGCTAAAAGGATAAATGCTAACTAATTTACGTAAATCGTCCCAAACACTCCGTTTAGGTAAAAAATATTTTTGAACTGAAATTGTCTGTTTTAAGTGTCGAACGTTTCTATTTTATTTTATTTATTTATTATTAGTTTTTTTTTTTGGAATTCAGCGTGCTAAATCTTGACTTTTTATTTATTTATTTATTATCAGAAAGTCATGAGTTTGTGTTCAATTATTCGTTCAAGTTTAGCGAAACATTCCAAAAGCTTTGATTTGCATGTGCAAAGAAACAAATTATCGAGTTAATTAAATGTGGTCCCTCTAGAAATACATTGTCCAAAATAAACAAAATCTCTTTAAGCAACATAAACATAATCTGTGGGAGCCACCCTTTTTAATAACTCATGGTTTATGTATCTGGATCGTAAACCGTGCCAACTTATGAACACCCCGGCTCATCTCTGTAAGACCATCTCACCTTTTATTAGCAAAGAGCTTTTTTAAAACGAGACTAAAACCTAAGTCCTAGACCTTGAGCACTATGCCAACTCGGGTTGCTGTGTGAGAGCCTATGGGATAATCCAATCTCACGCACTTTATCCCGAACCAAGATCCTCTTCATCATGTGATTCTTTACAACCTCATTCAACGAATTCGAATTCTTTAAATTTGTACCTTTGGCAAAAAAAAAACCAGAAACGGTTTTTTGGTTTTTTCTTATTCAATTTTTTTTTTTTGCATTTGTTAGTCTTGCGTCAAGATTTTGTGATTTCTGAATTCCTCTCGACGAGAAGAATCTAACAAGTATAAATTTATGATTAAACCAAATATTTTTTTGAATAAAACCGAAATACTTGGATTATTGATACAATTTTGGCTTTATTCAAACAAATTTGAATTTTGACCATAATTTTATACTTGTTAGAAACGTCTCATCGAGAGGAATCTAGAAACCACAAAATCTTGACACAAAACTAACAAATGCAAAAAAAAATTGAAAGAGGACAAAATGAAAAAACCTAAAAACTATTTGTGGTTTTTTTCCCACTTAGATGTGATCGTGACATCAATAAAAATTTAGTTGAGTCCTAATCGTCTAACGAAGAACGGTCAAAGTTTTAACCATTCATTTCTCTTGAGACAAATATACTTTGAAGTATGAGATAATCTTATTTACGGATCCTCCGTAAATAAGATTATCTCTTGAAGTATATGCATTTCGATATCCGATCAACTTAATTTACTGATAGTCGACAAACACGCCGAATCCTACGAAATGAAGGGCTCACATCAATCCGGTGAATATTGGTGGGTCTCATATAAGATGATACATGGCATGAGGAGACCCTTCTTTCTCCCTTTATCCCATAAACAGACATATCTTCAAAGGAAGTATTAGTCCATCAAGGGGAAGGTTCTGGAGATTTGAGTGAGTGCCATCTTTCCTGGCCTGAATTTTGTATTTCTATTTCTTTGCCACCCCCACTATCTCTGCCCTGCACATTTGTTGCTGTGAACTTGGGATGGATAATGCAGGCCTGTCCGAGGATAGATTTTTAGTGGATTGGGTCGGTTCCCAAACTGATTCGCTTATTGTGGTTGTTATACTCTCCATTCACACCCGTCTGTGGGTGAGGTACGATTGGGTTGATTCAGTTTTGGATTGGGCGGATCGAAAAAGAATTATTGGGCGCTGCAGACTGGGCGAACCCAACCCAAAACGAATCCGCCAAAATTAGAATATTAGGATTCACATCTATCTGTAACATTCCTCGGGTGAATTTGCGAATGATTCAGTTTGGTTAGTTTGAGCAAATCGGTTGATCGGTTGGACACCCCTAACTGATAATGTATCAATTTAACATCCAAGCCATATCCACTCACCCAAATTTTCTGAAAATTGCATCGACAAACTGTTTTGGAGGCAAAAGGTGAACCCAAGTGGAATCAACAGGTGTCAGCAAAGGAAGCCAAAGATAGATTTAGAGCATCTCCAACCCGTGGCTTCAAATTATAGATGCCAAAACCTTTTTAAGACTTATTTGGGGAATTTTTACATTTCCAAATTTGACGTTAACAAACCTCTATCTCCAAGCTCTTTTTTTTTTTTTTATTTGAACGGCGAAACCTGTCTCCAAATTTGATGTCAAATTATAAGTATTGTACTATTTGTAAATACAAAACACCCAAATTTCAAATTTCAAATTGCCAAAATTAGATTTGGCATGAGGAGTACTCAAATTTGAAGCAAATGGTGTAGAGCTAAATCCACATTGGATTTGACACACTGCATTTGACATCAGGGTTGGATCAAAAGAGGATGTCAAAAGTTTCCATTACCACGCCACGTAGGATTCGAAGCTACAAATTGGAGATGCTATAAGTTTGGTTCCACAAAAGAAAAATTTGTAAAAACTTTTGATGAAAAGAGAGGTAATGATTGGTCGGATTATGAAATCTAGATTATTTCATAAAATGACTTAAATTTCCTTTCTCAATCTTTGTACACTTTATTTAACTAGTTTTTTTTGAATTTGAATTTGAATTTGAAAATTTCAATTATGTGTTTTCTTTCCTCGATCTTGATCAATATGGCCATTAGATTAGTTTCCATATGTTTTGTTAGAAGTAAAATAAAAAATAAAAAAGAATATGAAGCAAAAAATCCAGAGTGGGTTCTCCACGGGGACCATGACTTCTTGCAAAGCACAAAACCATAGAAAATGCAAAAGCATTTTAAGCATGCCAAGAGCTTTATGTGAGCCAAAACTTTGAAACTTGAGGAGACAAATGAAGTTGAGTGGCAGTCCATTTTTAGTAACCCACGCTAGAGTCTCTCCCAACATTTCTGACCGTCGAATGAAAAAATAAAATCTCTCCGACGATAAGGTGATAATTTCAAATCCCACTAACCACTTCCCCTCTTTCTCAAAGATTAGGGTAAATTGAATTTCTCTTTTTTCAAAAAAACGAGGACACAAGCCAAGATCAAACCATAGAACACAACTTTCGAATATACTGTAGATCGAAAAGAATCTTCTCAAAAGAAAATGAAAAACAAAAAATGCAATCCGGATGTAATTAGACAATTTAAGGGGGTGTTCCACTAAGTTAATTTTCTGAAAAAACTAGTTTTTCACGATTTTTTATGTGATGTATTGTGAGAGAATGACTTGTTTTGATTTTGGGAGAAAACGATTTTTTGTTAGTGGAACACCCCCTAAGAGTCATTTTTGAAAACAAAAATTCCGTACAAAACTTTCATATATGACATGATAGTAGTCAGTGGCGTAGTTCTCCAATGAACCCTTCTACCTGCCCCGATGGGATGCACCGACCCCGTACCGATGGCGTTGTGAAATTTTGAATGAAATCTCATGCAATCGTCCGATTGCCTCGATTCTCACGTGAGCCCACTCAGAATTTATTTTTGAGAAGGATGAACGGCTCGGATTGATTGTTTGGGACTCACAACGGCGTCCACAATGCCATCTGTACGGGGTCGGTGCACCCCGTCGGTGCAGAAGGAATTATCGGTTCTCCAATAGTTGGAATATAACACTAAATCGCATAATTTAAAAATTGGCACAACCCATCATTCTGGATGAATTTTCTGTAAAAGTTGTGCTTGTAACTTGTATAAAAAAAGTCAATTTGTGACCAAACGGGAATTCATCGAATGGGAAACTCATACGTAAAAAAACAAAAAAAGCTCACTGGACTGTCAATAAAATTGAAAATGTACGTGAGAGTTTGTGTAAAAATGTGTCTAGAAGTGCATTGAACTGTGAAAGAGTTGCATTGGGAGCTCGTTATTTGGTATTTTCTTTACCTTAATGCCTGTTCAGCGATAATATTATCTCTACTTTTCTTACTCCATAAACCATTTTTTCACTTTCTTTCTTTTTTTCGCTTGACTATCAGAGTGTCTTGACCAACTTACGCCCACCTTGACTAATTTTCTCCCGGCAATAAATTATTCTCTCGTCGCCTGGCCAAACCCTAGTCAATTGTGTGAGAAGCAAACCCACCAACTAACCGGACTAACCCGGGCTTTTTCCAGCCGTTTCTCTTGAATTGCTAAAATGCGGAATCCACATTCTCACCTTAAAAAAGGCATCCAAATGGAACTGGCCGGTTTCTGGCATGATTAGAATATAGAATATGAAGAGCTGAACCCTAGTAATTTGTGCAAGGAGCAAACTCACCAACCAACCGCACTAACCCAGGCTTGTTCCTCGCCTTTCTCTTGAATACTCAAACGCAGACTCCACATTCTCACCAAAAAAAAAGGCACCAAATGGAACTGGTCAGTTTCTGCCTTTCTGGGATGATTTGAATATAGCATATGAATAGCCGAACCCTAGTCATTTGTGCAGGGAGCAAACTCACCAACCAACCGCACTAACCCAGGCTTTTTCATTCCCTTTCTCTTGAATGCTCAAAAGCAGACTCCACATTCTCACCTAAAAAAAAGGCACCCAAATGGAACTGGTCGGTTTCTGGCATGATAAAAATTTAGTGTATGGTGCACTACTCTGGGCCTGAAAAGGGTGCCGTCCAACTGAGAATTTTCCTTGTATAAAAACTAACTTGATCATTCCTTAACTTTCACTTCTGAAAGTCTTCCAACTTGTGTGTTTTAGTGGTCACAAAAACAACTTGTACCCTCTTCATGCTTGGACCTCTCCTGGGTTCCTAGCTCATAAAAGTAACAAAAACCTATGTAAAATATCACATTAAGAAGCCAAGTTTCCTTTCCCCTTCGTTTCATCTATAAAAACTCACTTTACCATAACCAAACACTACTCTTCCATGGAATTCCCCGGGTTTTTAACTTTGTTTTCCTCCATTTCATTATGCTTTCTCTTGCTTCCAATTCAGGGTAGACTCCAAAACCACTTGAGAAACTCGCGTTTGCTATCATTGTCTCAAATTTCAATCCCTCCATCTCCTTCACCTGAGGCTGCTGCTGCCCCGAATTCTGATTCCACTCCAGTTTTCAGTGTACTATCTTTTGGTGCTGTGGGGGATGGAGTCACTGACGACACTCAAGCATTCAAAATGGCTTGGGACACTGCTTGCCAATCTGAATCGGCGATTATACTCGTTCCTGATGAGTACTCTTTCATGGTACAATCTACAATATTCACGGGGCCTTGTAAAAGTAGCCTCGTATTCCAGGTATTGATGTGATTTTTTGTAATCCTAGGTCCAACACTTGGACATGAAAAAAATAGTAATGAGGTTCGTTTGTTTTGGTTTGTAATGGAAAAGATCGAGGGAGCTTTGATGCCACCGGATGGACCTAAATCGTGGCCTAAGAGGAACAGCAAGCGACAATGGCTAGTGTTTTACAGAGTCAATGGAATGGCGATGCAAGGGGGCGGTTTAATAGACGGGAGAGGAGAGAAATGGTGGAACCTTCCTTGCAAGCCTCACAAAGTAAGCAAAATCTTCACTCCCGCCACCTCTAACGACTTCACAAAAACCACGACCCTTAAAAAAAATTAAGGCAGAATATTCTACCAGAACGATGTTTCGATGGTAGTTTTACAATTGAAAACATCTCAAATCCTCATACGGTGCACACAATTTCTATACATTTTTCTAGTTTCTACAGTATTTCACATTTCCAGCTTACTGAACAAGCCTTTCATGTAGGGACCTAATGGGACTACCTTGCCTGGTCCATGCGATAGCCCAGTGGTAAGTGCAAACACTCTACAAACAGAAGCTTTACACACAAAATTCGTACAGAATGATGTGACAGTGACATTTTTAAAATTATGAGCTGTAATGGCATATGTTTAATTTGAAATTGAAAGATCACAAAAAACCACGTCATATGTATGAAAGTTCTATTTTTGTTGCATTACTTTCCAAAATTCAAATTCATTGAAAGTTTAACTAAAATTTCCTCTGGTTAATGTGCTAAATTCAGGCTATAAGGTTCTTTATGAGCTCCAATTTGACAATACAAGGGCTTCAGATCAAGAACAGCCCACAGTTCCATTTCAGGTTTGATGGCTGCAGGGATGTCCATGTAGATTCTCTTTACATAAAAGCCCCCTCTCAAAGTCCCAACACAGATGGGATTCACATAGAAAACACAAACAATGTGAAGATACACAATTCAGTTATCTCCAATGGTAAAATTCTTGCCAGCTCTTAAATTTCCTCTTTATGTTCATGACTCCCAAGCTCATTATACTCTTCCTTTTTTCATGTAGGTGATGATTGTGTTTCTATTGGAGCTGGTTGTTTTAATGTAGATATAAAGAATATATCATGTGGACCCAGTCATGGAATAAGGTATATTCATTACTAACTTTGAACTTAAATTCCGCTCTACACCCTTGTAATGTACCCCTGCACTAAAGGATCCCCAGTTCCTAAATTTATGATCTTCGAAAGAACCGAGGGGTATGAATATTCCTTTCTCAAACGAAGACAAGCCTTGTGTATATTCAGAAAGCCTTTAAATTGGCATATTTTTAAGTTAAAGAAAGCCTTTAAAAAAGGGTTTTCCGCACATAACCTCTCCTTTTGTTCCATGAATTTTCCTCGAGAGTCTTAGTACCATATTGAATCTTATTTGTGAATTAATGTTCTTCTAGAATTCTTATACAGAATATACACTCGAACAATTTTTGTTAGTAATTTTAATACTCCTATAACTGAATTCAGCAACATCATTGGATATGGTTATCTTTGAATATCATTACTGATCTTATTTTCATGAACTAGCAGTATCGGCAGCCTTGGCGTCCACAACTCCCGAGCATGCGTGTGGAACATCACGGTGAGCGACTCTGTGATCAAGCAATCCGACAACGGTGTTCGGGTCAAAACATACCAAGGCGGGTCGGGATCGGTATCCAAGGTGACCTTCAACAACATTCACATGGACAATGTTAGGAACCCTATCATCATAGACCAGTACTACTGTCTCACCAAGGGCTGCACCAACCAAACCTCGGCAGTCCACATCTCAGACGTCACATATGTGAATATCAAGGGTACCTACAACGTCAAGAGCCCGCCACTACACTTGGCGTGCAGCGACGCGGTCCCCTGCACTAACCTCACTTTTTCTGACCTTGAACTGCTTCCGGCTCAAGGACAGATCATGTCAGATCCGTTCTGCTGGAATGCCTATGGGGAGATTCGTACACTGACGATTCCTCCGGTTTATTGCTTGACGGAGGGGGTTCCGGAAACAATTCCACAGAGTGATGGTGATCAGTGCTGATGAAGCTATAGTAATTAGTAAGTCTACAATAGAATTACATGTAAGAAACTTTAGTTGAAATTATGAAGGTGAACAAGGTTAGAAACTTGTTCTATACACTCGTGTCATAGATGGAGAACTGTTGGTGCTTTTCTCTTTTCCTAAGCTATGCATGTTGTTTCCAACTCTAAAAACATTGTCTCAGAAGATTAGATGACTAATTTTGTCAATCTCCTTCACCTATATATATATATATATATATATATATATATATATATATATATATATATATATATATTCTAGTCCTTATCTTTTATTATTTATTTTAAAGCTGTATCTGTGTTAATCTTCCACGCGGTGCTCCCGGAAATGAGAAACTGCAACACGCACACAATATGCGTCACTCTGGTCTTCACGAACTTAACAAAAGTTTGTCATCATGACCTATCCGCTAAACTCACAGCTGCGTGATTTGTCGAGAATACCACGTGAACAACTCTGCATAGTACTCCGGGAGTATTACCGAGCAATTGAATAATCCAGCTGAAACTAGATTGGACACTAAATGGGTAACTGGATGAATAGATGGACCATCCACAAGTAGTGCGTGATCGGAATTAGTCTTAATTAGCAAGAGAATATGGTTGAAAGTGAGAGGATAGCTGTGGGCCCCTCTCTCTCCCAAAAAGGGCTTTGCAAATTGAAATAGTGGATTAATAGGGTAGGCTAGGGGTTTACAAAAGTTAAAGCGCCGGTGCACGGGTGTTATATCTCCCAGAGTGTAGGGACGGAACAAAGAATTTCACTATGAATGGACAAAAAAAATTCCCAAAATATTTTCCATAGACGAGGCTATATAATTCATAGAAAAAAATATTCTACATCACACTAGAGGGCTCTCCTTTTTTTTTTTGGGTAGAGGCGATCGCTCCTATTGCCCCCCTAGCTCCATCCAACCATAGTCACTAGAGTCACCATCCACCATTATTCATCTCTCTCTCTCTCTCTCTCTCTCTCTCTCTCTCCACACACTCATATGGTAACGCATCCAACTCAAAACAGTTGGCAATGAGTGGAGATGGCCTCTACTTTTTTTTTTTACCTCAATCAACTTCCAGTTAGCCAACACAGATTCAAATTGGATTCAGTGTTGTCATTTATAGTTGCTCTTTTCAACGTTCAGAATGTGGGGAATGGGTCATTCCATAAGCAAAACTTGGATAAGTAAATGAAACGATGGCACATTACAAGTAGTAGAATGGAGATTTATGGCTGTAAACGAGCTGAGCAAGTACATCTCGCCAATAACTTGTCACACTTTTTTTCCAGATAAGTTATTCTATTGTGAAAGAAAATCTTATTAAGGGTGTGAAGCCGCCACCTAGTGACGAGAAAGGGAAGGTTACAAAACAAAAAATTTGGCATGACGGGCTTTTAGTCTAGCGTTCTTCCAAACCTATGGGACAGCCTTACTTTCTTGTTGATAGCATATGCTTGAAATGAAATTCTTGTGCATAAAAAGATGATGCAAACTCCAGTATAAAAGCAAGAGTTGATGGAATTTGGACTTGGTGAGAAACATGATCGATATTGCCCGCAAATATGATGACCTGGTAATTGAGGTAACTATGAGATTAGCAAATTTTTTATCAATTTTTTCCCGCCTACAAGACAATACTTCAAACCTATTAGGGATTGTCCCACATTGATCAGTCATTACCTAACAAATTAGTATACGAGCCTGGGCAGAATTTTCATGCATTGCCAATTGATTCTAAATTAGATGCTTTAGCGTGCTTTAACTTGTTTCCTTTTGATCCTAATATTATTCATCATTTTTTTACCTCCCCATGTGCGAGTTAAGGCTTAACGTGCGGATGAGTATTAGAGCCTGCCCCGTGATGGATTATTACATCTCAAAGTAGTATACGAGCCTAGACAACCTCTCCAATCATTGCCATTGGTTTTGATTTGGATGCTTTAACAAAACCCTTTTGAATAAAATCACACAAAATATGAAAGATGTATGTGCAGTAACAAATGCATTTCCACTTCACATAATTTTGACTTCAACTTTGTATATAAAATGAGAGATGCATGTACCACAACAAATAAAGGTCGTCTAAACACAATATCACCTGTTTATTACCAAAAGCAATCAACAAACACACAAATGGCCACACACTGATACACAATCCCCCTAGCACGGCCAACATCGTTAAAGGTAGACACACTTGCAGACATTATATTTGAGAAGCCGGTAGTAGAATACTAGTAGACAGAGGTGAGTACCTCCAACAAGGACGCGGCAAATTGCATTTGGGTCTCCTCGTCTATCGCAAGGAAGAGGGGAACATGTACAAAGAGTGATGCGATTCCATTTTGCTCTGCGAATCTGAGGGAATGGTAGTATACATAGTTACAAACAAAACGGCCAGCATCGTCAGAGGCCATCACGTCATAACCCATCTTCGCTAAGGTCTTTGTAATTTCTTGAACAGGAAGACTAGTCTGCATATAGCATAAACAACATAAAAAGCTAATGAATTGGACGAAATATAAATAAAAAAAAAAATTAAATATGGAGAACCAAGATCACTTTGTACTCAAATATTACTGCTATTCCTTTGAATTATGGAAGTATCTATTGCTATGCATTATCTGGGATCATAGAAAATGTAAATGCATAGCTTAATAGGAAAATGTTGGAGATATGCCTTGAATTCAAGACGGTCGAAGAAAAGTGCAAAATTTGGTGCGAAAAGTCGTTTTTTGGACCTATGGTCCGGACCAAGGAATGCCCCGTCTGGACTAGTGGATTTTGGGACGTTTTTGGACATTCTACCTCTGTAGTCCGGACCACCTTCCGTAGTCCGGACCACCGATTCCCCGTCCGGACTACCGATGCGTGAATTTGTGCGGCTGCGGTTTTTAACGAGGGTTTTGACCTATTTTTTTGTACTTTCTTATAAATAGAGGCCTTGGGGGCTATTAGGGTTGGGACTTCTTGAGTGAATCCCTTTGAGGAAGCCCCCGTGAATCCCTTTGAGGGAGCCCCCATGGGGTTCCCCGTAGCGTGTTAGGGTTTCTTTAGTTGTTCCATTGGTGTGGTCTTGAGTTGGGATTTGAGATATCTAGGGTTTGTGTGTGTCTCTTTCGTGTGTGTGAGACATTTGATGCTTTGTAGGTCACGCCTCAGAGATTTGTCCCTAAATATTGTGTGGATGCTTCAAGTGAGTTACGGGTATAGCCGGTTCTCTGTATTACTCCCCATTGTTAGTGAATCCTCTTGCCCTTGCTCTGTGCTTGGGGGGAACCACGTAAATCCTTGTCTTCTGTTTTCTTGTTGGTTGTGTTTATATTCTCTACTTTGGGTTTCGGCATTTTCTTTTTTCAGGCATTTTAGATTTTCATGTTTCAATTTTCAAAGGAGTTAACTGTTACAATGCATTTATAAAATTAAAATGTGCAGTATGGGCGATGCCTAAAAGCATCAACCTTAAAGTGAAAAAGGTATTTCCCTGGCGTATATTACTATAAGTAATTTGAACTTTCATAGAAGCAGCAGATTCACATGCAGATATATAAATAGAAGAACACTCAATTTTACAGAGCAATCATTTAACTTCACATATTGCGAGTACCAAAAATGAGGACTCTTGCGCATGTGCATGATGGAGCCACTAAAGCTGAGACTAAAGCAAGTAGCAAAAATGAGAGACCTCTCCCTCATTCTCTCTTGGCCTCTCTGTCCCTCTCGCATGACACAGCCACCAAAGCTGAAACTAAAGCTTTGTCCTTCAAACAAAAACGGTGGACCGAGGCTTTTATAATACATGCTAGGGGCTAGAAAGTTCAGTTTAGGTTTCAAGGACAGATGAGTGGTCCAAATGTCTGACATTTGTGGTTGTTTGAGTCTAAATTTTAAGAGTGATAACTACGACAATTTAGGACACAGGAAAATCTGAGAATTCTGGACCGAAGAGTCACTAGATTCCATATTTAGTGCTATATCTAAGGTCCACAAGAACTCAATGGATAATGAGGAAGAGTTATGAATGGAAACAATTATCAACTCCATTTACCTCTCTTCTGCGGGAGATTCCACCATCTGCAGGGACAATAGGGACTTTCTGCAATGATAAAATCAAGGTAGCCAGATAAATCAGGAAACCAAAAAACTAAACTGAAAATATATTATCGAGTTCTATCTGACCTGAGGTTTCCATCCCATCTCATCTGGACAACGAAAAGTAGCCTCGTTAACTGCTTGATTCTCAATAGCAAACCTTGTCGCACCACTGTTAACTCCAAAGTGTACCTGAACAAGATGGATGATGCAATGTAGAGATGAGTTCTTTAACAGCACCCCAAGACCTAAACAGATCAATCACCTGTTAAACTTGACCACGTAAAATTACTGGAAAAACTGATCTTATTGGCTACCGCGCAATATGGCTAGACTCTGCGGAAAGTTAGGAAGGTTTTGCCAATGACACCGAAACACAAACCATGAATATCTTTCTAACTGAAAAAAGTCAGAAATCAAGAGGAGTTACAAAAGACTCGCTCCTCGAAGCCTATACCACACTAGTCCTTGATTTAGGTTCTCCAGTACACTCATATACTCCGTTAGACGGTTCATTATCCATTGCATAATGTTTCTAGAGAAAAATTTAGAAAATTCAATCTTCTCCATGTAGCCAACAGGAATAAGATCAACAATGATTTCTAGATTTTCATTCAGAAAAACTGAAAATCATCATAGGCTCAAAGAATGGCCGGTCATGGGCTTCCTTCAAGTGCGGGGGAGCAGGTCATGCATCATTTCAAACTTCTCATAAGATATGTAACCAATTGAGGCGAAACACTAAGGCTAGCTCAATTGAGCAAAATCCTTGTACCTCATTAGTCACTAGGAGGTCAATAGTTCGAGTCTTGCTCCAATGTGCCAAACAAAACTGAATGCTTTTTCAGTTAAACTGGCATGGGGATTAACCAACACCATTACGGGATATGGTCCCCGCATGGAGCAAAACAGTTTGTCATATTACATGCCCTAACAGAGTTTAGTCATTTCAACATTTTGTCAAGTGAGAGAAGCTGGAAAATTGTAAACATACGATTCGCAAAAGGAACATCAAAAATTTACGTAGTAGACAACTGAGCAATTTACCCAAATGAGTCTTCCCAAATTTGACGATTCAGAATCATTCTTGTTCAAAGAAGATTGCAACATCTGATATAACGGGGCAACTGCTCCTTGTCCTGCTGTTTCAAGAATGCTACAACTTCCAAGTATCAGCCCTTTGGGATAGCCCCTTTTCTTCATAAACTCTTTTAGATTAGTAACAACCGTCTCAGTTGGATTTTCTGAAACTCCATGGAACTTCTTAAAACCTGTCACATGGACTGTTACAGTGGGAGGCCCTTCGGATCCCATTTACCAACAATTCGGATGAATTCGCAGTGTTAAATCTTTGGAAATCAGAATTTATCCAACTGCCTGGATCAAACAACAAGAAATAAGCTAATCCACCGAAAAAACTCAAATCACTAGGATGAAAGCCATAAAATCTTCTGCCAATGAACTCTTTTTGAAATTAACAAATCATAAGACTAATACCGATCCTTCATATTCAGCATAACTTAACTACTTACGTCTAGTCCTAGAAGATCACAGCCGAAAATTTGGCAATCATCACATCACAGTTTGAACAACTGCAACGTGGTATACATCTACTTTCCTGTACTTTGCTTTTTATGATAGCATTACATAAGAAAATCTTGCAAAATACTCATCTCTTACAAAAGCTTACAACCTCGCAGTGGGGTTGCAGTTACCATAATGAGTTTTTGCAGAACATTTATAAAAAAAGGTTCCAATTTTTAACAGATATACTCATCTCTCACAAAATTTTACTCAATTTTGAACAGCATGGGTTTCTGTGAACATGTGATGTTATCGAAAAGGTTTCTTTCACAGAAAAATTCCAGCAAACAAGTTTCAAAAATTAAACCCACACAGATTCTAAAACTGCAACCAAACAACAAACAAGGTGAACAGTTGAGCATACGAAAGAACCCAATTTCTCACAAGAAGTTAAGATCAATTTGACACGAAGTTATTGTCCTAACAGATTAAACCCTTAAACATAGCGATTCCAAGATGAATTATCTCTCGATTAGAGTCGAACCCATCATCTGAATTAAGATTGCAACGACAACCCAATTGAAATTAAACGGAGATTAACAGAACCCATCTGGAGATTTTTATCAAAACCCAGAAATTTACCTCAAAAAGACTTAATAAGTTCAGAATCCAAAAGAATAACAAGAGGATAGGAAATATTGTTCACCTGGAAATATTCAGAGAAGCAAAAAGAGAATTGCAGGGGTGGCTCAACCAACAGTCCTACCTTTTAAAGCCACTTTAATTTTGTTTACACTTTTATAAACTGGAGTAATTATTGAGATAAGAAGAAAGCAAAACAAAACACAGCGAACTTGGATGGGAAACGGTCGTTTTCTTGGGAATATAAAATTGGGTGCGGCGCTGTGGACAATGTACATAAATGATGATTAGAGGTTAACACAATTTTCTAAGAACGGCTTGTCTGCCGTTTGGAGGCTGGACTGCACCCGTGCAGTCCTGCCAGGTGCGTCCCATTTCGGGTTAGTTTCTATAATCGGATATGTTTACGTTGTAGAGCTTGTTGTGTACAACAGTCACACAAAAGGAAGCCGGTCAGAAATCAATTAACATATATTTGAAGAAAATTTAGATTGAAAAAAAAAAAGAGCTTGTGAGCGGGCGAGCCACACTTTTTTTGTTTCCATATAAATGTGATCCGATTAGATATCATTTAGTATGCTATTCACTTGATTTCTGGTATCGTTGTTGTACTCCACTAGCTCTGCAATATCAACAAATTCGATCATCAAAATTGACCCGAAATGAGAATGAAACTGGCAGAACTGCCGGGGTATAATCCAACCCCAACATTGCAGACAAGCCGTGTCCTTATAATGGTGGATTCGTACATTGGAATATTGGGACAGTAAAAGCAGTTTCTTTGTGTTTTGTTTACGCATGCCAAACTTATTTTATTACTCTAGTCTAACCAAAAGAAGAAAGAAAATGAGATTTGAATTCATGATCTTGTCATTGTACAGGAGTCTTACCACTTGAGCTACTCCTTTTTCTTTTTGTGTTGATCGATTAATTTGCCCCTTTTTCTTTAAGCTGAGAGCAGGTTAATTTGTCATTGTCAGGATGCTTTTTGTCAATTTTGTTTTGTTACAATATCAAGAAATGAATGAAAACTTAAAATGCTAGTATTATACAGATTTGGTAGTACTTTAGCATATTTTCAAACCCAAAGCAATAATTGTACTCACAATAGTATTATTTTTCGATACAAACTGTGGAGTAATATGAATGATGGAGAAGATTTGATAAACCGGAAAGTTGGTGCCATATTGAGCCCAGAAAAATGTTGTCTCTTTTTGGCAGTAAAAAAAGATAGATAATGTGGACTTCAAATTTTGTGAAGAAAACACAAGTTAAAACACAATTGAGACTAGCTCAGTCGGGAGTTGGAATCTTTTCACCTAAGTATGTTAACAGTGTTATTCAGGCTATTAAATGTAAATATGTTTAGCAAGTGGGGTGGTACTGTGATAGCCAAACTAAAATACACCTATACCCTATGGATTAGATCAAGGTTCAACTTTCACTAGTATTTACTAACAGCTAGTAACACTTATTGCATGTACTAAAACAAATAGTAAATAAATAAATATATTTGGAATCGTCCGGTGCCCACGTAGAAAACCTCCGAGGAGTTCTAAGTTTGTAGTCCCACATGGCCACCCGATACATTTGCATTTGGATCTCCTGTGGCGTTATGAGCTTTGCTAAGTACACTCCTTTTAAGTTTTGAACATATCACCCAATAATATGACATCCCACAACAAGTTTTTGACAATCTGAGTAGATTTTTTTTTGGCTCTAGACGTATAAATCCTTCGTATAAAAATTAGATTGATCAAATATCGATAACTGTGTGATTCAAGTCAATTGAACAATAGGAAGAATTTTAACGATGCATTTATCTCAAGGAAAATGTAAAAGTTTTAAGATTGCTACCAATGTTCAATCAACTTAATTTTTTGTAAGGATAATGCTCGTGTCAAATCCTACAAAATGAACAATTTCGATTGCCAAAAAAATAATGAAACTCACCGTATTTAATGATGTTTGAGATGTGTGTTAGTAGAATTATTCTAAGAGTATCTCCAATGCATCTTCAAATTTTTAAAATGAAGAACTGGAGTGACATATCAAAAGGAAATTTTATAATTTATACTCTCTTTACTTCAAAAAAATTGTATTTTTTGGAGAGACTCATCCTCTTTTTTGTCACATCCATTCTTCAAATCTATTTTGTTTCTTCAAATTTGAAAAATCAATTCTCCAAAAAGGAGGATGGATCCCTCCAAAAAGTATAACTTTTTGAGTAAAAAATGACATAAATTACACAATCTCCTCTTAGTAAGTCACTTCGGTGTTTCATTTTGAAGGAAAAACATCCCATTGGGGATGCTCTTATACTTTAAAATTAGTTGAAGTACACGGAAGCTGGTCACCTGCCCCGACCGCCTAGTTATAATATAAAAAAGAAAAGAAAAGAGGTAGGATTATCCTTTAATTTCCCGTCTTCGCTTTTCTTTTCCATTTTTCTTCCGCACTGTCCGGCTAACAAAAGAAAAAGACAAAAGAAAAAGAAACAAAAATACTCCAACAGTTTCTCCGACAGTGGGTAACCTCGACAGTCGAAATCACCCATGTAGTGTATTATACTATGGGCTCTGTACTGAGAAAGACCCGCCGCTGTATTGCCCCCACAACCCACAATCGCACGAATACCGCGGCAGACGTTTGGTTTCATAATACTACTAGTAATTGCTTAATCGGTTGACCATCAAAACCCCTAAACAACTGATTTTCAAAAGGTTTTTTCTTTTTTTTTCTTTTTTTTTTCTTTCATATCCTTAATTTCAAAAGGGTTTTCGTAAATCGGTAGTCATCAAATAGAAAAATGTCGTTGATTCCAGTTTCTTCTTCGCTAATACCCTCTCCACGCATATGGGTTTCTCATCCGATCGATTCAAGAGTATCACTCTCTGCCTCAACAGTTCGTAGCTTCTCGGTATTTATTTAGTTCACTCTTACTCTGTCTCTCTTTTTTTTTGTCCCCCAAACTTTTCTGTTTGGTTTGCCTATGAAACTGCAATGGAAAGATAGTAAATTTAGGAAGGAAAATGGATTAAAATCGCTTCAAATGGTTGTTGTGCGATAAATTGAAGTTGAGCCCTTTGCAGAATTGGGTTTCTTATTCCTTTTTTCCTGTAGTTGAAGTATGTCTCTTTCAGGTTAAATGCTTCGGCGTTTTATTCTCTTGTGATTGTTATTCGGTTTTTGTTTGGCCATTACCAAATTTCCAGGGTATTGGTTCTGGTAGTTTATAAGACTAGGCATTTCAGTTTCTGGTTTAAAGATTTAAGAATTGAAAATTTTACTGGATTGTTTAATTTGCTTGATTGTTCAGCTTTTTATGCTTCTGTTTTAGTTCTTGTTGGAGTGGAACAGTTACTATTTGCTTTCTAATAGTATCCATAATCGGTACTTCTTTCTTATAATTTTGCTTTGAAAGGAAAGCTCATTGAGATAATGTAGAGTTGGTCATTTGAAGTTTTTTTTTTTTTTTTTCTGTGGGATTTTGCCCTTTTAAAGTGGTGGCCAATAAGAAAATAGTTTGCTCTGAATTGGTTTTATCTTGTAAGTTGTAACTTATAAGGTTTATTTTATGAACTATCGAATGCCCCTACCACACAGCTGCTTTCAATGTTGTGTTTGAAATTATGTAAATTCTTTAACCAATTGTTATCTGCAGATGCAATGAGTTTATTACTGCTTACTTGTTTGTGACTTTTTCAAGTCAGAAATGATTATGGTAATGACTTTAATTCGATAATCATGGAAACCATATTGTAATAGTGATAAAAGGTTTACACTGCAAAGCTATGTAGCATGGACACATCTTCGGAGGCCATGCATAGTGGCAAATAGATGGTGAAATGCTTTTTTTGTAATACTTTCATACAACAATAACATAACCCATTTAGTCCCCAATAATTGGGGTATGGGCGGGGGATGGATAGGAGACAAACCTAACATTTGGCAATAAATGCACAAAGTGGCTGCTCCCAGAATACTACTGAAACAGATGGATTGGAGACAGACCTAACCTTTGGCAATAAATGCACAAAGTAGCTGCTCACAGAATACCACTGAAACAGTGGTCCCCCTATACAGTCGCGTTTGCTGTGGAATCATGCCCTCAAATCAAAGCCAAAAGGCATCAAAGAGGGCAGACCCAAGAATCATTTTGATTTATGTGCACATTACCATGCTTCTTTCATTCAGCATCCAGAGCATTGGCGTTGCACAACTTTTGTAATACTTTCATGAATGATGTAATTGTACATAAGATTGATGGTATATATGTTGTTAAATGTTTATAAGTAGAGCTTTTTTTTTTTTATTCATACAACTGAATAAACAAATATTTTATATAACATACCACCAACATGTTGTGTCCTCCATTTTTTTGAAATTTGTGTGTCAATGTCATACTCATGTCCGTGTTGGGTGTCCTTGTCGGTGCTACATAGCTGCAAAGTGTTCTTAGCTGATAGTTAATATATCGATGATTTGAACTAACTGCTGTAAATACCAGACAATTGAAGAGTGCTGTGTTTGCTCTCTCTAGGTAGCAGCAACCAACTTGCCTTTGGCAATAGATGGCTGCCATGTGTTCTATGGTGGTGCCTGCAAGTTCTCTAATTGGTTTTGTGGGTTAAAATTTTGGATACATCGAAATGTCGACCTTCGGAGGGTCAGTAGAAAACATGAACAGGGAAATGATTTTAGGAATGCACAAATTCAAGATGAAGATCACTCGAAGGAGTGTGCAAAGAGAAATCTTTCACATGAAAACCGTGTTTCTGAAGGAGCATCAGCAATCAGCTTGCCTAACGGTTAGTAATGATCTTATATTTTGATGTTAATCACTAGTATGGTCCATTTCTCCAAAATATTTCAGAAGAGGACGATAAAGTAGAACTTTGTTAGATTTTGGTATCTGTGTACTATTTTGGTTCCTGAGAATGTCATCCGAATCTTACCACACAACTTTACTAATCTGTAATTTTCATTTTATATGGAAACTGAAACAACTTCAGGAAACTGCGATGAAACCAATAAAGTTCCTCACCAACCATATGGCGCTCGATTGTTTTCTTTACTTATAAAAGTATTGTTAACATTGTTTATTCATTTTAGTTTCTAAGTCAAATACACTGATTTGGAGTAACAACCTGAGCCAGCTAACCTGCTAACTCTTAGCCTAATCACATGTCTTAAAAGTTATAACTCAGGTTAATAGTAGCTAGCTGACATTACCTTACATACTACTCATCATTTCCCATATCTAGCTGATATAGGACTTTTTATGGAGGGATTTCACATGTGGCATATGTTTTTATTTACATTTTTAAACTGCAGACTCCTCAGAGGGACTGAAAGACACAACTTCACAGCATGGGGAAACTTCTTTACCAAATGTTCAACGGTCAGTTTCCACTGGAATAGCGACTTCCATGGAGTCACCTTCATCTTTTTCTGCTGAAGGGGCACCAGAAACAACTTCGCTTCATGAAGAAAATTCTGACCCCAATGTTGAACTTAATATTTCCACAAGAACGGCTGCTTCCCTGGAATATCCTTCATCTTCGCCACATATTGGCTCTTCCATTGTTGCTGCTTGGAAAGGGGGAGCAGCCTCTCTTGGCATTGCTGTCATTGGTGCTACTGGTGAACTAGCACGGAATAAGATTTTCCCTGCGCTCTTTGCATTGTATTACAGTGGCTTTCTTCCCGAGGTAGGCTTCTTTGACAGTTTTCACTTTAAATAGATATTCCAATTTTTAATCAATTAAGCTGCTGTCACTTTTTAAACTTGTCTGAAGGAACGCATGTCATCTGTGAATATGTATCTGATACTTTAAACTCATTTGGAGGAGTACTGTTTCTCTCGATATCCTGTGGTACTTTATAGATATATACGCACTTATTGTAGGACATTAAATGTCTTGTGTATCCAATCTAAAAGAGAAATGGTTCTTGGATTTTTATGCTCAATATTGGAGCTGGCCTATAGTCAAGGCCCGGGATTTTGGAGTTTGCTCTCCTTAGTCTCATATTGGAAATTTCCTAGCCTCCTAGGTGCTATCAACTCTCAGTCTATATGATACAAAGCCCCCTCTGGTGGACATGGAAGTAAGTTTTGAGTGCTGGATTTGGTGTGAAATGCAGTAATAAATATGTTCTCCTAGTATTTGGCAAGCCCTTGCTACATTGTCCATAATGAATCAAATGAACATTCTGCTTACAAGCATCAGAGGGCTAGAAATTTTGGATTACAACTTTACAAGTTATCTGTTACTTACCTTTCAAAGGGGTGGGGGTTAACTTTCCAGAGCCTTACTTTTGCTTTTCCATGGCTGCAGAATGTCTCTTTTTTTGGATATTCAAGGAAGGCTTTGACAGATGAAGATCTTAGATCCATGATAGCATCAACCCTTACTTGCCGCATTGATCATCAGTAGGTCTTTCTACCAGATACTTCTTGGTTTTCACACTAGCTACCGAGCCTAATTAGCAATTGAAAACGTCATTTTATTACAAAATTGTATATGGTGGCATACTTTGTGCTTCTAAACAAAGACTAATACCCATGAATGGAAAGCACTATGCAGGCAAAATTGTGGGGACAAAATGGATGCTTTTCTCAGTCGAACGTACTACCTTAATGGAGGCTTTGACAATAAAGAAGGGATGTCAAAACTCCATGATCGGATGGAATTGATAGAGGTAAGCTGATATTCAGCCTTTTTTTTGGCTATGTATGTGTACAAGTTGGTCGTAGTTGATTCTTTAACAGCTTACCTGCCTCAGGATGAATCTAAAGCAAACAGAATATTTTACCTTTCGGTGCCGCAAGAAGCACTTCTAGACGTTGCAACCTCTCTTGCTGAGAACGCCCAGACAAAGAAGGGCTGGAATCGTGTAATAATTGAGAAACCATTTGGTTTTGATCCAGTGTCTTCTCATCAGTTGACCCAATCTCTTCTTTCTAGATTCCAGGAGGACCAACTATATAGGTGGGATGTCACATTATTTATATTTTAATATTTTATCATGCGAGCAAACAAGATTACTTTATTTATTCTTGAAATTTTGTTTCAGGATAGATCATCTTCTGGGAAGGAACATCATTGAAAACCTTACCGTTCTGAGATTCTCTAATCTTGTTTTTCAGCCACTGTGGAGCCGAACATACATACGCAATATACAGGTAACAATCGTTTTGATAAATGAGCTTTCACATATGGCTTTGAGGAATACTTGGTGGGATTTTTACGGTTCGCTGGACTTATTCGCAGATCATTGTGTCCGAAGACTTGGCTGTGCAGATGCAAGGAAGGTAATCATAAAAGTAATTTGTGTGTTTCATATATCAATGTTATTTATTGGTAAAGTAATACTCTCGTAACTTCAAATATTTATTTGGGTAGGTATTCTGAGGAATATGGAATTATTGGCGATATCATACAGAGTCATATATTCCAGACAATTGCATTGCTTGCTATGGAGCCACCAATAAGTCTTGATGGCGAAGATATACGAAATGAGAAGGTATAGTGCGCTTTCTTCAAACTCATCACAAATGACAATAATGTGTCTTTGGTCTTGACAAGAAGCTTCTGTCCAGGCCAAGGTTTTGAGATCAATCCGTATACTGGAACCTAGTGATATCATTCTCGGTCAGTATAAAGCTAGCCCAGAGGACAAGGTTCATACTTATTCGGATACTCTGACACCAACGTTTTTTGCTGCGGCTTTGTTTATTGACAATGCACGATGGGATGGTGTGCCTTTTCTAATCAAAGCTGGAATGGGGATGATCAAACACAGGTGGGACTAAGATCTGTATTGGTTCTGTCATTGTACCATTTATGGTGTACTAAAGTGATTTATGTGCATGACTGCTCGTTTATCAGTTTCCAGTGCATGACGTAAAGTTGTCGTAAAATATTGTCATCATTTGCATTTACATGTGAAAGTATGTTAGCTGGGAAGTTATTCTCAAAATCTGGACTTCACCCACAAGAATATTACATCTTGACTCTGCCAGTGATTTAGACTGTTGGTGATGCATTGTACATCTTATCATGGCTGAACAAATTGAATTATGAAATAAACAATGATGATTATGATTATCAGAAAGAAAAAAAAAATGTTGATTTTTCTTCTTCACTTCCCCTTCTTTATTTTCCTACCATACATTTGTCTTAGACATGGTGCAGCCATGCCTGTACTTCTATATTAGTGCTATAATGCACTTGGCAACTTCATTGCAGTTTGACATTTGAGATCTTTAGGATGGGTAGTTCAGTTCTTGAGAACTTCCAATTTGGCATTGTATGTGATTGAATGATCATTTTATCTTCAATGAGCGTGCCAAGGATTTTTGCTTTGCAGATTTATCAATGAATGACCTGGTTATTTTTCTAGCATTATACCACTGCTTTATTCCCTATTTTGATATCTTAATAATTTAGTCGAAGCTTGAATCTTTCCTACCATACAGAATTTCTCATTAGCTTTGTTATGCAGGGTGGAGATACGTATACAGTTCCATCATGTTCCTGGAAACCTTTATCGTGCACGCATTGGCCATAACAGTGATCTTGCCACTAATGAACTAATCTTACGCGACGTGCCTGATGAAGCCATCCTAGTCAGAGTTAACAACAAGATTCCAGGACTTGGTTTGCAGTTGGATGCTTCTCAACTGAATTTGCTCTACAAGGATAAGTAAGATTCTACTTCCATGAGACTCTTTTTGCTTGACTCGTCCGTATACATATCTATGCTTGTTCTAAGTAAGATATTGCCTTTTCATGTACATAATCTTGGTGTGAATGAGTTCATTGAATGAAGGGATATGTGACATGGAACGTTATAAAAATAAAAAATTTTAGGAACTGCATGTTATTGAAAAAGTCTCTGCACAAGGACGATCATTTATGAATGATTTCAACTACCTGCAATTGACAATATCATATCGACCCATCTAAAGCTCTCAATTGTAGTTGAAATGTAGTGCTAAAACACAATAAAAAGGAAGTTTAAATTTCTTGAAGAACTAATGCCAAATATATGAATTCCAATTTCGTAAATGAAAACACAAACTTACGTGCCTTGTCATTATGTTTATCCTCTCTAGATACAATGCGGAGATACCTGATTCATACGAGCATCTTCTTCTTGATGTTATCGATGGAGACAACCATCTGTTCATGAGAAGTGATGAGCTTGCTGCTGCATGGAATATTCTGTCTCCAGTTTTGCAAGAGATAAACAAGAAAAATATAGCACCAGAGCTGTATGAATTTGGTGGTAGGGGTCCCGTTGGAGCCTTCTATCTCTGGGCAAAACATGGTGTTCGCTGGGTTGATGAGTATTGAGTATCCCTCCGTAACTATCATGATATGAATATGCAGTATCGGTCGTTAGCGTTCCCATAATTGCTCTGCGAAAAATTGATGTCAACGTAGCATTGATGAAGTGCCTCTCCATCATTTGAAGACTGGAATTTTTGCTCTCTACTACGATAATTTTGTACTAATATGCTAGTCTAAAATCGCCAACAATTCATCCGGGTAAAGACGGTGGTGTTGTTTTGGTGGTTGTCATTTTAGGTCACCCAGCTTTGCCATGCATGTGGCAAGTTAGCCTGATTTCTTTTCAATATTAGTATTATAATTATTTTTATTTTTTTTGTCTTCATTTTTTGAAAACTATTTTATCTAACTCTTGAGAATGTTGATACAAAAATAAAAATAAAAAACTCTTGAGAATCAATAGCTACTTTTTCTTTCAATTTTGCGCAACAATCATTGAGGAGGTTTCTGGTGCCAAATAACGTCTGGGATGTTGTACTACGTCCCTATAGTGCTCGGTTTCACTACAGGGACCCAAACCTATAGTGCCCAGTCTCACTACAGGGACCCGGAATACAAATTGGTTACATCTTGATTCAGACCACGACCCCTTGAGTTCCTATTTTGGCTCTAAAATTACATTTGTTTCAATGAATGAATGAATTCAAGCTTTGTTGGCCGTTCCTTTAAGCAACGAATATCCTATTTCTTCCCAACACTCCAAGTCACACATCATCATCTTGTCGTGGAGAAATTATTAAGCACTGCTCCACACTTCGGTATTGGCATCTCGCCGAAAAGCTACTGAAAAATGCCTCTGAGATTAGGGATGAGCATGGGAACGGATCGGGATTGGAGAGTATTATCTCCACCTCCAATCCCTAAACTCTCTCTATATCCATTCCCTATCCGATCTCTAACAGGGTTTTATTTATATCCTTCATTCCCACTCTAAATGGGGAGCGGGGATTCTCACGGGGATTCAATCATTTAAAAAAAATTACTAAAAATTTAGAATCTCAATTACAAATTAAATGCTAAAATCAAGTTACAAATAGAGGTCGAATGGGTTGGGCCAGCACGGGCACAAGCACGGTGCGTTTATCGTTGGCATGGTATCTATGAGTAAGCGTAAGTGTTTGTCATCTTCAATTCAAGTTGTATCAAGTATCAACTAGATTTTTAATTTAAAAACTAAAGGAACCACAGGCAAGATAGCATATTATGATATCCATTAGTCATAGAAAAAATTAAGTGAATCGCATATCAGTAGGCATTTAATCGGATGAAAGTATCATTAAAAAAACACAAATTGGGTCCCAATCGAGAAGAAAGTTTACTCAATTGATTTCATTAGTAGGAACAACAAAATCAACGGCTCAATTGGAAAAATATTATTTTTATTTTGCATTTTTTATGTTTATTTTAAGGAATGCATATAATTGAGAGTTGAGTAGATGTCAACCTAGTTGGAATGTATTCAAATTATGGTGATGCATTTCTTATTTAATCACATTTATTGTATTTACAAGGTTCAATTATAATAAAATATTTGGAGAAAATCTAGTATGACCCCATGTGTTTGGAAAAAATTTAGTGGAACTCAAAAGTTTCATAACTAATGAATAGACCCCATATTCGGAGATTCGGAGACGGGGCGGATGGGGCAGGGCGGGGATGGATCGGGGAGTGGATTCGGGGCAGGGACATGCCTATCTCCACCCCCTACTTGACCTCCAAACATTTTCAAAAAAAATCTCCAAATCCTGTCTAATCTCCAAACAGATCTCCATGTTGCCGATCCGTTCAGATTAAGGATCGGATCGGATTTTGAACAGGTTGAGAAAATGAACCCTATCTGAGATTGTAATCAAGAAGCCTCATCGTTTACGTCACAGAGGTTACTTAACTAAAATGGTAATAGCGTCACAAAGTTAGGTGCATGACACGACATTGTACCTTATGAGACACATGCGTCATGACGCAGAAAATTGAAAAGGTTGGATTCGCGTCTCGAACACTGCCCCTGCTACTTTTGCTTGTGTACCCATAATTGACCCTCCTGTTATGGATCCGAGGTCCTTGTGTCGTGCCCAAAAGCAATACAAGAGTGTAGTGTTCAATTTGAGCCGTCCGTTCAGAAATTAACGATCCAGATTATTTTACATGTAAGGTAAGTATCTTACATCTAATATAATATTTGAAATCTGAACTATTAAAAACATTAACGGACAGCTCAGATTGGGCACTACAGGGGTATAGTGCCCAAAAGCGCTACAAGAATCCCGGATCCGTTATGAGTAATTATTTGCAACGTAGTGCTCCGCAAGCCTTTATCACCACATATTCGCGGAAGACAATACATTAAGATATTAAGCCCCACAAGAATATGAGGTGGTAAAGGCCTTGGAACAGCACGTGTTGCTGCTCCAAGAGCTAAGTAATTATTTTTCCTTTGTTGTAGTCTAAGTCAAGTCAATTATCCACCTTCTCACCTCACGTCACATGGCCAATTCTATTTTTTCCCAGCACAAATCTCGTGAACTAGTCATCCACGTCTTCACTATATCAGTATATCACCATGCCGTAATCATTCACGTGTTCATCACTCTCTCCATCTATAAAGTCACATAATTGAGCAGTTCACCAATCACATTGTGTGTGTGAGTGTGACATAATGGAAAGAGAAAGTAAGAAGAGGAAGATGGAGAATGAGGAAGAAGATGAGGAAGAGAAGATGCACAAGTTCTTTGCTCTATTAAGAAGCACACGAGAAATACGCGATTGGATGATGGGTCGTGTGGGCAAATCGCCCGAGGCAAAAGGGAAGAAAGGCGAGGGAGAGAAGCCGTCATTCCAACCGGAAGATTTCATGGAGGGTGCTAATCATTATAACCAGTCTAAAGGTACTCAGCCAAACCCATTACCTGGTTCCTCTAAGAGAGAAGAAGAAGCTAAACAAGAAGATAAAAGAGAAGGAAGTGGCAATGATGGCTTAGACCTCAAACTTTCCCTGTAACAGCAAAAACAAAGCAATGTAGATTGTAGAGTACCAAACAATGAACATCTAGAGAGAGAGAGAGAGAGAACTGCTATCCTGTGTTGCTGTATTTGGTCTACAGAGGGGGAAAAAAATCATATCGACGTGAGATATGTATACCAATTTTATGGTACTTTTGTAGTGGACTGGAGATCAATGGTTTTCAATGGCTGTGCATTCGTTGTCTGTCCGCAATGTTGTTCTTAATTTTGCCTTCTTCATAATTGGATATGAGTTTCGCCATCTCCAGCTTTGTGTTATTCATTGATCGAACGTAGTTTGTCTCTCAAAATTATACTACATGAAAGTTTGAAACCAAATGCAGAGAGGGTTCTTAATATCTACGGAAGATGGTATGAACTCAGAAAGCAATTTCTAGAAATTCAAAATTCATCTTAATCTTAACTCCAGCACCACAACTTCAGTATGGAAATGTACACACATATACAAAAGATGTCTGCTTGTTTCGCTAGGTTCAGTTGTTCAGATGATTTAATACATTAGATCAAAACTAAAACCTTCAAGCAATACCCATTTTCTTACTCAAACAAAGGACCAGACTTTCACCTCCAACTACTGCTTTAATTAGTAGATATTAGGGCTTGCATCAAAGGTAGTTGCAGCTTTAATTCAGGTTGTAATTCAGCTGGTGACATAATCATAGAACCCGATCCAAAACTGCTTAACAAGTGATGGGTTAATCAATGACTCCGGTGAATCCAACACCAACCACAGTAGTGTATTATATTTATCGTTACTAGGAAAACGGAACTATGAAGGCGTTTTTTAGTTTATTATCTTTTCTCTCACGGGCTTTTTTGATATCAATCTTTTCTCACAGAATTGTATGGAAAATTGTTCAGTTATCATCTCTCTCTTACAAGGTAAGTGAAGATCTATATTTTGATTCATAGCCAATCCAATCTCTTTTTTGATTGCCAATATACTGTCCAATCTCAGCCAACTCTTTTCGAACATTGAGAAAATTAAAATAAACTTGGGTCAATTTTCTTGTTTATGTTGATCCTTTTTAATAATGACAAGTAGAGTAAACCACTACATTTACATAGAAGGGAAGTTGTGCCATGATATGTGTGTACAGAAAGCTTCATTATGATCTTAACAAATGATGAATATAAAATCTTGCCTCGTTTCAATCCTCTAAAAAAATTTAAGTAATCAACGCAATGAGAAGCTGATAAGGAAACTGATTTCAGACTTTCCAACTTTCATAAGCTTCATTTGGTCACAACAATAGCTGCAAAAATAAACAGGAATGAACGTCCTTGGAGACATCTGCTAGAGCGGTTACCTTTATTTGTACAAACTTCAACCATCAGAGTTTCACATGCCAAGTATTTGGACCAACCCTTCGATAGTTTGTGTTCAAATGGTGTTTTATCACCTGAAAAAGGGACGATAGATGTTACCACAACATTATAGGGAAGATCATAAACTTGACATGATGGAAACACAACAAAGCTCTTGATCTCTTGTATGGAGTTAAGGATAGGAAAAAGGTCCAATCTAAAGCAATATTTGGAGTTTTGATTTGGGGAGGGAGACAAAAAGGAATGGACAAAGATATATAGGCAAAGCTTCTAAAACGGGATTCCCGTTTCCGGACCTCCATGATCCAAATTTTTTTTTTAACGATCCGAGCTGTCCAATGTGTTCAGAAGGTGTTTCAAGGGTCCACGCGGGAAATCTTCAAAAAAAAATACTGGGGAAATATTCAAAAAAAAATACCGGGAAGGGCTTGATCCAAGCAGTTTTCGCAAAATTTTTATATTTACAGTTTTTGCGAAAATTACATGGATCAAGCCCTTCCCGGTACTTTTTTTTGAAGATTTCTCCCGTGAACCCTTGAAAACACCTTCTGAACACATTGGACGGCTTGGATTTTCCAAAAATAATTTGCAACACAAAAAAAATCTATTTTTTCTTGTTTCCGGGAGGAGTGGATTAGAAATTTTCCGTGTATATATATAAGAAAAAAAAACGGACACTGCCCCCCTTTGTGTTTTGCTTGGCAGTTTAGGAAAATAGTTATTTTGCTCAAAAGAACATTTTTTTTGTTCCCCCTTAGAACTTGACTGCATAGAAGATATTTCCTTTCCCTTTCACTTGACAAATGAGGTATTCAAAATGAGTAAAAGGAGTTCCAGACATCTAGGCGGCCAAAAACAAGCAAAACATGAAGTGCACTTTTTACTTGGCAATAAAAGTCATTACCCCATAGAACTGCCCTGGCTTGATTCTAGCAAATTAGAGGAACCTCTGCATCCGCAAGCTAGTAAATTACTGCCTTCCCCGCCAAGTCAAACTCCCAGGCGGTTGCTTAAACACTTCCAAATAAGCAGGTCATAAGTTGGCTATCCTATACACATGACAACAAGAAGGTAATGTTTGGCCATGTAAACCATGTTCGGTGTGGGTCTGCATTGAAAGGATTGTTCGATGAAGTAAACTGCAAGAGCAAAGGTTGCACAAGTTGCCACATAGCAACCACAGATGGTTGAGAAAATAAAAGTGATCACTTGAAAATTTGCTGTGAAATCTATAAGACCGATCTCTTAAGAACCTCCCAGTTAAAAGCTTTTCAAGAAAATGTTGGTCTCACCTTAATGAGTTCATAGTTTTCCTTCCCAAAATAATTTCACAGTAGAGAGTACAACTATCAGTCTATTTCCCATCTCCATTTCACTCCTGATCTTGTTCAGCAGAAGATCCATTGAGAACAGATGATATACTCATCTGACCATGTCAACTTAAGAGCAACTACAAGTACCTGTTAGCTCTACACATCAATGTTCTCGTATCAAGATTAGTCACCATGCAATCACTCAAACTGGCCACACCCATCTTTAAGATGGTGAAAAAACTGTCCGTATAACTCAAAATAATCTCCCTCCCTTTGACTTTCGCTACTAGTTCCATAGCATAAGGCAGCTACCACAAGCTGGAGAAAGATGAAGGTTTCTCGCTGTCCAAGTGGGCACCCAGAGCCCAGAGGCTCCCGATAACCTGAAAAAATTTCACTTGTGAGGACATGAAACTTTGCACCATGCCACATACACGATTGACTGAGTGGTAGTAACGTAATCAACTTGGTGTCCAAGTTATATCCATCCAGAATATTTGTTTTCAATTCGAATGGACAACCCACCCTTTTAAACATCAACACCATGGTTGCAAATGCAAAAGATTTGTTCAAACTCAATCTGCCATACTATCCTCACAAGGAAAGAACAGTTCGGAGCAGATAAATGATCATCAGCCTCTTGAAAAGAAAAAAGATTCGCCATTCACATCAAATCAAGTTTCACTACGGCACCCACAAAACTGACATTAAAGTCAACCAGTCACTGCTAGCTCCAGTGGAATCACCAGTAATCATTGCAAGAACATACCCCATCCTTAAAATGATGGAATCTATTGGCATCCCTCAATATGATCTCTCGCCCTGTAACCTTCGCTATCAACTTAATTGCTGAGTGACAATCCCCACAGACTCGGAGGTTCTTCATTACACGAATAGGCTTTGGTGCAGGAACCTTCAACAGCCCATATGCGACAGCGAGTTTCTCACTATGATGTCCCAAGCTACGCACCTTCTCTTCTTCGTCTACGTCATGAAACACAAAACTGCCATCAGGAGAATACCCAGCTTCTCTTAACAACCCATCTAGTTTTTCCAACATCCTCATAATCATTGGATTCTCAGGGTGAGGCATGATTTCACCTCCAGTAAACATATGGACTTTCTTCTCCACCTCGATCCAGCTACAACCAGGTGACTTGCTCACTTTCATTGACCTCATGTCTTTCCTCAGTTCCGCAACATCAGCCCATCTGCCTCTTGATGCATATATGTTTGACAGCAATATATATGGCCCAGCATGTCCAGGCTCAAGTTGTAAAAGTTTCTTTGCTGCAACTTCAGCTAAATCCAAGTTCATGTGCATCTTACATGCGCCCATTATGGAACCCCAAATAATAGCATCTGGTTCAACTGGCATCTCTTCGATTAAATCCATCGCCTGTTTTAACCGACCAGCTCGACCAAGCAGATCAACCATACAAGCATAATGTTCTAGGCTCGGGTCCACCAAATACTTGGCTTTCATGGATTCAAAAATTTCAAGCCCTTCTTTAACCTTTCCTGTGTAGCTACAAGCCGAGAGAACTCCAATGAAAGTAATATCATCGGTTGCAATGCCTGAGGAGCACATTTCATGGAATACTTGTAAAGCTTCTTCTCCCAAACCATGTTGTGCATAACCTGTAATAATAGAATTCCACATTACAATATCCTTGGGAGAAAACCTGTCAAACACCCGTTTTGCCTTAACAAGATCACCACATTTGATATACATGGTAATCAAAGCGGAGGAAACATATACATCAGAATCAAACTGGGATCTCAACATCTGGGCATGCACCTGTCTACCATGATCAAGACTTGCCAAGCTTGCACAAACAGACAGAATACTAATCAGAGAAGGGAAATTCGCCCGAAATCCTCGTCTTTGCATCAGAGCAAACAAATCAAGTGCTTCCAATTCAAACCCTTTACGTTCATAAACCTTTATCATAGCACTCCATGTCCCATCATCCTTTTCCCTCATTTGATCAAAAACTTTCCTCGCATTGAAAACCTCCCCATTCTGGCCAAGTCCTAGAATCATTGTGTTGCAAGCAATAACTGACTTAGTTGGCATTGCATCAAAAAGCTCTGAGGCCTCTACAATCCGTCCACATTGAGTGTAACCCATAAGCATTGCTGTCCATGTCACCTCATTCTTCTCTGGCATCACCTCAAAAAGCTTCCGAGCAATATCTACCCGTTGGTTCTGCACGTAACCAGAAACCATAGTAGTCCAAGAAACCACATTCCGGCGTGGCATTTCGTCAAAAAGCTTGCGGGCCTCATCCATACGACCTTCTTGGCAATACCCAGCCATGAGATTCGTCCTAGCAACTACGTCCTTCACCGGCATCATATCAAAAAAGCGACGAGCCTCATCAAGCCTATGGTCGCGAATCAACCCACCCAACATCACCGTCCACGATATCACGTTCTTCTCAGGCATTTGCCAAAAAAGAGATTCCGCCACCGAGATCCACCCCTCTTCCACGTACCCTCTCACCATGGCAGTCCAAGAAACAACATCTCTCACCGGCATCGTGTCAAACACTTTTCGAGCTTCCTTTACCATCCTATTCTTCACATATCCACTTATCAACCCGTTCCAAGAAACAGTGTTCCGCTCAGGCATTCGATCGAACAGGCGCCGGGCTTCAGCAGGTTGGTTGTTTTGAAAGTAACCAGCAATTATGGAGTTCCATGAAACGATGTTCTTCTGGGGCATTTGGTCGAACACTTTTCGGGCATTCTCGATTTGGCCCAGACGGGAGAAAAAGGCGATTTGGGAATTTACCGAAGTGGGTACACTTGAACAGTACGTTCGACATCGGATTAACGGGAACTGCATCGATTGACGATAAACTTTTCAGATTTTGAAGGGCAATTTGATAGTTTCTGAGAGACCAGTCGATCAGACGTAATGGGAAAGTAGTATGATTATCAAATGAAATGACAAGATTTTGAATAGAGAGTGGGAGATTGAGGTTTAGATTAGCAAAATCGTCTTGGGAAGCGACGTGGGCCGATCTTTAAAAGTGAAAAGCGCGCGCTCTCGTGTTGTAGCAAACGAACTAGTCCATGGAGACAATGGTGACATTTGGCTAAATTAATTTTTATTAAGAGCAAGTGCGCCAGAAGAGCTAAAGAAGCATTTTAGGTATTTTTGCTAGCCAATATGAGAGAACTCTCCTGCACCAGCCTCTCTAAACCCGTAGGTATTCTTCTTCCAGTAACACGCTTCTCTTGCCGAGGTACTATTCACAAGCTATTCCATTGTTTATTATTTTTCTCCTGCTCTTCTCCTCTCCTTCTCCCGCGCTTCTTCCCCTTATCTCTCACTTCACGCCATCTCTGGTACTTCTCAAAGTTTCATCATCCTGTAATTTCATCTCTCAGACCTTGTCTGTTCCACAACCCTATACTAGCAACATGTATGAATCCATAAACGTATTCTTCTTTCTTGCATGAGTTTAATAGAGAAATTAGTGGTACAAGGAATCCATGATTATTGTTTAGGGATGGGCTTTGCAATATGTAGAGAAACAACTTGAAACTCTATATGAACCGAACTCCTCAAGTAACAGATTTCAAATAGATGAATGGGACAATTTTGTCTTTAATGCTTGGGCATAAATATCTGGTACTTCTTTCCCTGGATAAGATTGGGGATTTTGTTGGGAGTCATGTTTGTGAACAAAATAGGTGGAGAAAATAGCTTACCAATTGTTCGATGAATTTACTGAGTGACGTTGGAAATATCAATTCCATGTTTGATAAACATGTCCACTCAAAACTCTTTTTAAAGGAAGAAACTGAGATAGTTTACGGAGTGCGTTGGTACTCATAGGTCAACCGTTTTGTAACACCCCATTGTGGTTTCTCTTTGAAAGCTATGCTTGAATTTTTCATGTCTCATCTCTTCACCTATTTTAGTCATCAATTTTTTTGTAATATGAACCTTTGATTCCCACTACTTCGCCATCTTTATTCTAATTAGTTCCTGTGGGCTTCTTAGGATTTGCAAATAATTTTTTAAACAATGAATTTTGTTCGAAAATGTTAATCACAATGTTTAACTTTCTCTGATGCTACATCAAATGCATTTTCTATATGGGCATCTTTTTATCCTCAAGCATTTGCATGAGATTAGTATTACCTACCCCAGTCCTTGTGTCCTATGGTTTGCACTTTCAAACTTGCATTCTCAATAACATGTTCACACTGTCAAAGGCCACTTAGGTTCCTCTATTTGATCTTTTAAATACTAGGAAAGCAAAAGTAATTCAAGATAGTGACAAAAGAATAAACTAACTGACAAATTAGCTACTGGTAACTTGTAAAGAATATTTGATAGGTGAGACTCCAAGTTTGGAAAACAATGTTATTAGTCTGGTAAATGATAGTTAAGTGTTTTATCTGAATTCACTAACTCTATTTTACAATGCCATAATTTCTCTTCTACGTATTTTTTAATAAGTATATAGAGTTTCCAAGTACTAAATTATCCACTTCTACAAAGATCTTTGTATCTCATTGCAATGTTTGTGATATGTCTTATATGATATTTCTTCTGCACTTAATAAGATGTAATGGTGTTGTAGAGATGGATTCGCAGAACTATGGGTACTTCATCAATCTTATGCAATCAAGTTCAAACTTTGAGGAACAATATCTCATGGAATCACAATGTGTCGAGTGAGATAATCAAGTACTTAGCCAAGAAATTCAGTCCCCCGCTCATGTGGGACCAGTTTCTAAGAAGCAACAACGTGGAGCAAATTTTAGTATAGAAGAGGACAAACATCTTGTGTCAGCATGGCTTAATATTAGCATGGATCCAGTGCAAGGTACTGACAAAAAAAAAACTCCATTTTGGGCAAAAGTGAAGGAATTCTTTGACAAGAACAAGCCATATGAGTTGAATCGCACGGAAGTTTCCTTAATGAATCGGTGGTCAACGATTCAAGAAGCCACAAATAAGTTTTGTGGCTGCTATGCCCAAGTTGAATCAAGGAATCGAAGTGGCTCAAACAACGAAGATAAGGTATTGGTTTTATTGTTTTTGACTTTTATATCTGGTTTTTTTTATATATCTTACTGCATTGTTGTATTTTTTTTTTAAAGCTTTGCGAGGCAAGAGAGATATATCAAAAAATGAACAAGGGTTCATCATTCCAATTTGAACATTGCTGGACTACATTGAAGAATCAACCAAAGTGGTTATTCGAGTGTGAGAAAAAGAGCCAATCGAAAGTTTGAAACAACCAAGAAACGGGGTGGCACCGTGTCCTACTCTAAATGCGATAAATCTTGAGGACGACAATGTTCCAACTGATAATTTTGTAGACTTGGAATGACCAACGGGTATCAAAACCGAAAAGAAGAATTTCAAACAAAAGAACAATGAGATCCAAAGTTCAACTCAGATTTCCGGGGCATTGGAAAAGATAACAGAAAGCAGAAACAAGTTGGTCAACAAGAAATTGGAGATGCTTGAAAAAACATATGCTCAAGAGGAAGAGAAAATTCGCATTAAGAAAGTGGGGCTTCGATTGGAAGAATTCAAAGAGGAAGAGAGGATAATGTTGTTGGATATCAGTAACTTGTCAGAAGACCAACAAGAATTCTATGCTCTCCGAAAAAGGGAAATCCTAGAGAAAAGAAGGAAGGTTCAGTAATATGTGGAATGCTAGAGCTGAAACTTGTTTTGAAGTGTCTAAATGTATAGTAGGAACTCACTTTTTGTAGTTTCAAAAGGTATATCTTGATGTAGAAGTATCATTTTGTAGTCCTATGCATTTATTGGTTTGGTAAGCCAAGGTCTTTCTGTGTGTAAGGAAAGACAACTACTAAAATGACAGGCTGCTTGGCTTAGCCATCACCCTCCAGTGGGTGCCGGACATGCTAAAAATGACCTTTTTATTTATGATATAATTTCAAAGGTGAACACCAAATTCTTAGGAAACTCACTTGAAGTCTATCCTCTTGGAAGGTAACAAGTTATTCTTGGTTTGCTAGTCTTAAGTGTCGTGCTTGTCTGGTCTTTAATATTGAGAATTTGCAGTAGTTTTTTTTTTTTTTTTTACTTTTAATTATACTTTTCTCTGTCAACTATGTTAGCAAATAAGAGAGCTTGCAACATCACCTCCTCCTTGTGTACACTGACTCTTCACCTTTGGTGAAATACCAGTGGCAACCATGCAACTCTGGGACTGACATATGATTTGGATCCAATTCTTCTGTTTAGAAACAAATGCTTCTGTTTTCTTTTCTTTTTTTATTGCTTTTGTTTGAGGGAAAAAAATTACAGTAAAATCATTGCCAATGTGTCGAAATGATTGTAAAATCATTTCATTTTTTATACTTTCTATTGCCAATGTACTGTATATTAAGCAAAATCATTGTAGTATATAATACTGAGTATCATAGATAATCAATATTCAGCAGTGATTCGTAGTAGATTACATACGATGTTATGGGGTAATTGTTTTTGTTCATTTGAATGAGGATTAGTTCCAAAAGTCAGGCAACACCCAAACAAGAGGTCAAAAAATGTTCCAACTTTCACCTAGTTTGGACCTAAAATGATATGGAAATCATTTGTCTAGAAATAAACATGCACAGGAAACGAGTAACCCAGTGGGACAACCCCCTCTGGCATAGGTGAAGCCCACACAGTGAGATGAGGTTTGGGTTATAAAAGGTAGTGACAACCCCCACTACCTAGGCGTCCATAACAGCAGGGATGATGCATAAATACATACAACCAAAATGGACCATACAAACATAACATCAAATCTGTAATATCAACTGAAAAATAGACCAGGAAACCAAACTTAACAGAGTAGTAGAGCTTAACAGCTAGCAGGTACAACAATGACTATTTAGAACAACCAAACACAGCCGAGCTTAACAGATGCAGCAATGGATTTGCAGCAGACAACAGGTAAAACAATTACAGCAAAAAATGTGCCATGAGCAGTGCAGAGGTAAAGGTACATAGCAGCAAATACAGCAGACAGCAGTGGCAAATACATGAACAGAGCTTAACATATACAAAAATGGCCATTTGGAACACCAAACACAGCAACATATGTAGTATCTCAGCCCAGATTTGGCAGTCCTCATGCAAACACATAAAACAGCAAGAGCAAGCACACACAACAGGATGAGAGTGGCAGAGGCAGTGTAAAAGCAAAAGTGCAACTTAACAATTAAGTCTAGAGTTCAAACTAGTTCTTCTTATGATTGGCTGTATATTTGCCATTGATGCTCAATTAAGTCTGTTTGGATTTGAGAATGAACACCCCTATCTCTTATGCGATGATGGCGTTGGATGAATTCCCTAAGTTCAGTAGTTGTCTCGTGTGATACTTGTACTGGAGGAATATGGTCCAATGGATCATAGTTGATATCTACCACTCCAATATTATTATCATCCCGTTCATCCTCAATGATCATGTTGTGTAGTATTATGCAAGCTGTCATGATATTTTTAAGTGTTTGGCGACCCTAAAACCTTCCCGGTCCTCGAACAATTGCAAATCGTGCACTCCAAATGCACGTTCTACATCCTTTCTTGCAGATTCTTGGCATCGAGCAAAATGTTTTTTCTTAATTTCTCATGGTTCGGGAATTATTTTCACAAATGTAGCCCATTGTGGATATATACCATCAGTCAAATAGTATCCCATAGTATAGTCATTACCATTGATGTTGTAATTGACTAGAGGTGCACATCCTTGAGCAAGCTCAGCAAATAGTGGAGACCTTTCTAGCACATTAATATCATTATGAGACCCAGGCAAC
Organism: Vaccinium macrocarpon; assembly: GCA_022606695.1. Lineage (NCBI taxonomy): Eukaryota > Viridiplantae > Streptophyta > Magnoliopsida > Ericales > Ericaceae > Vaccinium > Vaccinium macrocarpon. Next base: position 39,375,666 of record CM040170.1, on the reverse strand, counting down.
CCGAAAATGCATGCCATATCCATAGATCATATGATGCCATAGCCTCTAAAATAATTGTTGGTTTATGAACGTGGCCAGTATACATACCTTTCCATGCGGTTGGGCAATTCTTCCATTTCCAATGCATACAATCAAGGCTCCCCAACATCCCCAGAAATCAACGCATTTCGCCAACCGCTAGCAACCTAGCAATATTGCCTTCGTTGGGTGACCTCAAGTACTCTTTAGAGAAAACTGCAATTATTGCTTTAACAAAATGATTTAGGCTCTTTATTGCAGTGTTTGCTCCAATCCTCACGTACTCATCCACAGAATCAGCCGGTGCACCATAAGCTAGCATTCTCAATGTGGCGGTCATTTTTTGAAAAGATGACAAACCAAGCTTTCCTGCACAATTTCTTTTCTGGATGAAGTATGGGTCATATGCTTGTACCTCATATGGATTCGAAGAAAAAGAGAACGACTCATCTGAAATCTCCTTCGAAAGAAGTGTGGACCATAAACTGGCGTTTCTGAAAGATAGTTAGCAAAGAGCTTTTTTTGGCCACCAAGAATATCATGTTTGACAATGTTGTGACCTTCACTAAGACCATGGCTTGAGCTTGAGCCCCCGGCCTCATTCTCTTCTTCTTCATACCTAGCAATTGTTTCTAATATTTCTAACTCCTCCTCATCAGACTTGAAAAAATTTGAATCGTTCATGATCATATCGAATACACAATTGGGCGCCATATATTGAAAGTGGAAGAAGTGAAGGAATAAATTGGACAAGAGTATAAACTATTATTTCAAATGTAGAAGAGAAACAAAATTTGAATGATTTGTTGAAGAAGACAATGGCCTTATATTGATTGGGTGCCAAGGTTACCGTTGTACTAATAAAAGCTTTTGTAGGTGGTGGATTATTTTGTGGCTTCTAATGAAAATCACGTGGTCTTCCTTTCCTAGATATGCAAGTGACTGTTGGGCTCCAATTTCAGGAAGCCAAAATGCCATTGGGCTCCAATTTTAGGAAAGTAATTTTTATGTAGATAATTGGTAAAATGCCTAGCATTGGTGTGGCTTGGAAAAGAAAAGCCACTAGCTAAACCCAAAATGTACATTGTTTACTAGATAATATAACTAGCCATTGGTGCTTAGAAGCACACTCTTTTCAATTTTTAGTTGTATTTTTTTGGCTTTTTATCATAATTTTCAAATGTCTATAGTCTGACTTGATGAGAAAAATTACAAAAATAGTCCACCCATTTTGAACAATAAGTAGAAAATTTATATTTAACTCTATGAGATTGGTAAAGTGGTTTTGGTTTCGAACATAAGGTTTGCTTTCTTTTAAGATTTCAACTCTATGGGATTGAGACCACCCCACTCCGCCCGTATGCTTGTGAAAGGACCGTAGGGATTAGCTAAAGTATGTGAAAACTAATCCGAAACACCCTTTCATTACCAAAAAGGTCTTATCAATGGAACTTTTAAATTATTAATTTAAAAGTTTCATTGATAAGATCATGATCCTAAATAAGAAAAGAGAGCCACATAGGTATGACATAATGCCATGACTCACTCATCCTATTCACCAAAGCATGTTTACCACTAACATTTGCTACTATCCTATTACAATTGGGAGTCATCCATACAATAGGGATTGCATTGCAAGATTCTCTTTTTTTTTTTGGTCAAATGATAGAATCCATTACATAGATGATAAAAAAAATCCCTACCAATTAGAACGGGCAACCATCCCTTTGGGGAGGGGACATAAGCCACAAAGGAGGTCTAAACTCCCGAGTAGAAAAAAATCAGACCTCTCACAGCTCGTTGAACAACATTATGGGCCATGCCATTGCCGCTCCGCTTCACAAACACCGTATCTGCTCCTATAAATCCATCTAAAAGGCACAGAATATCTGAAACAATAACTCCCACCGACTGGTGGTCAACCATCCGTTTCTGAATCAATCGAATGAGTTGTTAGGAGTCACCTTCAAGTATAATATTGTCGATCCTCAAATCCATAGCCAACATCAAGCTTTCCCTTGCTGCAAGAGCTTCCACCATTAGAGGGTCTGAAGCGAAAGCTTTGCGTATAGCTCTAGCTACAATAAATTTTCCTTGCAAATCCTGGACTACCATGCCTAAAACGCAGATTCCACCGTTCTTGTCAATGCCCCTGTCGAAGTTGATTTTGAAACAGCCTTGGGAAGGCCTCTTCCACCTGCCATCCGGTGCGTCCTCATGTGCCCTCTCCTCGTGTTGTTCATGCATCTCATTGGCTGTAATAAAATCAGCAGCGTCTCGAATAGCTCCTTGGCATATATTGTCGGGCCTCTCCAAATGATCATCAAACACGACTCCATTACGACACATCCATAATCTCCAAACGATGGACCTTACTAGTGCCCATAATTGCTTGTAATCTGCCCCTTCTTTCCTGCGATCTAAAAGATTACTCCACTAATCCACCAACGATTCGCCTAGAATGGTACTTGTATCGAAGTGTAACGGTGAAATATGCCATACCATTTGTGCAAAATTACATCTAACAAGTAAATGAAAAATAGACGACTCCTCCAATTTGCATAGCAGGCACAACAAATCGTCGGTTAACTTGCGTACATAAAGAACCTCCTTCACCGGCACAATATTTCTAAGTGCTTTCCATATGAAAGATTTGTTTGAATATTTTGGTGAGCCTAAATATGAACAAAATTCATTTTTTTTATGATGAATGGGAATTGTCTCATTGTGGGAATCGGAAAAGCCAACCTGACGGGCCCGTGCTTGCCGTCACTGAACACCTGAATGAGAACGGGGCCAGGACCGGGACTCAGGATTCGCGGACCTGCGACCTGTGGTCCAGGGTCTGTGGTCTGTGTCTAGTTTAGGTAAGTTCGATATTAAATTTGGGCAATTGGGGCATGGGGCTGATCCGTTGAATCATGTCCAAACAGATGAGGAGTTAGTGACCCTTTAATGTCCAAATTGTAACTTCATGAGTTACATGTGTAGCAATTGCTACATAATGGCTTTCATTGAGCAATTGACGAATTCCCACGTTTTCCATCAGAGCAGCAGTAATGGTATCGGTTTTTCATTTGGAAAAAATTGATACACTACAGATGTAGGGTCTCCCATGAATGCTTATATAAATTGGTGCTTCCTACAACGAAAAAAAAAACACCGAAACACACAACTACAAAAAAAAAATTATTTGTTGATTTTTTAGTGGGAGAGAGAACAGGCACTTGTTCGTTCAACAGGGTGATCCAGTAAGTGTCATCATTGGTCATTTTAGCCATTGTATTCTAGGAAGCAGACGCCGATCAAAGCCCCAAACACCCTACGTGGGGCAGTGAATTTGCTTTAAGGAGACCATGTGAAACACAGGCATCGGCTTGGTTTTTTCTATCCTTTACATATTCATTATTGTTGAATTTCGATTTTATGTAATTTTGTGTTCCTCATTTTCCAGAAATAAAATGTTGATTATTGTTTTTCCGGTACTTGTTTTCCTACATGACCCATATCTAATAGTAAAAACTTAGAGAAAACAACTATAAAGACTCGGTCATAAAGATCCAAAAGTTTATGCCAAAGTAAGTCCTATTGGTTTATCTTTTGGCACTGGAAAATGGAAATAGACACATATAATTAAAGAATAGTCCTAAATTCCCTTCCTACTTGTTTTATCATCAATGACATCATCACCCATTATGTTTTGATCCTCAGAATGTATACTCGGCCAATTTTACCCTCACAAGAGATTTTGGTAAATTTGGAACACAAATTATTGAATTCTATTTACGCTTAGATGAGTGCAACTTGCGCAAAATATACGACAGATGTATCACATGCTATGACAAATTTATCACATGAACTCCGCACTTTGAAAAGATTTACGGGTTGTGCGCTTGTGCTTATTCACGTGTTGACATAAAACTTGTCTAATAAACATTTCTCCCATGGTACAAGGCCTTTTCTTGGTGCAACTCAGGAGAAACAAAGCCGTGCATTGGTGGCCATATGGGTATGGGACTGTGTGTTGTGGGTGGTGAGCAAATCGGACAATAGGAGTTAAAAAATAATGGGAGCATAAAAAAGAAAAAAATTATTATTATATGCTCTCCTTTTTTGCATGCGAGGGAGTGTGTATCATAAAAAAAAAAAGATCAGGGAGATTCAGTGAACCATTTGAGCAAGGTTGTCAATATTTCATGTTACTTAGAGCAAAATCTAAAGAATAGCACAAAGGTATTGGGGCAAAATTACCAAAATGTCTAAAAATATACGTACATCTTTGTAGGAAATTTTAATCCAGCGGAGTCAAGTGACCCTTGGCCCGTTCGTGGGTCTGTCCTTGCAAGCCACAACAAGAGGCAACGAATACTGTAGAAGGATCCACAATGTTTTCCTAAGTCATGTAAAGACTGACAACAAGTGGACAGGGTCTAATGGGTAAATATAAGGGTTGTATGGATCCTGTATAGATAGGATCAGGGTCGTATGGGTTTCTATAGGGTCGTATGGGTCATGTATGAACAGGGTCGAAACTGTATGGGTCCCGTATGAACAGTGTCGAGGTTGTATGGGTCTCGTATGGGAATTTTGAGTAAAGTATGGGTTGCATATGAACAGGGTCGAGGTCGTATGGGGATTTCGGGTCAAGGCTGGTGTCAATTTAGGGTTTACAGTGATCGAAAATAACTTAGGGCCTTGTTTGGTTGGGTTTTCCAAACTGGTTTTCAAGAACCATTTTGCAAAAACCCTTGTTCAGTTCTCAAATTTCCACTGTCATATTCAGAAAAAGTACGAGAGAGAGAGAGAGAGAGAGAGAGAGAGAGAGACAAAGTCAATAAGGTGGCTTACCCGTTGGGTTTTATTCCGGGAAATGGGGTGAGAGAGAGAGAGAGAGAGAAGGGGAGAGAGTGTGTATTATAGAATGGGACCCACATATTTTCTAGTTTTTTTTAATGGATTTAAAGGTGGGAGGGATCCACCATGGGCCTCTAGTTTTGAAAACTGGGAATAGAAACCTAATCGAACATGGTGTAGGTCTCCAGGGATGGATTTCGTTTTAGAGTTTTGGTGATATACAATGGAGATATACGAGGAAGCTATTGTGGATTAAGGTTTAGGGATGGTTCACGAGGAAGTTAGGGAGGATGGTGGCTCAAAGGCTCTGATCCCATGTTATTAGAGATGAGAAAAGTGTGCAGGGTATTAATTAACCCTAACACAACAGTGTATTATTTATAGTAACACTTAACTTGTAACATAAGTAAGCAATGTGGGACTAACACACATAAGCTATTCTAACTTACGTCATGAAACACAAAGCTGCCATCAGGAGAATACCCAACTTCTCTTAATAACCCATCTAGTTTTTCCAACATCCTCACAATCATTGGATTCTAAGGGTGAGGCATGATTTCCCCTCCTGTAAACATATGAACTTTCTTCTCTACCTCAATCCAGCTACAACGAAGTGACGTGCTCACCTTCATTGACCCAGCCCATCTACCTCTTGACGGCACAGATATGTTTGGCAGCAATGTATATGGCACATGTCCAACCTCAAGTTGTAAAAGTTTCTTGGCAGCAACTTCAGCTAAATCCAAGTAAATGTGCATCTTACATGCACCCGGTATGGAACCCCGAATAATACAATCTAGCTCAAATGACATCTTTTCAATTAAATCCATCGCCTGTTTTAACTGACCAGCTCGACCTAGAAAATCAACCATACAAGCATAATGTTCCAGGCTCGGGTCCACTAAATACTTGTCTTTCATGGACTCAAAAATTTCAAGCCCTTCTATAACCTTTCCAGTGCGGCTACAAGCCGAGAGAACTTCAACAAAAGTAATATCATCTGTTGCAATACCTGAGGAGCACATTTCGTGGAATACTTGCATGTAAAGCTTCTTCTCCCAAACCATGTTGTGCATAACCTGTAATAATAGAATTCCACATTATAATATCCTTGGGAGAAAACCCGTCAAACACCCATTTTGCCTTAACAAGATTACCACATTTGATATACATGGTAATCAAAGCGGAGGAAACATATAAATCAGAATCAAACTGGGATCTCAACATCTGGGCATGCACCTGTCTACCATGATCAAGACTTGCCAAGCTAGCACAAGCAGAGAGAATACTTATCAGAGAAAGGAAACTAGCCCGAAATCCTTGTCTTTGCATCAGAGCAAACAAATCAAGTGCTTCCAATTCAAACCCTTTACGTTCATAAACCTTTATCATAGCACTCCATGTCCCATCATCCTTTTCCCTCATTTGATCAAAAACTTTCCTCGCATTAAAAACCTCCCCATTCTGGCCAAGTCCTAGAATCATTGCGTTGCAAGCAATGATGTACTTAGTTGGCATACCATCAAAAAATTCTGAGGCCTCTACAATCCGTCCACATTGAGTGTAACCCAACAGCATTGCTGTCCATGTCACCTCATTTTTCTCTGGCATCACCTCAAAAAAGCTTCTTATTAGCAATATCTACCCGTTGGTTCTGCACGTAACCAGAAACCATAGTAGTCCAAGAATCCACATTCCGGCGTGCCATCTCGTCGAAAAGCTCATGGGCCTCATCAATCCTACGGTCACGAATCAACCCACCCAACATCACCATCCACGATATCACGTTCTTCTCAGGCATTTTCCAAAAAAGAGATTCCGACACCGAGATCCACCCCTCCTCCACGTACCCTCTCACCATGGCAGTCCAAGAAACAACATCTCTCACCGGCATCGTGTCAAACACTTTTCGAGCTTCCTTTACCATCCTATTCTTCACATATCCGCTTATCAACCCGTTCCAAGAAACAGTGTTCCGCTCGGGTATTAGATCGAACAGGCGACGGGCTTCAGCAGGTTGGTTGTTTTGAAAGTACCCAGCAATTATGGAGTTCCATGAAATGATATTCTTTGGGGGGATTTGGTCGAACACTTTTCGGGCATTCTCGATTTGGCCCAGACGGGAGAGAAAGGCGATTTGGGATTTGCCGAAGTGGGTACACTTGAACAGTAAGTTCGGCATTGGATTAACGGGATCTTCATTGATTGACGAGAAACTAACCTAAAAATGTGAATATTTTTTCAGATTTTTCTGAGAGACCAGTCGATCGGCTGCAGCGGGAAATGATAAAACCATATTCTTTTAGGGCGTTTGGTGGAACACTATTTTTCGTTAAATTTTGTAAGGGTTAGTTTTTGAATGAATTTTATTAAAATTTGATAAAATCAAGCCTTTGATTTTATTCATTCGTGTAGAGAGTTGATAAAACCTTAGATTTTTGAATTCGGAAACACCCTAAATGATAAAATGAGATAAAACAAAATTACCATTTGAGTTGACTTTTATGGGGGTGATAAAATCATTAGTGTTCTCAAATGATAAAATTTAGTTTTTGACAAAATTTTCACCCAATGCCTAATTACCAAAAGAAAAAGGGGAGGGGTTTGAAAGAAAAAAAATTCAGCTCCTAGCTTTTAGCATTGAGAAATGATATTCATAAAATCTCCCATTTTAGCTAATAAAATCATTTAGGAAAAACAACCTTAAAGTTATATTTTAGTCTTTTATCATAATTTTCAAATTACATAGTTCCACTTTATGAGAGAAATTATAAAAATATACTAAATTTATTTTTAGCAATAAGTAGACAAATTCCAGTTTAACACCATGGGTTGGTCAAGTAGTAGAAAATTCCAATTTAACTCCATGGGTTGGTCAAGTGGTGTTGGTTTCAAACGTAGGATTTGTTCTTTTTTAAATCTTAGTTAGATTGTCTTTGCTAGCAACTTTTCAGGTCACTTCTCTCCTCCCGTATGCTTGTGAAAGGGTTGTTTACAACTGACATGTGCTACCTATTACAATTAGGATTTCATCCATCCAATAGGGGTTTCTGTAGCAGCCAAGGTCCGGAGGGTTCAACTGGAGCTCGGTGAACCCGCCCCCTTCACTAAATGGGAATAAGATCTCTCGGCGTTAGGGCACCCACATGGGTCATGCCTAGCTCCGTCCGATTTCGTCTCCATCAGAATCTCTCTTCGGCTAGCTGAATATGGTTACCGCATGGGTGCCACGACTTCAGCCGAAGGGACTCAACGCCGAAGGGCCATGATCGCATTGTCACGCCATTCCGGCCAGCAGCCGGCTGGTCCTACGGTGTCCGCCGAGGGGAGGGAATCGTGGGCAGTGACTTCGGTGTCGAAATCGTTGGTAGGGGTAATATCGTAGAGGACCCATGGGCCGGAAATCTTGACCGCAGGCGATTAGCGATTTAATGAATGGGGCCCAAAAGCGATGCTCCGGGGCTGATTCGCGCCGTCTTTAATGAATCACGTGGCAGGCTGAGGTGGGTATCCGGGATTTAGCGGAGTTCGTAGTAGGGTAGCTTTGGCAAGTAGCTAGGTAATCGCGACAGACCCATGTGCTTGGTCAGGATGTGACATTGCCTGGGGAAATGGAATGCGTAAGCAAAGGGGCTTCACTTCGCCTATATAAGGGAGCTCCCCTATCAGGTAAGTACCCTGGATCTTCTGATAGAAGAGAACTCGTTCCCCATTTGTCTCATTCATATCTTGTCCCAAAGAACTTAGATGCGTCGTAGTGTCGTGTGAATGGGGGCCATGGCCTTCCCTGACCACCACCATCCCAAGGCTTGTCTTCTTTAATGCGAGTTACTCCTCCTCAAGCAGGTCATCCGCGCCACAGGCTCTCTGCCCCCAACGTCCTTCGTCTGCGTCGATCCTTCATGATTCAAGTTGGCACTTCGGAGAAGCGCACCCCACAGTTTCATTACAAGATTCAGACAAATGCCAACTGTGTTTAGTCATTGAGCACTATCCAGTATCCAAAGTTGGAGCACAATACAAAATAGGGAGAGAGGCCCCATCTCACAGCTAATAACACCCCTTCTCTAGTATATTGCTTCAGCTATTCTACAGGAAACAATTCCTTCCACATAATGAAGATCCAAACCAACCACCCAAAACAATTTCGTACAGTCGATGATAACGACACTAAAAGACAATCTTTTCCAAATCTTTTTTCGTCTTTATTGATTTTTGTGTTCAACTTTGGTTTATATTTTACTCTTGTTAAATTTTTCTCGTTGAAATTTGACCCATGTCCAATAGTAAAAATTTAGAGAAAACAACTAAAAAGACTCCGTCGTAAAGATCTAAAAGTTTAGGCCTAATGGGAGTCCTATTGTTCAATCTTTTGGCACAAAAGTTACTCATCCCAGAGCACCTATGTATAGTTGAAGTTAAGGTCTCACCCATGAAGTTAAGGTGAGCTGCGTGGTATAATTACAGAAGAGTATTGTGACATCCCCGCATTGCTTGGTGGATGTAGGGCTATGGTCTATACATAAGACCAAGAACCCTCCCGTGGTAAAAATCCTTTTCTGGGAGCAACTCAGGAGAAACAATGCCGTACGTTGGCCATGTGGACATACGGGTATATAGAACCGTATTGTGCGTGGCAGGCAAAGCTTGTCTTAGCCGGGGGTGGGTCGTTACAAGTTCAGTTCCAATAAGGCGTGAATGAAGATTTCAACATCGTAATGCTAGTATATTGAGAAGGTAAGTTGGCGAATTTATTTAAACCCTCCTTTTATAAGCATTTGATTGTACTTTTTCCCTTCTTGTGTTTCACAGATGAGGTACAAAACTAGGAACCAAAAGGAAAAGGAAACAAATTTCAAGCACCTTACCAAAAGGAAAAAAAATAATAATGAATAGATAGGAAACTCAATAAGCCACATTTTTCCAATATTGCTTTGCCATCAACTACAAGTGGGAAACTCTCCAAACAGTAGAAACAAAACTAAAAATCAGAGATTTCCCCCTGCTTTCCATAAGAACATATTCAGACTCATATTTTCTCAATGAAGATCAACCGCGGCAGAAGAAATCGAAGGGAGTTTGTGGAGTAGAATAAGCTGTGGAACATATTTTCGAGGCTATTATGGTGTTAGCCGCTTCTGTGTAATGGATACCATCCCAACTTACGAATTCAGAACCTTTGATGCAGGCCTGAGAGCCGGTCTGACCGCATGGCACCTTGATGTTGTAATTGTACGGAGGTCCGCCATAGCCACAACAGGCCATCAATGGATTTGAGAAACCTGAAAAGTGCAAAACTTGATCAAGAAATGCATAATAATGAACTACAGAAACAATCCTATCCGACTGTCAATGACGAGCAATTTTTTTGTGCAGGTTTTTAATTTCGCCAAACCTACTTTTGGTCAAGAACCCCTTGCATCTTGTAAAAAAACAAATACCGCAAGTCTGTATCATCACGATAACAGCACGAGAAAAGTTGACACAGAATTTGAGCTTACCATATTTGGTAGAGTTGGCAATGAGATCATACTTGATCGAATATATGTCTACATACACAATAGTAGCATCTTTCATTTCAGAACTCATTTCCACACACAAACGGCGCAATGCTTCATTGAATACTCTTGCAGCAGCATTGTAACCCGAAAGACATCCAACGGGATCAAGGTCGTTGGGACTTCTTTGAACCATTGAGAGCTTTTGGGGAAGACAACCCAACGGTCCAGTGTTGTGTACCCAAAATTTCCTCCCGCCGTGATCATACATAGCCTGATTTTGATATCGCCAAATATTGAAAATAAGTCAAGAACTATTAGCAGCTTTCTAACTTTTAAATACCGGTATCATCAGTCACAGAGCAAACAAAAATGATTATGGTGTAGAACACAATTTCCTATCTAGACAAATCCACAGGGAAACTGGACCATTTCTTTATCAAAATTGACCTAGGATTCTCCTCTAGTTTGCAAACATCTCTCAAATGAGTTTATCCAAATTCTGAAGTTTTAAAGAAGATAATGAGGGCCCTTAACACATTTACCCAAATGACCTTTTACTATGATTGATTAACATGCGTATCTGTCCATGCTTCCAAATAAACAAGGGGTATAGCTGTGAAGATATCTGATGGTAGTAGAAGACTGAAGTTCATAAGAGAAGAAACATGTCTTCTCTTGGCAAAAAGAGAACGAGAATTCATTTGATCTTGGTCCTAACGAGTGAAATGGAGGCTAATGTTTGGTTCCCTGGAATGATTTAGAAAAGATTTGGAATCAATCAATAATTCCTTGGCCCGCCAATTGAATGGCTATTCAAACAAAAAAATAGCGAATGCTGATTCTATTTGTGATGCGCATTATGGCAGAAGGATTTGGAAACTCACCTTGACCGCATTCTTGATCTCCATAGTAACGGACGGGATCCTTTTGATAACTTGCAGATATGAGAGGTTCTTAGAGAACGAATCGGCCAGGTCATTCTGTCCAATATCAATCATATAAAGTGCATTGCGGAACTCTTCATCGCTGATCATATTTCCAAAGCCTAAAACAAGCATAATTTTCTGATCAATCCTATATGTTACTCCTAGAAAAACTGGCTGGTTCTAGCTACCTTGCAGAGCAAAGAAAATCTCCGCAAATCACCATGCCAGTAGACTCGTGACATCCACGTACTGAGTCGTCAAATGAGCCACGTTAAGAAAGCCCAAGCTTATACGCATTGGCCCTAAGTGACGGAGCTAGGATTTTGGATTTTGGCTCGAGGGGTCAACTTAATGGACATCTTTTTCTCGAAACCTATACATATAGAACATGTAGCTTCTAATTTTTGTTCTATTTCTTTAGGATGATACTATAGTCACATGCTTATTTTTTATTTATGAAAGAAATTGAGAGATGAGAATATAAAGTTACATATTTTTTATTAAATGAAACCAAAATTATAAAAATTATAAGAAGCTATTCCAGCAATAATATCAATGAAATCAAAATTAGATTATTTAAATTTTCAAAATTGGGGGCTGACCAACACTACTCCGCCCGTGGGTGATGGTTGATCCAGTGGAGCTTGGGCGTGATAAGGGAATCTATTCTAATAGAAAAATGGTGAAGTCATTTCGGTGAGAACAATATTTGAAGCTCCGTCACAAAAAGTAATTTCAATAACTGTCCCTCTAAAAAATATTAAGCTTTTGCCACTACTTTAAATGTGGTGAGATTATCCTACCGTCAAAATTGACGTCCATTTCGCCAATAGATAGCTTAGATTATTTGAAATTTGAAATAAATCCGAGCCATTAGTGTCAGAATAAACAATCAAATCAAATGAGCCTGGCTGTAGCCTACAGTGAGTTACCTACCTGGGTACAAAGCCCCAGTCTATGGATGGCAATGGGGCGGGGCGGGGCGGGGCATACCCGACCCGAAAATTACTCCCCGACCCCGACCGGGTATTTTTTGGGTACCCCCGTTCCCGCCCCGATCGGGGAACGGGTTTACCCGCCCCGCCCCGCTTCGTAAGAAATTTTAAAAATTCGTTAATCTAAAAGCAAAATAAAAATAAAAACCTATAAATAAAGTGATATTTTAGGCTAATGGTTAACATATTAAGGTAAGAATGAAAGTTTTTTTAGTAGAATGATAATAAGATTAGGATAAAATAATATCTTTAGTATAATGATAATTAGATTAAAATAAAAGTATAATTTTATATATAAATATATTTCGGGGCGGGGCGGAACGGGTTTCGGGGCGTGGCACGTCTCCCCCCAACCCTACCCGAACCCGGTCGGGTTTTTAAATTTCTGCCCCTTACCCTACCCGTTACCTGGAAAATTTGAAAAAAAACCCGCCCCATTCGGGGCGGGGCGGGGCGGGGTCGGGCGGGTATGATTGCCTAGCCTAAGCCCCACCTCGAGAAAGTAGTAGTAGGTTAGGTGAAGAAGCAATAATGGAAGGGATTGAGTTCTCACCTGCCGCAGCGAGTTGAAGGGAGCGAGCCTTGAAACGGAGGAACTGCATCACCTGAACATTCAATGCGAATGGCTTGAATTTAGGGAGTGTAGAGGATCCCACCACTGCGAAATTCGCCCCATTCCGGAACGTGGACCCCAGCGATTCCATGTATGGGCTCAAAAAGCTCGCGTTCACGCTTTGGCCTGCACAATAATATTACAGTAGTATAATGAGACAAAAGTATTAGGATCCTGTGTGGTTCTGTCTGTCTCCACCGTACGCGTGGATTATGAAAGAACAAGTCAATGGCTAGCTCACCGACGGTTACCCTTTTTGAACAATTGTGGACCCCAACACGTGCCTCTATCCTCAAGCTTTAACTTGATCACGAGACATTTCAGATCTAAACGTTTTTTTGTTGCAATTAATGATTTAAGCCCAGTTTTTTTAAAAAAAATTTAGAACTCATGTGTTAAAATTATGATATTTCAAATAAAAAATAAGATAGTTCTGTGTATCGTTTTTTGATTTTTTTTGCACCAAATTTAAATATACGATGGATACTTTAATTTAATGCTTAAAAAAATTAAAAAATGATACACGGAACTACTTCATTTTTTGTTTTGAAATATCATAATTTTAGCACCTGGGTGCTAAAATATTTTGAAAAACTGGAGGCTAGACTTGTTCAAAAATTCTTACCAATACGAATGAATGGTTGGGATCTGAAGAGCACCAAATAGACAATTCAGATTTGGACTAACCCGTCTAGTCCAAAATTATCCATAGCAAAAACTTAAACATATCTTGTTTCCCATTTGCTAAAATAAGAAAATCACATAAAATCAATGGTTGATTTTAGCAACCGATGAAATATTTGGAAAATCAAGACATTTCCATTTACTAAAATGGATTGATTTTAATGGATTTCTATTTTAGTAAATGGAAAACAAGGCCTTGGATTAAAAAAAAAACCAGAAAATTTATTTTAGCACTTCAATCTTATGAAAGCATTACAAAATTTGTTTTTCAGTGCTTATGTTATGTGTAATTTTAAGTTTAAAAAATTAGACAGTGGTAAGAAAAAAAATTGGCAATGAAGACTGAAGAGTGTCCGACGGAATACCTAATCTCTCCAATTCCTCCCCCAGCCATCTTTACGCATTTGCGTGAGGTAAGAGAGTTCCGAAGACAAATCGTTACCGGGAGAAACCGACTCCGCGGTATGGTAATTCCACGTACGCGAGTAACCACACCCACTCGTTGGGTTAAATATAGAAAGTATTACTGCACTCGCAATCTGGAAACCTTTTTGGGATAGCCTTTTCGTGCTGCTTTAGCAAAAGAGGGGGAAAAAAAAACAGCTCACTTTATGACTTACTCCCTCCACTTTCACTTTTTGTTCTCTTTTATTTTTTTCCAAATTAAAAAATTAAGGATTTTTGTGTATCATTTTTTAAATTTTTTTGTACCGAATTAAAATACATGATGATGAGTATTTTAATTTAGTGTAACAAAATTTGAAAAATAATACACAAAAACACTTTATTTTTTTATTTGAAAAGTTACACAAATTTTCGTAATAGACAAACAAATAAAAACGGAAGGAGAATGTAACTCAAACACAATTCTCTAGGATATGAGCATTTGGGATTGAAAAGTACTTACAGAGGAAATCAATGACGAGGCGTCCATCGGAGAGGCGACCAGTGGACGAGCCGAAGAAACTACGACCGTTGGGTGGATTTACAGGGAACCCGAGACCGGCGACGAGGCCGCCGGTGTCGGAATTGGAATCGCCGAAGTTGAAGATGACTGGGACGTTCTCGCATTGAGAGAGAACTGGGCGTGGAAGCAGTAGTAGAAGAGAGAGAAAAACGCACAAAACAGCAGTGAGTGGTGAGGCGAAGGGGGAAGAAGAGGAGCCAAGACCAAGAGGAGGAGCAGGGAGTGAAGCCATAGCTCTGGTTTTTACTTTTTGCGTTGGGAGGGAGGGAGGGAGGGGGATAGGCTTTTACGCACGAGGTGGGGTCCACGCATCCGCGGGAAAAATAATGCTAGGTACACTTCCGTGTTGCACACCTAGGTACACTTCCGAGTATTTTGTCGTTTTGGACCCAAACTTAAAAAAAATAAAAATAAAAAATCTTGGAAGTTGGATTTCTGAACCCTGGTCGCTATTTCTCCCATTCGATCAATACAGAGAAGAACAGAAGTGTGCCAGGGAGAGAGAGATATCACGATCCAGCGACCACGATACCCACCGCTGCTGCCACCGTCAACCACACTCTCCACCTCCGGCCAGAGAAGACTGCTTCGAATCGCCCCGACGAACTTCGAATCGCGAGTAGGAGCTTTGAAATCAACACCTTGTTCGGATGGGTTTTGAAAACCCAATCCCCAATTCAAAATCAATGGGACCCTCTGAAAATCAACACATTTTCTCTCTCCTTCCCATTTCGGGAAATACTCTTCTAATGTACAAATTATTCACAAGTGTGTCGGTGGGGTCCACTTCGAAGTATCATACAAATGATTCAAGCCGTTCATTAAATTTAAAATAATTTGTGAAGTCGCTTTGAAAAAATTTAGCTCAATCAAATTTTATAGCTACTTGATCCGATTAGTAAACTTTTATTTAAAATTTCTTCATATTTCAAGATTCTAAATTTTGAATGAAAATTGAAAGATTGGATCAAATATTTAAAGTTTTTAGATTGAGCTAATTTTCTTGTAGGCTAATCGAAAAATTATTTTAAAGTTGATGAACAATTTTGATCATTTGTATGAGACTTCCAAGTGGAACCCACTGACTCGTTTGTGCACAATATGTACACTAGGAGAGTATTTCCCAAAATAGGAAGGAGAGAGAAAATGTGTTAATTTTCAGAGGGTCCCACTAATTTTGAATTGGGGGCTGGGTTTTGAAAACCTATCCGAACAAGGCCCAAAAGTCCATCTCTCTCTCTCTCTCTCTCTCTCTCGTACACTGCTCTCTTCTCCTTTTTGGTGGTTTTTCACAAAAACTAGGGTTTCAATTTTAAAAACCCAAAACTGAGTTGCTTTGTTCGAAAAGAAAACTCTGATTCGAAAAATTTGAGGTTTTTTAAAATTTTTTATTTATCTCAAAAGTGGGATACAAGATTTGTTGTCTTAATTTCATAATTTGACGTTAAATCCGGTGTCTTTTCTATGTCTACATTCTCATATGTAACTTCGAAACGGCCCTTTAGTTGAACTACTGGCTCTGCCTTCTCTCATCACTGTTTGCTGTTATGACAAATCAGAATTAGGTATAAGGCACAAAATGTATCTGGCACCAAAATAGGATTTGCTAGTTGAATAAGACATACGGCACAATTGAAAACCAAAACTAAACAAGAATCAGTTTTTACTAGTTGAATAAATGGGATGTATAGCATTTCCAGATTCTCTGTTTAAGTGTGAACATGTATTTAGATCTAGTATTAGAGATGTACAAGCACATGTATATTGAAAATTCATTGTGATTACCGACGTTCGAAAGACTCATCAGTGAATTTTAACTAGACTGTACATTAGTTATTGACTCACAAATGGTAGAAGGGAATTGAGTGAGATGAACCTTAGGGGCAATAAAAAAAAATTTTGATTCTTTGGTAAAAAAAAATGAGGAAAAGAAAAGCTCTTTTCTTATGAGTTCATTTCCTAATTGTTGGTTTTTTAAAATGGTGGTGTTTTTCCAGGGGTAGAAGTAGCTACGGATTTTTTTAGTATTATTTTTGGGTTTGACGATGATATTGTGCAAATCTCGACTAATTTTTTTTTCAATTCGGTCAAAGTCAGATCATTTATGCCGGAATGTGGATGATTTACAAGAAATTGCTCTCCTGTGGTATCACCTCAATAATTTAACTCTAATCACTTGTGTAGGAAGCAAACTCACCAACAAACCGAACACTTAGTACTGAGTCCTACAAAAATGCGTAATGAAGAAAGTGTTAGGGTATTGAGTCCCACAAAATGTGTAATGAAAATAGTGTTAGGATATTAGGGCTGAGTTTTTCAAAAGATTTTAGCAATCCAGTTGCTAAAATCAACCATGATTTTAGCAACTGGATTGCTAAATTTTTTTGAAAAAATCAACGTAGATAGTGGTACCCAAAAACACCAAATATTTTTTTTAGGTCATGGTGTGAAATGATGAGTATGTGATATAGCAATAAAATTTTGTTCTGCATACAAATGTAGCTTGAGTATGCCATGATGTAACAACCCGACCCAGCTTAATATGGACCCTCTTTCGGTCCAAACACTTGGCCTGAAAAGGTATACCCAAGAAGGTGCCCAAGGTGAGTGTTAATATATCATGTGAAGTTTTAGCTCTCAACTGATGTGAGACTAAATACCCTTTACGCTCCAAACCCTGGGGTATTACAATCTTCCCCGCTTAGGGATACTATGTTCTCATTACATTGTCCAAGCAATCTCCTCTAGTGTCCATGATGACAAAACACATCCTACCCACCACTTGGACCAAGATGGGGCTCTAATACCATTTGTTACGACCTAACCTCGTTGATCATGAACTCCCTTTTTCGGCTCAAACACTTGGCCTGAAAAGATATACTCCCTCCGTCCCTTTTTAAGTGAGTACTTTGGGAAACGTGTATTTTTGTGGACATTAAAAAATGTACTTTGATATAATATTTTTTAAATTTTTTGGCACCAAATTAAAGTACTCAATGAGCACTTTAATTTGGTATAAAGAACATTAAAAAATTATATAGGGAAATATGTTTTTTAGGGATTTGAAATTGCACGTATTTCCAAGGTACGCACTTAAAAAGAGACGGAGGGAGTACCTTATAAGGTACCATGTAACCTAAGGTAGATGGTAATATAGCATGTGAGATTTTAGCTCTCAACTAATGCGGGACTAACTCACCCTCTACCCCAAACCTGGGTATTATATTCAATGCATGATGCATGAGGACAACCCTGTGTTGAATGACTTGGAAATCAATTTGTTCCATTTTTTTTTTGTTCGTCATTCCTAATCTATTACATGGGGAGGGAAAATGAGACACAATCTCGAGATGCAGTGTGGGATATTCAAGAGCTCTACTGTATGAGCTAGCCACCACTTGCTTGTTCCAAGCTTTTCAACAAATCAGTTTTGTCTTTGTTCAATTTTCTTTTACATTTATTAATTTTGAGTAATTTTTTTTGGATTATTGAATTATCTCGAAGCGAATATGGAAAGACTGCTGGACTGTTTCCGATTTCCTAAGTCGGGACATATCAATAAGTTACAAAAGTTTGACGAAAAATTAACAAATTCAGAAACAAATTAAATAAAGACAAAACCAAATCATTTTTCTATTTTCTTTTCCTAGCATAGCCTAGACTAAGGTTAAATTTGGTTTTTTGGTTTATTAGATTATTTGATTTTGTCCTTATTCAATTTTTTTTTGCATTTGTTAGTTTTCGGTCGATTTTTTGAGGTTTCTTGGCTTGTCTCGACGAGAGGAATCTAAAAAGTATAAAATTATTAGCCAAACTTAAAGTTTTGTAAATAAAGACAAAAAAAAAACCAAAAACCAATAATCCAATTTGGTTTATTTTTGTCTTTATTCACAAAACTTTAAGTTTGGCTAATAATTTTATACTTTTTAGATTCCTCTCCACGGCATGCCAAAGCCTAAAACCCCAAAAAATCGAATCAAAACTAACAAATGCAAAAAAAATTTGAATAAGGACAAAACCAAATAATCCAATAAACCAAAAATCCAAATTTAGCAAAAACACCCCTAAGTAAATACCTTCTTCGTCGTCGACTCCATCTCAAAAACTCACAACAACATCAGATCAGAAAAAACCAGTGCAAAATCTCAGTCCCTTCGACTCCAAGACAAAAACGAAAATGGCAGCTATTTACAGCCTGTACATCATCAACAAATCCGGTGGCCTCATCTTCTACAAGGTAATCTCTAAATTATCATCGTTTCGTTCCTCGGAAATCATTTCCCCCCCTAAACAAACAGATCGTCTGAATTTGGGTAAATGTTAGGATTACGGATCTGCTGGACGCATGGACACGAACGATAGCTTGAGATTGGCCAGTTTATGGCATTCGATGCACGCTATTTCCCAGCAGCTATCCCCGGTTTCTGGATGCTCGGGAATCGAACTGCTCGAAGCCGATACTTTCGATCTCCATTGCTTCCAGTCTCTTACTGGTAATAATCTGGTTCCTGTTTAGTTTATTCCGTATTATTGATGAGTTTTTAATCTTTAATTGATAGGGATTGTATGTTTTTTGTAGATTGGGTTAGTCTTATGTCTGTTTAAATGGGAAGTAGGAGAGATGAGGTGAACATGAAAGAATTGACGAGTCTGTGGCTTTAGTTTTTTTTTTTTTTTTTTGATTGGCTGTGGATCTAGTTTGATTGGAAGAGTTTAGTGGAGGCCATTAGGGCTGTCTGTCCTACATTTCCTACATTCAGGGACGGACACAGGGGGGTGACGGGTTTACCCAGGCCCTGTCACAACTCCAAAATAAAAATTCACATATCTAATCAAATTTTGGTCACACAAATAAAATTAAACCCATTGCCATCTATTTGCACAACATTGTATCTCCGTCAAACATAGCAAGTAGCAATATATACTAATATGATAGTGCACGAGAAGGAATACTCGATGAGCCCCACAATTGTAACGTTCGTCTTCTCATTGGATCATCCATCTCTAATGTAGATGGCAGCAATGACGTAAGCTTTTGAACAACAGTTTGTAAAGCCATGTGTTGAAGTGATTACCTCATTGCTACCATCTGCGTTAGAGATGGATGATCCAATGAGAAGGTAAATGTTAAAAGTGTGGGGCAGACTCTGCAAATGCTTACGAGAGGAGTTTCTTCCATATACGAGTCTTTCCATTCTATTGCTTCAATCTGCTCAACGGGAATGTTATCGTGTTGATAACAATCCCAACGTAGCTGCTGAATCAGATGATGAAAGTGTGGAGGATGGCATGACTCCGTCCATTGGAAGTTTTGGGTCAGAGCTCCTGTGCTGGAGGAAAAGGCATTGGCTCGTAAAATGCTGTGTTGCTATGCAGCTGAATTGAAGGGAGGATTACATTTGTGGATTAGTGAAGTTGCAACAATTTTAGTTTCCCTTCTTAACTTTAATTTTGATGAAGAAGTTCGATCAGCTGCGGTTAGAGCCATGCCACTGCTTCATATTACAGGGTTTGACGAGTCTCCTATCAAATAATTGCCTCGCCGAAACGTTCCAGCTCTTGTAGATTATAGAAGTTAGGAATCCAAGACGGAAATTCTTGCAAACGTTTTAGTGGAAATTCTTGCAAACGTTTTAACCTCATTAACTAAAGGCATGTAGATATCGGGATTTGAGAAAAAGCAGAGGTCGTACGATTTGTGGATGGAATGAGAGAAGTTTTAACTGCTAGCTCAGTTCAGAAGATTGACTTGGAAAAGAGAGCCAAGGAAGCAGAAATAGGTGTAGGATAGTGGGAACTGCTCAAAGAAGAAATTGAGCTAGAAGAAAAGGCTTGTTGTCGAATTGATGGGGAACGGGAGGGAACACTCCACATGAGCCCCACAAGTTCTTTGTATATGATCCTGGAGGGTTTTAATTTTTTTTATGGTTAGCTGTTTAGATTTTAGGATTTAACTTAGTAGTTAAGTTGTTATTTTAGAACATACCCTATTTTTCGGTTTCTTATCCTCTTGTTATCTTGGAAAGCCTATTTAAGGACTCTACATATGATTTTTAACAGCAGTTTATCAACTATGTGAGTTTGATTATGGTTTTGATACGGGAATATAATTACTTAGGCACATGATCCCTAGGGTTTTATCTTCATTAATTTATTTTCGCTAGTCAATGTAACCTTGTCACTATGTCTAGGATTTGACTCTGTAGACAAAATGAAGATCCAAGAGGTAGTCAAGAAAATTATCTATAGTGTGCTATAGCAAAAAGCATAAGCAAATAGTATGTAAAATATATAAACCAAATAGCATTTGTATCGACATTAACAAATTGGTGCTTATGTAATGGAAACAAATAACAAATTCTAAGAGGACATTTAGGCATTCCAAAGAATTCAAATTCCTCCATTGCGTTCCTCAGAGCTTGTAAAGTGTTGAATTCACTGTTCTTCATGTATAGTCTGTGTTTAAGATTGATGCTCTTCTCACTCATGTGGATTTCAAACAAAGTGGGACAAGTCAATTCTTAGTAGCAGGATCCTTCTAAAATAGATGCGCTCCCAACATGGGAGCTCGACGGGAAAAGTTGTCTTTGTACTGCATTGAATTCGATTGCACTATGCCAGCTTGAGTCAATGTAACTTTGCCACTATCCCTTCTATCTTTGTCCTTATGTGCAACTACCACTGTTTACTTTAGTACTATGGGTGTTATGATGATCATACATTAGAATCATCGCTATTACCTATATCACCAACTTGTTTAAGTTGTTTCACTCATCCAAAAAAGAATTTTGAACACGAAGGTTCTCATTCCATTTGAAGTCCTAAGTTATGAGTTCTTCATCCATCTAAACTTTGGTTGATTTCTTGCAGGGACTAAATTTTTTGTGGTCTCTGAGCCGGGAACGCAGCATATGGACGGCCTCTTGAAACATATCTATGAACTGTACACGGACTATGTTTTAAAGAATCCCTTCTATGAAATGGAGATGCCAATCCGATGTGAGCTCTTTGATATAAATCTGGCACAGGCAGTTTTGAAGGATCGTGTTGCCTTGTTGGGGCGATGAAATTTCCCTTGGAATCGGTAAAGTGGCATTGATTGAAGGTTCACATGATCTATTTTTCTGCATCATATAGGAGGGACACTCATAGCCTAGTTTTGTTTATTGAGTTCATGTTGATAGGTGTGACTTCCTTGGGGTTGAGTTGATATGTTTTATCTTTAGCTGAAGAAAGTCGACAGATTTTGTGGTTTTTCATGTAGAAATGACAGAGAACTTCCGTTAATTTAATTGACTCTTAGCATGAGTACATCTCCCGAACCACCACTGTTCTATTTTTTCGCACTGCTCCCCATCTTACACAGATTCTTCTATGTTTAAAGTATCTGTGCGGGAAGGTATGGGAGCTGTGTCAGACATATTTAGTGGACATCTAATCCAGAAAGCATATTTTGTGCTTCAAATTTACCATTGACTGTGCATACAAATTCTGTAGTTTGACAACATCTATGAAATGCCCTAAGCCATCTTGTAAACTCCATTATTCTAAGAAAATAAAAGAAGTATACTGAGCGATAGTGAATATCTGGCATGTCCCTCGTGTCCTTGTGATGAAAATTAGATGAATTTGATTCTTAAACACATACACCTATAGTGAATATCTGGTGTGTCCCTCGTGTCCTTGTGATGGAAATTAGATGAATCTGACTCTTAAACACATACACCTATACTTGAAACATCCCATGTAGACCACTAGCCCTGTACCGTGATTATAGATCCACAAGCCACACCATAAGGCCCAAAATGCTTAAGCCCAAGGTACTAGTAGTAGCTTACATGGTTCCTGATATATCCAGGATCACCCATTTAGACTTCCGATGTGGGACGGAGTGTTACAATCTCCCCAACTTTATACACTAGCGTCTTCACGAGATTGAGCACTAGAGTCACCACGGCTTTGCAGGGTCTTTTCCCAAGTGGCCAAGGTCCCCTACATGAAGGCACAATTTCCTTGAACTTCGCTTCACACTTACCACAGCGGCCGGGCTACTAAACTTTATTGAGTCCACATGGTCATGTACACAGAGATACCAATACACCACTTGTAACACCCATGTATACTGCTGGCCTAGTCACCTTGACTATAAATCCACAAGCCACCCACATGGCTCAAATGCTTAAGCTCATTATACTAATAGCAGCTTACATGTGGAGGTGGTAGTATCGTGGCTTGGGAAAGTTGGCGCTTTTTTGATAAATTCAATCCATGCAACCATGTCAAGCGACTTGACGCATCCCTGAATGAAATTCACATGCCTATGAAATTATCTGAAGGAACTACTTCACAAGATCTACAGATTGTGGCCCCATCATTTAATCAGTCCTACTAGCAATGAGAGATGATTCCCGAACTTGTGTATTAGGTGGTATTTAGTTACTACGACCCAATAATAGTAGGAACTCAAAGCATCCAAACTCACACTGATCCAGAAGAAATAGTATTTCCTTCGCATTGGAGAATCCTTACCTTGGAAAAGAACAACAAAAAATGTGTCATTTTTGTGTTAGTACATGAGGATCACACCAAAGATGTTCCTGAATATATGCAATGGCAATAATAGAAATCCTTCAAACCATAATCAAATTTGAGGAAAACTGGGATCCTGTAAAATTGCAAGGAAAAAGAAAAGAAAAGAAAAGAAAAGAAAAATCGCTTTCCCTGAGGAGCCTACAACTATTTCATTTTCTAGTAGATGTGACAATTCTATATTTTTTCATCTCTAGTATCAGAAGAGCCATTAGATATGGTATCTTCAACAACAAACATTTTTCTATGGTTGACCGACTTTTTCTTAAATTTGGACTGTCATAAAAAACTGATGTCCCTACATGTATATTCGTTTTGGAATGAAGACGCTAAATATCAAAATCAGACGCACACGCGAATGCACATACAGATGCATCCAACCAGTACATATCATTCAATATAGCCTTCATCAGCTTGAGAATGGACTATAACAAAGAAACAATGACCAATTAATGCACATCAAGCGATAAGGACAGAACCAGTTTGAAGAGCCATTGTAATGAGCATCCTCATTTTCTTGTTCCTGCCTATTAACTGGTCCGTGGACAAAAAAGCCACTGAAAAAATTGGATCACATGCTGCTACTGCTCTGTGTGTGTCCCATTCGTAAGCCATCATGCTTCTCTAATCTTTTAGATCGAATGACCTGAATGCCTCCTGGAACAAATTCAGGAGTGCATTGTAACTGTTGTCACAAATTCTGAGATGGCCGCTTACTGTTGCATCACTTGTGTTTGCAATGAGTTTCTTCACCAATGTGTACGTGTTGGTTGCATGGTAAAGTGATTGCACTATTGTTGTATGGGCTATAGACCCTGAGCGTCTGTTGTTGGGGTATTTAGGTTCTCATTGAAAGTTCTGTAGAAGAATCCATAGTCCTCACATTGTTGACAAATCTCATCTATTAGTTCTTAGGTTTCGAGGTCACTCAAGGCAGGCTGAATAAGGGGAGTGATGACCAGTAATAGAAAAGGTAGAGATGTAAAAGGGGAAGAAGCCTTTTTTCCCATTTGCCCCCAGGGTTGGAAGTCAGGAAATAGAGTGGACATAAATGGGGCTAAATTCTTGTTATTGAACTGTAGAAATTTAGGTTTTTACCTTAAATGTCTACTACTTCATTTGTAGTTACAACTAGCTCCCAGTAGAGTATGTAATCATAGACGGCCCATCATTGATAATTCATATTGGCATATTAATTGACTCATTAATACATGCTGCCCATGTGGGCCAAAGTGCAAGCATATTGGCATATTAGTGATAGTGCAGGTTAGCAAATTGGTACATTGACAACTTTACAATCCACATTTTGATCTCTTTTTTTCATTTGCTTACAATATTAATTGAAAACTTAAGTCTGCTGCTCTCTTCAGCTGCCGACGGCCCGACTGCCGTGCTAAGCATATAAGTCGGCGTGCTCAACTGCTGTGACAGATTGCCATTACTACTTAATGTACTTTTTCTTTATTGAGTATGTGGGACTATTAATTGGAAACAAATGGTGGTTTTTGGATTTAAGTGCATAATTCACATTGATGAACTTAGTACGTAAAAAACAATAAGTCATTGGATTTTTTGAAAAAAATGTGTCGTAGTAAGAGAACATACGTAAGTTGAGCCTTCTGTCCTGTTTTTTTTTGAGCAAGCATAAACATATCTATATATATCAACTGTAAAATTAAACCATACATTGTTTGGCAAGGGTATGAGCTACCCCAACCAATTGTCTTGCAACTTTAGTAACACAAACAAAGGAAAATAACTTAGCTGCCTTCAAGATATCTAACAAAACAGGCTTCACCAAAACAGGCACACTATCTAGAAACTTTAGACCTTTAACAACAGGTAAGCAATCAGTAAAAATTTCCACCCTTCGGTTGCCTCTACTTTTAGCCCAATCCAGAGCCTTCAAAACAGCTAAAGCCTCCGTCATCATCGCTGAGCTCGCCATAACTTTGCAAGATCCACCATCTTCTATTTTACTGGCATCAACCCAGGCCACTGCACCATTCCACGATTCCTTCCTCCAAGCGCCATCAACCAAAACCTTCAGATCACTACCAGCCAAGGCATCATCATCTTCAGCGTTTAAAACCACCCTCCTGATCCCATTTCCATTATTCCCAGAACAATTTGGAACCCCAAAAATGGCCTGATCCTTGACCTCATTCCGCTGCAGCTTGCATAACACTAGATACCAGTAATTTGCATGCTTCAAGTCCTGCAAAACATCCACTTTAGCGTTTTGAAAAACAATATTATTCCTACCACACCAAATAGACCATAACAACGAGATGGACTCTAGGATTGCAAGCACATCAGGTACATCATTCATCCAATTAGAAAACCACTCTTCAAACAAAACTGGACATCCAACCGAAAAATCTAAACCCAATCTAGAGCACCTCCAAATCCTCCGTGCCCTATCACACTGAAAAAACAAATGTTCTATGGATTCACTATCTTTCCCACAGATTGGACACCTCATATCAGCAACTAATGATCTCCTGCCCAAAACCACCTTAACCGGCAAAATTCGATGCACCACTTTCCACAAAAACAAAGCGAATTTTGGCGGTAATTTCAAACCCCAAATTTTCTTCCAAACCTCATCCGTATTACTATCCTCCAAATCGCCAAATAATGCCGTTGCCGCCACATAATATCCTGACTTAACTTTGTAGTTACCATCAGTCGAAAATCTCCAGTAGCACTCATCCTTTATCTTTTCCTTAGCAATATGAATAGAAAAAATCCTTTGAGCCAGCTCCCTGGGAAATAATTGGTTCACTAAAGGTTTTCTCCATTCACCTCTAGTCCAATCCACCAAATCTTTAACTTTAAAATTACAAATACCAGCAGGCTTACCCTGCACAATATATGGGTTACATCCTTGAGGTATCCATTGATGTCCAAACACAGTCACCTCCTCTCCATCTCCAACCCTCCAAGATACACCTTTTTTTAGTACCTCTAAGCCCCACATAATGCTCCTCCAACCCCACGAGCAACCAGGCTTAGGATTACACTCCCACAATGACCTCCCCCAACAATACTTGCCTAATAAGACATTGGCAACGAGCGAGCTAGGATCTACCAACAATCTCCAAGCCATCTTAGCTAAAAGTGCCTGATTAAAACACCCCAAATCTCTAAGACCCAATCCTCCCTTATGCATTGGCTTGCATAAGTCCTCCCATCGCTTCCAGCAAACCCCACCACCATCTCCTTTACCCCAGAGAAATTGGACCATTAAGCTCCTCACTTTCGCAACAAAATAACACGGAGCTCTAAAAACAGAAAACAAATAAACTGGAATAGAAGACAAAGTGTGTTTAACAAGCACCAACCGACTAGCAAAACTTAAGTTCGGAGTACGCCAATTAGCCAGTCTAGTGCGAAATCTATCCAAAATACGCTTAAATAGCTCCCCCTTTCTCCTCGTAAAATCAAGATCAGAGCCCAAATAAATACCCGGTTTCTCAACAATCCGAATACCAAAAACTCTCTTCAATGCCTCTCTATCCTCCTCAGCCATATTGGGACTAACAAAAACTTCTGATTTATTGCAATTCACCTTCTGCCCCGCAAATGAACAATAATCATCAATGATTTTTTTCAAACACTCAACATCCCTCATATCATAATTAAGGAAAAAATAGCTGTCATCCGCAAAAAAAAGATGGGAGATAGGCGGAGAATGAGGACTAACAGCCACACCCTTGCAAATATTAGACCTACCAAACAACGACAAATTAGCCGACAAAACCTGACTTACCAAAATGAACAAATACGGAGACAACGGATCCCCTTGACGCAATCCACACTTAGGATAAAAGACCGGCGAGGGAGCCCCATTAATTAACACAGAAAAAGACACCGTGGAAATACACTGCTTGATAAGGTTGACCCATCTAGGACTAAAACCCAACTGCTCTAAGACCGACACAACAGCAGACCACTTGACTCTATCATAGGCTTTGTTCATATCTAGCTTTAAAGCAAAACAAGATTTTTTCCCTTTGGATCGATGACGAATAAACTCCAGAGTCTCATGAGCAATCAATATATTATCAGAAATGAGACGACTCGGAACAAAGGCATTTTGGAAAATAGAGATAAGAGAATTGAGGACTGGACGCAGCCTATTCACCAAGACACGGGCAATAATTTTATAGAGCACATTGCACAAACTTATAGGACGAAAGTCATTAACAGAGTCAGGATTGGGAACCTTAGGAATGAGAGTAATATACGTACGATTTATCTCCCGTAACATGATTCCAGAGTGCAAAAAAGACAGCACCATTTGAACCACTTCAGTCCCAACCCAATCCCAATATTTTTGATAGAACCCCGCCACAAATCCATCGGGTCAAGAAGAAGAAAGCAAATTAGAAACAAAAACCGTGCTTCAATGTTATTTGTATCTTCAGCTAAAGAATCCAA
This sequence comes from Vaccinium macrocarpon, assembly GCA_022606695.1. NCBI lineage: Eukaryota > Viridiplantae > Streptophyta > Magnoliopsida > Ericales > Ericaceae > Vaccinium > Vaccinium macrocarpon. The sequence continues at coordinate 39,348,073 of CM040170.1, read as the reverse complement.
TGGTTCCCTCATCATTAGCATTAGCTTTGGTTAGTAGATTAGGTTACTCACCAATCACCATTAGTATTATGCTAAAAGTAACTCTTGTTTTCTTTACAGACCAGCTTTAAAAGTTTTTTTTTTTTTTATTTTTTTTTTATCGTGCTACTCCTAAAGTTTCTCCTTTGTGTGTGAACTGCACGAAGAATCTGGGATATAGCCAACACTCATCAGAACGATATGCCGGTGCTTGTTGTCATCGCCGGTGTTTGGCTTCCGGTGCTTCACCGCTGTCACGAGCAATTAACAGGCATTTAATTTAGGCTCCATTTTCCCTACCTTCATTTTGGAATTTTACAATCATCTTTCTCCAAAAGAATATTTGGGAAAACTCTACCGCATATTAATCCAGCTTAGTTTAGTGAAGTTTCCTGATTAGTTACATTATAGCTTTGGAAAGATGCGCAACCTATTTGTCTAGTAAATTACCGAACTCTTGTGACACTTTTTTTTTTGTGAGTTTGTATCTGTGTTGTGCCCCCCACTAGTGGTTACTTCTGGCTATGCAACTGTGCAGAATTGTTATGAAGCGAAAATAGATTTGCTTTTTGGAGTTCATTGGTTAAGTAGATTATGTAACATATTGCGCTGCCTATAGCTTGTTTGATGAAGGTGTGAACCTGCTTCGTTCTGGGTTCTTCTGGATTTCCACCAAAAATGATTGTGCAAAATCCATGTGTTTCACATTGATGACAGATCTGGTTAATCTGTGTTTTAGGTTCCCAGTTATGGATTCACTCGAGGTGGCCCACAATGAAGAGGCAATGACCAGTGAACGAAGAAATAGTAGATGGCAAGTGTTTATTTAAGCCCTAGCGAGTGGAAATAGTTGGATACCATGGAGGAAGTACAGCAACTGGACTGAAAGCATGAATCCATTGCAGCTCGATTGTGGAAGTTGTATCACCATTCAGAATCTTATTTTGACTCTGTATTTGGTAAATTCCTTCACTTTCCTGTTTAGTTCCGAGATTAAAGCTCCAGTTTTCTGTGTTTCACCATCCATATGATTGTGTGCTATATGACATGAAACTTAGCATGATTGTGTGCTATATTGTTTTTTGCATTTTATGTACTCTAATACGGGAGGCAAATAAGCGGGGCCTTAATAGGTCATTTGGGCGTGTTTTTGTTATTGTTAATTACAATATTAATAGGATATCAAGCATGCCACAGTTTATGATAACTGCAAATTTGCTCGTTTCTGCTTATTACCAATGCCCCATAAGCCTCTCTTCTAATTTCAAATTTGTGCTCTCTCACCCTCGGAAAGAGAGAAATTGATTAGATATTGTGCATCATCTGCCAGTACGTATTTGTATTGTCTTCAGTATTCAAGGATCTGTTGGACTGAAAAACAAGAACTCCTCTTAAAATATCCCTTCACTAATCCCACTCTGCTAATTGTGAACCCTACAATAAGGCTAAGCAACTGAAGAGGTAATAATATAGCTAAGCAACTGAATGGCTGTAAGTTTACTGCAGATTCTCTCCTTCCTACACTGATGCTGCTGTTATTTTTCTCGTTCTCGTTCTTGTTGTATTTCAATCCTCCTCATTGAACATATCCCTCCGTTTATTCACTAGCATCTTTATAGCTTGTCTCTTCATGTTCTCTTCTTTTCCCGCATGCTTTTCGATCCCTGCAAAAAAAATCGTTAACCGCGCCAAGACTTTCGTTCACTTCTTTATGTCAATAGCTCAAGTAGCTTAGCAAATAATCTTGTCCTGGATACTTCGGGTAGCTTACAAAAGCACAGTAGTGAAAAACTTTTAGTTCATTGATATTTGATCATGTGAGGGTGGCGCCACAACATTGCTAACACAAGGTTGTACAATCGCTGCCTGGGGGGCGGTGGTCAGTTTGTAACACGTGCTTACCAAACTGATCATTGAACCGGACACATGGCTTGATCCAAAATCCAAAAGTGATTCGTCCGGATGGTGCAAGGCTCTCTGGATATGTCCAGTCCAACCGGACATGACTGATCATACAATTGGACACATGTGTTGACTTCAAAATCCAAAGGTGATCTATCCAGTTGGATGGTGCAAGGCTTTCTGGATATGTCTGGTCCAACCGGACACGACTGATCATATAACCAAACGCATGGCTTGACTTCAAAATGCAGATTGAAACAACAAGCAGAGAGAGAGAGAGAGAGAGAGAGATTAAAATATGGAGAAGTGAATGAACAGGAGCTCAACAATAGAAGTGTATTACTGTAGCAAAAACAAAGTAAAGAAAGGCTATGTTAAAGCTGATGGATCAATGTTTTGTGGTATTTGACTTGCTATAATAGCTACAGGTGGTTTCGTTCATTCTGATGAGGATGCTTTAATGAATTAGATTAGCCTGGTGCAACGTTTATATGTGAATCTCTCTCCGTTTCTACTCAAATCCTCCGAGTAAATAGCCTGATGCACATGCTCTAATCTCTCTCATACGTAAAATCTGCAAAATGGCTACTGGATTTTTATCCAAATGATAATAACAAATACATAAAGATGTCTACATGATTTAAAAATTGTAATCCTCCGAGTAAATAGCCTGATGCACATGCTCTAATCTCTCTCATATGTAAAATCAGGGGCGACTCTAGGATTTTCATCCAGTGATAACAAAAATACATAGCATGTCTATGATGAAAAACAGTATGCAAAAAAAAAAACCTCGGACTAGACAAAAGAGAGATATACATGTACAATATATCGTTTGACAAAAAGACTCCAATATTTTATAATATCCCATGACGAATCTTCATATTTTGGAGAATGCAAAAAGGACCTTGGACCTGTTTTTGACTTTCCCTCTAAATGTCAAAATGAAAAACTCATTGTCGCAAAATCTTTTTGATGAGTAGCTGCCAAACATACAAACTTTAAAGGAGAAATGAAAATGCTAAATTGACTCCCAAACACCCCCTTAAAGTTCAGCCAAACGCATTTCTTATTTTCCTTCCCAACATAAGTTGTAACCAATAGACTATTTTTAAATGTGTGATACTCCATTGTACTTAAATGGGTATTATGTATTGGACTCTAAGCTTATTTTCTTTTGTTAAAGTTATAACAATTTGGTTTAAATTTGGTTAGAAATATTTATTTTAACCTCGTATGAATAACTCAACGCTGATAATACTAAAAAAAATTAATTTGTATCTGAATTTTATTTTTTTAGTGCATTTTTTAAACCCAGCGAGATTGTTAGGTAGAGTCGCCCCTGAGTAAACCGATGATCACTTGCAGCCCGTAGGACAAACAGGAGCAATCTCAAGTAGTGGAGGGGAGGCAACACAGAAGGTGTTGCACATCTTTTTCAGATGGTACCATCATTGAGCAAAACAACAAAGTGGTTCATACATGGGAAGGAATGTGTGGTGCAAGGCAAATGTAAAAAGTAAAGACAATAATAATAGAGTACAGGTAAAGGGAAAAGCTTGTGTCCTTTGTTTTTCATTTTGATTCCATCAATTCTTGATTGGAAATAAGCTTTGCACATGTGGGTTGTGTGTTTTAAACAAATTGTGTGAAAATTTGTTTGGAATACATGGTAGGATTTCCTTATTTATTCGGTATGTTTCACTACGTTGACTTTTCGATATTTTTTTTTAATTGATACTTGTGACTTTTCGACATTTTTTAATTGATGCATGTGAGTAGAATGACTTATCTCGTAAAGTTTGAAAAGCAAATAATCCACTTACAGTAAAAAAGAGACGTGTTACACAAAATCCAAACAAATTAATCACGAAGTTGATGATAAGAAGCACCCGACCAATATCTGTTTTTCAGTTAGTACTTCATTTATTATAGACCAAATGAAGATTACAAATTCAAAAGGACATACCCCATAACCTAAACCAAACACCAAGCTAAACAAGAAGCAGCACACACCGACACACCACACCAAAGCATCAAGAAAAAGATGACGAACAAAGAAAACTAAAACCCCTAACCAGCAAGCACGACAGATGCCTCATAAAGGTAACTTTAATTTGGGCTAAATTTGGTTTTTTGGTTTATTGGATTATTTGATTTTGTCCTTATTCAAATTTTTTTTGCATTTGTTAGTTTTCGGTTGATTTTTTGAGGTTTTTTGGCTTGTCTCGACGAGAGGAATCTAAAAAGTATAAAATTATTAGCCAAAATTAAAGTTTTGTGAATAAAGACAAAAATAAACCAAATTGGATTATTGGTTTTTTGGTTTATTTTTGTCTTTATTCACAAAACTTTAAGTTTGGCTAATAATTTTATACTTTTTAGATTCCTCTCTCGCCGGCATGCCAAACCTCAAAAATCAACCAAAACTAACTAACAAATGAAAAAAATTTGAATAGCGACAAAACCAAATAATCCAATAAACCAAAACCAAATTTAAATTAAAAGACTCCTGTTCCAATATCCATAAATCTTAGGGATATCGTACAGAAATCATTCGGGTTGAACAAAAAAAACAAAGAACCGAACTGGAGAATCAAGCCGAACTATTTTTTTTCCTTGGTTTTTCAATACACCGATCTGGTTCTCGGTTCAGAGGAATTCTAAAATTTAGGAACTGGTTCGGTTTCCGGTTCTTGGGATTTAAACCCCGGTTCGAACCAAACCGAACTAGTTTTATACATGTGTATGTAAAATACATGTTATATGTAATGTTATTACAAAAAAAAGAGGGGGTCATGGAGTCAAACCCTGCCCATCCACATGGTAACACCCACGCTTTTCGACTTGGCTAGCCAAGCATGTGTCTAAGAGTAGGAAATAATGATACTAATTATTACGATTCCTTTATGTGTATATATATATATATATATATATATATATATATATATATGCAATTACAACACCCACCTGCTAGAAAACCCTAAAGCTAAAATGTTTCAGTCTCTCTAAAAAAGGGTGCGGCGACACCAGTCCCTTCTCTCTCTCTCTCTCTCTCTCTCTCTCTCTCTGAGAACGAGATCGAGATCGTAGCTACCGACTACTGTGGTGTTGGATTACGATGGTGAATGCTGATGATGAATGGAGATGAGATCGATTCGTGTATGTATAGCTCGATTCGTATATGTATAGATGGGATTAGATCGATTTGTTTGTGGAAGCTGGATCATTATATGCATGTATATATATATATATATATATATATAGATCGATTACATTTTTTAATTTTTTTTGTCTATTTTTTTTTGTGTAAATCACGATTAGATTGATTTCTGTATGTATACATGTATGTATATGCCGTTGTGTGCAGATTTTTGTCTCTCCCCCTCTAAACCGAACCGAGAAGAACCGAGCCGGAACCGAACTGATATCTAAAAATCCGGTTTCAGTTCCATGGTTCCTCCGAACCGATTTTGCTCTGTTCACTCAAAATCCCTTCCAAACCGAACTAGTTACACTCCTAAAAATCATCAAGAGAGAGATAAGAGAAGGGATGAATTTTGCACATACTTTGTGTGAAATTCGTCATCTCCAACTTGAGTGTTTAAGAACGCTCTAGAGAGCTCTCCTGAGATGGTTATTCTACACTGATGGGATAAAAATGAACGTAAGCCCCATATTATAAAAGGAAGAGCTCACACAGAAATAACTCATAGGAGACAATTTCTCTACAACAAGTACACCGTATGTTTCCCTTCCCATCATAGAAACAAGACAATCAATGGATGAGATATAATCTCACCAAAAATATTGAAAAACCACTACCCAATTATAAAATTACACGCCGTCAATAGATAGCACGGTCCAATCCATTAAGTCCAATAATTATAATATAATCCAATTGAAGAAAATATAGTACATTGGACAACATAACATGGTAAATTTGTTCCACTCTTTTCTAATGAATATTCTATTAACATATAAAAACCGGAAAAATGCTACAATACACGCCCCTTATTTGGATGTGTATCATACACACCTCTATAAAAGTTATGATTTTTTTTGTAAAAGTTACGAAACACACCAAAATGTTACGAATAATATTGTTGAAAAGTTACAAAAAACTAAAAAATATTATGATTGCCGATGAAGTGGCTCAATTTAGACCATACAATAAATATATACAGTACACCCAAAATAAAGGGGTTGTATTGTAGCCATTTCCTATAAACCAATCGAAGATCAGCCTAGCACATAAAGTAGGGGTGCTCACGGTCCGGATCGGTTCGGAGTGGCATGAATCCAATCCTAATCCGCAAGTCACGATTTTTTGAAAATACAATCCGTGTCTAATCCAAAAGTCTCACGGTTCGGTTCCAATCCGAACCGCGAGTCATGGATCGGTTCCGGATTAATCCGCAAATTTTCAACATATTCGGAAAAAACAACAAACAAATGTAGTAAGACACTAGCAAGCAGCAAATGCACTAAATAGAAAGTTCAAAGTTGAAAATCCCAATAAAAAATAACAAAGTCAGTTATGCAAATAGTTATATAATTGAACAAACAAATGAACAAACTTATATTACCACAAAGGATAGCAGATAGTTACTTTGGGTTCACTCACAAAGACAATAACAGATAGTTCCTTCCAGTTCACTTACAAACAGAGAGTATATATAGTAACACTTATAATACTTAACCCCTCTAGATTTTATAGAAAGAACAATATTCGTACCATAACTTCTACAATAATACAACATAACAGTAAGTCTGTTAAATTAACAATATCTATATAACTATAATTATAAAAGTAATAAAATTATATATAATAAAAATCTCACGGTCCAGATCGGTTAATCTACGGTTTCAAAATCAAAATTCGTGTCCGATCCAAAAGTCATGGTTTTTTATTTTTTGAATCCGTGTTCGGACCATTAATCCACGGTTAAAATCCAAAAGGTACGGATCAGTTTAGTCTTGACCGAATTCACGGTTCACCAATTTTTTTGAGCAGCCCTAACATAAAGCAATTGAATTTTCTTTTGTTTGAACTTTTTGAGTAGTTAATTGAATGTTTGAAATTTTGTTTGGAATACAAGGTAGTGTGACTGTTTCACAAGATATACATAAATCACAAAGTTGACAAAGCAGCATCGGACCAATATCTTAATAACAGAAATAAAACAAGGATTCAACATTAGTAAACTTTTACAAATATGTAAGAAATTTATCATATATCCCCAAATTTTCACAAATATCTAAGAAATTTATCATATATCACCAAATTTTCACACCCAACAAAATATTACAAATTAATTAACAAAACCCAGAAACAATCTACTATCACCCTAATTGAACTGGGCAGGGGTATGGCCAACTTCAAATTAAATCAAAGGCCCCACGAGCTTTAGCTACAGAAATTTAAAAAAAAAAAAAAAACTTCTATTGACGACCAAACTTAGGTTAATAAAGCTTTCCGGTGACTAGAAAACTTAACGTCAACTTAGGCGGCGGATGGGGCGGAAATGAAGTGAACAACGCCAGCCTCCGATAGCGCCGCCGCCGTCAATTTGCCTGTTTCACCGTCGATAGGAGGTAGGGGTAAGCTACTAGTCCTCTTGAAATCCAATGACTCGTCATTGTAAACGTCCCACCACTTCTTCACTAGCATCTTGACGTCTTCCCTCTCCATGTTCTCTTCCTTCCCAGTGTACCTCCAAGGTTTCGAACCCTGAAAAAAATACCAATATGCCCCTTCAGTATATTGGATTGCAAATATTTGGAGAGAATTTTGAGGGGAAAAAAATTAGGATGAGGAGGTTATTAGTGGTAATTACTCACCGCGGCACAGTAGTGAACAACTTTCACTTTTTCAAGCTCAATGTTCTCTGGGTGGCGCCAGAGCATGGCCAAAACAAGGTTGTAAATTGGTGGGATAGGCTTGTAAATGTCCCTAAAGAACATGTTCAAAAAGTCCTGCAAATCCCCCCAAAAAACTTATTAATCCCATAAGAAATTTTAAGTATGTGATCCTTTTCCATTACCATTTTAGTTTCTAAAGCACGAGTAATTTTCTGGTAGTCCACGCTGTCGCGTGATGGTTCGAATTATTCTCAACACCATGAATTCTTTACAGATCCGTGAATTTAGTTGTGAATCCCATGAGAATGTATGGTGTTAGAGTGTCTGAAAACTAAATAATTTAACCTAAAACACTGACTTTTCATATGCCATGCACCAGTTGAGGGGGTGTTCCATTAACAATAAAATGTTTTTTTTCAAACACGAGACAAATCATTCTCTCACAATACATCACATAAAAAAAAAATTGTGAAAAACTATTTTTTTTTTAAAAAAAACAAGGAACACCCTAAATATAGAAGCATAAAACACACAACCCCATGATTCCACGTGGCAGCATCTAGAAATTTCATGAGTTTAATTTAAGGAAAAAAAGTGAACTTTGACCACCAAGAGTAGGCAGCAGCTGTGTGGTTAGAAAATTAAACTCAAGACCCAAATGCACTCGTAACCGTCCAATGCACATGGGTTCACGTGATCAGCTCCTAAACCCACATGCATCAGACTGGTATACGAGTGCAGTTACGTCCGGTATTTGTGTTCCTAGACTTTTTGACGATGGAAATGGGGTTTTTCTCACCTGCTCAGCAAAAGGGGTAGGAGGGGTAACTTTGAGTCTCCTCAAGAGGTCATCATAGACAGAGAGACTGGGCTCATACACGAACATGCCAGCATTGAAGTAGAGAGGGGGCTTGGGGCCCATCTCTGTGGGCCACTGGATCCTGTTAGGGCACTGCTGGCAGTAGCCAATCTTGTACTGACGGGTGTGGGACCAAGTCTTCTCACAGAAACAGTCCATCACAGCGTAGAAAAACCCATCGGCCATGTCGAAGAGGTGGTCGATGTTCCCGTACACCTGGATGTCTCCGTCCAAGTAGATCATCTTGTGGTACTCCACGAACTGCAGTTAATACCCACAAACCAAACACGGTCTTACATCTTTCCAACATATAGTAGTAAATCTTAATGGATTTTATAAAATTCTGTTCCGTATCGTTTGATACTACTTGGTATTCGAGCCAACACAAAAATTCATTATGGGAGTAGTAGAAAATTAGTACCTCCCAGATTCTGAGCTTGGAGTAATTGATAACGTAGTAGGCCATGGCGAACTGGGTCTGGTTCTCAGGGGGGTACACGGGCTCTATCTCACGAACAATACAGCCCTGAGCCACCAGAATACGGCGGTGCTCCTCCGGAACGTCGGGGAGGACCGCCACGACAAGTGGATAGGCGGTCTTGACCTTTCTCAAGCCCTTGGCTAGACCCACCACGCCCTTGACGTAGTCTCCGTTGCCCGCCAAGAACGTGACGTAGGCCCGGCTCGTTAGGCTGGCCGCCTTGGCTAGCTCGGTGCCCCTGTTGATCATCAAGGTAGGCGCCATTGTTGTTGGAAGAAAGAGTAGTTTTAGAGAGAGAGAGAGAGAGAGAGAGAGAGAGAAGTGAATGGAAAGTAGAAAACTTCGGTTTTTTTCTGCAGAGAAGGAAGGAGAAGATGATTTTGGTGGGGTTTGAAGGGAAAGGGTTGGGGGTGGTTAAATAGGCGTTTTGGTGGGGGGGAAACGACGTCGTGGGTTGGATGGATCTAGGAGGTACGTGTTGTGTCCTGAGCGTTCTCTGATAACGATTGAGGGAGGGAGGGAAGGAGGTTGGTGTCAAAACGACGCTGTTTAATGGGTTATTTTCGTTGTTGGAGGATTGGTGAGAGCTGACGGCGTCGTTTTGGGGGTAATTTGTGATGGGTGTACGTGCATGTGTCACAGTGTGGGGAGGGGTTGTGGGGATATTCCTGGAATAGAAAACTCTAGAAAAAATGGGGGTGTCGGTGCAAGAAAGATACAGTAGAAAATAGTGGAGTGGTGTAGTGAGATAAATTAATTCATTGAACGCAGTTCATAAAAATAGGTACTGAATTGTATCAATCTCACAGTTCATGAAAAAAAATATATATACTATATGTCGTATTTGTATCCATATTCATATCACTATTCTCTTATTTTAGTGATGAGTAAAAAATAAAAGTCTCGTTGAATTTCTCGGAAACTCTTGTTACGCGACCATCACCGCATTTGGTCTGAGTTGCAGCTTCGTGGGATATTGCTTTCTTTGCCAATAGTGGGGCCTCTTGTCTTTTCATCTTTTTTCCCGGGGTACCGGCTTCTTCCTTTTTGTTCATCTTTGTGTTTGTTTTTTTTAGTTGTAGTTTATTGTAAAGGGTAGTTGTTTTTTTGGGAGTTTTTTGTTAGTGGAATAGAGTAGTTTTAAAGTTAAAACAAAACTAGCTTTTTTAGGGAGTTTTTTGTTAGTAGTTGAATAAAATGGTTTCTGAGTCAAAACAAAACTAGTTTTTTTTTTAGTGGAAAATGGCCTAAATGTAGGAAATAAAGGAAAAAGTCGTGGGTCTCTGATCAAGAGGTTAGCTCTATGGACGCGGGGAGGTTGCTGTGCAGAATTCGAGCCATCTGTTATTTGAATGGACGACCCAGATTTCAAACAAATTATTCGCGCGAATAGTTTGTTTTCAATCCGAACGTTAAAAACATGTACTTGTAAACGGTTGTGATTCTACACAACATCTGTTGTGCATAGGCTTCACAGTAACTAGGGGCGGAGGGACTTGAGGACAACAGTAGTCACTTGACCACTCTGGAAAAAAAAATTGAAAATGAGGTAGTAGAGCTCTTATTTAGGAACCGAGGGAGTATAATTCTGTTTTAATCTAAACAAAAAGACATTCCATCAACTTGACTTTTTTGTAGACTTATCGAGCTTTACATCAATATCAAGTAGAAAAACTTTTTTGAACGAAATGGAGTGATTTTGGACCGAGCACCTAGGGACGTCTGATCGACTTGATCTCCGCGTGAGTCCCTCGGATTTTGATTTTGAGATGATTGAACGGCTTGAATCGACTGTGTGAAACCTAAAAATGGATCCCCATAACCCATCGATACATAATCGGTTCATTGCCATCTGTACGAATAGAATGGTTCGTTTAATAAATACTAGACGTTACGAGTGCATGGCTGGGTGAGTTGATCAGGTGACCGCCTCCAACCGTCGCCGACCAAGACCCCCCTTTCCCCTACCAAATCCCATAACGTGTGGTTGCTTTTTTTTTTGCGGATAAATTTCATTGACACCCCCTGATGTTTACGCTGATGACTATTATCGCCAGACGCATGAGGAATGGCTACAAACACCCTTTGATATCAATATTTTTTTCGCCGACACCCAACCAACAACTATTCCATCAAATACGTGATGGAATAAAACCAAAAGTGACTTTTATCGACAAATTTACATTTCTTAATAAAAGCTCTCAATTCTCATTATTTTGTCATTTTTACTCTAAAAAATCCTTTCAAGTAGTAAAATTAAATAGTTATTGATTAATTTTACTTTTCTTAATCAAAACAACTCCACTATTGGGGCAAAAAAGTTATTTTTATGGAGTATAAGACAAGTGCCATCATTTATGCACTTTCGATTGATGTTGCTTGTTTACCCATTTGATAGTTTTCTTCTTTTTTTTTATCAGAAATGGTTGATTTTTTAGATTTAAATAATTTTTGACTCATTCCATCACGTGTTTGGACAAACAAGTATTGATTAAAGGTGTCGGCAAAATGCACAGAGAAACCAAAAAGGAGTACATTAGAGGGTTATCCATGGTTAAGCCAAACCTCAGGGGTATCAGTGAAATTTACCCATTTGTTTTTCATTCTGGTTTTCTGGTATAACATGGGGTTACTTCGAACGAAAGTTCTCGTCCTTCAATCAAACCACGTGGACATCTACTCCCCACGTGGCGCTTCAACAGGCGGCAATTGTAAATCCAGGCCCACAAAAAATACTACTGTGTGGGGACCCACTTGGGTGTAGGACCCAGGATTTACGCGTCAATGGGAGAGGAAAACGCAACTTGGCAGCTCCTGGTTCAGTGGACGGTGATCTGCCATGTGGCAGAAGGTGTGGGCTCCTCCGAACCAACGGGTTTCTTGACTTTTTGAGCACTTTCTCATTTTTTAAAACCACGTTTTTTAGCACTTTAGTATTTTTTTTAACCAAATTTCTTGACTTCTTTAGCACTCCCTCATTTTTTAAAACCACATTTTTTAGCACTTTATTTTTTTAAAATCAAAATAATGAGCACTTTTCTTGTTCGGTTTATTTAGTTGGAGGGTCGGTTGAGTCATTAGGGGCACTAATTTTGGATTAGCTAGATTGTTGGATAATGTGTGGATAATAAAAGGATAATGTGGTGCTTTCTTGTTTGACTAATGAGTCATGACTTTTGCCTTACACACCCTGAATCTTCTGCGGTATCTTTTCTTCGGGATTTCTAGATCAAGATCCAAGCGCAAGTGATGTTATAATCAAAAGTTCGACACAGATCCAAATGAAGATTCGACATAGATCCTAATAAAGACATTTAGAGTCGTCAATGACCATTGAATTTTAAAAGACAATTCCAGATACATCTGTATCTGCGTAAATTTTTGTATGTCTACAAAGCTCTTATCTAGCCTTCCAGGTTAGGAGTTGAGGCCTACAACGACAAATTAGGCTTTGTTTGGAACATGAGGAAAGAAAAGAAAAGGAAAGGAAAATGGAAAATTTTCCCTCTTCTTGTTTGGTTTGGAGAGAAAGAGGAGGGAAAATAAAAAAAAAAAAAAAAAGTTTTGTGAGTAGTGAAATTTTCCTCCAATTTTCCTCTTACTTTCCTCTCATTTTATTTTCCATCCCTTTTCCTTTCCTTCCTCAAGTTCCAAACACAGCCTAAACAACAAGGAGAAGGAGCGAGAGGAGATCTTAAGGTTCAAATAAGAAGCAAAAAAGAACAATCTAGCACACTAGACTCCCAACGCCATGGAATTGAGTTGGGTGATTACTCGGTGCTCTTAGAGCACCAATACACATTCACGTCACGTTCATACAATTGTACGGGGCCAAACGAGAATGTGTGTTAGTAAAGATCCTAGAAGCATTGAGTGGCGGTGCCTGAAGAGCAAGTAATAATTTTCCGTATTAAGGGAGGTTCAGATGCAGACAACTTTGTTCTCACATGGGGAGGTCCTTTTAGCTCTCCCTTAATTAGAAATTTCTACTGTGAATCATTTCAAGAGACCAAATAAACACCACAATTTCTTCTTTAAATCACATATCAAATGAAGCTTAACAAACAAAAATTATTTGATTTTGCTTTCGAAGACGCAGCCATTGCCGAACGCTAGGAAGTGTTAATTCCAAAAGAACCAAGGTGAAGGAAAACAAAATGAAAAATAAGGAGAGAAAAAAATTAACTAGGTTAGAACTAGACTCTTGCCAAGAATCAAGTCATCCGTGAAGAAATCAGCCTCTTTCCTGAATGTTCCCCTGCCAAAGTCGAGTTTGTAGGAGTCCGCGAGACCTCCCACCAGGTCGAATTCTGGTTTCCACCCGAGCACGCTCTTTGCCTTGTCAACAGATGCAAAGAAATGCTGCATTTTTTTCATGTAAATGACTAAAAGTGTTACAAACTATTCGTGGAACATCAAGATTAAGACATCTTGAAAACGCTATAACCGTACTGGGTTTCTTTCTCATTTTGTTGCTGTAAACTTGAGGTTTAGGGGAGCCACTGTTTCAGCGGTATTCTGATAGTAGCTACTTTGTGCATATTGGGGACTAAATGGGTTCCGTTATTGTTGTTGCTTGCTATAAACTTGATAGAGGATAACATGAGTATGATTTTTCCACTGATGTGAATAATAAGTGGAATATTCTTTCAATGTTTTCAGCAGAACGTTTTAACAATGATTGACTTATGAGTAGTTTCTAGGGATGCTTGTAATCACGAAATGAATTTTCTCCCAAATCTAATTATAAGACATAACATAAACACATAAACACAACCCATTTTGTCCCCAATAATTGGGGGTATGGGCGGGAGATGGATAGGAGGCAAGCCTAACATTTGGCAATAAATGTACAAAGTGGCTGCTCCCAGAATACTACTGAAACAGATGGATTGGAGACAGACATAACCTTTGGCAATAAATGCACAAAGTGGCTGCTCACAGAATACCACTGAAACAGTGGTCCCCCTATACCATCGCATTTGCTGCAGAATCATGCCCTCAAATCAAAGTCAAAAGGCATCAGAGAGGGCAGACCCAAAAATCATTTTGATTTATGTGCACATTACCATACTTCTTTCATTCAGCATCTAGAGCATTGGCGTTGCACTATTCCAAATCTAATTATAAGAAGCCTAAAAAATTCCTTTTGAAGGGAAAATTAGTTTATGAATGATTTTTTGCATAATAAGTCATGTAGTGAATAATGAAATTGCAAGTTATGCATTTGATTTACCTGGTCTCGGAAGGGAAATGCCTTCTTTTTGCCAAAATCAAACTCCTTTGGGTTATAATGAATGATCTCAGGCTCCGGGAACCCAGCAGCCTGAGGGAGAAACAGTGACAATTGCATCAGCTGATAGTAAAATAGCTGATAATTATCGCTACAGAGGTGATGGCAAAGTTACCTTCGCGCATGCCTTTGCTAATCCATCAAATGTTACATACTTGTCACCCGAGATGTTGAATACTTGCTTGCTGGCCTTTTCGTTACCAAGAACTTTGATAAAAGCCGTTGCTAAATCCTGGGATTTTTCAGCTTAATTAAGTCAGAATTATATTTCACCTGTAGTTAAACGGAATAAAAAACACATTTGCACCACCAGTTGTCTCAAATGCTTATGCTGTCAGAAAATAAGCCAAACCGTCAAATTTATAACATGATATCCAACAAGAACAAAATTTTTTGATATGTTATGCTTCTAGAGAGGGGCATTTGGGCATGGCCGTCGATGAAGAAATGCAATGGGCTAATTTAGAAAAAAGATGAATTGATTGTGCCCAGGATTTCTCTCCAGAAATTTTACAGGATATTGAATTGCAAAAGAACTAACCTTAACATGACCAAGCTGGGTAATTTGTATTCCTGAGTTGGGAATTGGGATCGGCCGACCTGCTTTCAGCCGGTGGAAGAACCACTCTTCAACAGGATTATAGTTCAAAGGCCCATAGATATAGACTGGTCTGATGGAAGTATAATTGACGTCCCTCGATTCCAGTAAGTTCTCAGTCTCAAGCTTTCCCTTATGCCTGCTCTTTGGATCAACTGCATCCGTCTAACACCAGGCAACAAGAAGTTCGTAGTAAGTAAGAAGTAAATAGGATGTATACCAAGCAATGGACCGAACAAGTTTTCCAACTGCAACAACTTTTGCAGGTGATGAAGTAAGGTGCATAAAACAAAGGTATGAATAAAAAGCCGACCTCAAAATGTGGTAAAAGATCGGATTTGAGATAAACACCAGCTGAAGAGCAGTATATGTACCTGAGATTCAGCAGATTGTTAGGTTTTCCTTGCGGGGGAAAAAATGGAAGAAAATCGTAACTTTTACGAATCTGACCAAAAGTAGAGTTCCCGGCAGTGTTTATAGGATCTTAAATTTGTCCATGGCATTGCCTATGCTGCTCTTTGGCGATCCCAAACTATACAAAATGATGTTTCTTTAACTCATTCCGAGCCAATATCTGGATCGGTTTAACTTTTCAAATATGGTGCTTCACAAGTGAAAAATGACCAAACAAGATTGAGAAATGTGTTTTAACTAGAGACAAATCCAAAATACTTGGTTATTTGCTAATAGATATCATTCTTATGTAATCTTATGATTCTTATCCCCTGCTCTTTGGAATACAATTTCAAGTAGTTCTCAGATTCTTGAACAGGGACACAGTAAAAAAGAAGACCAAAACTAAAGATCTTGATTGCAGGTACCAAAGCACCATCCTTATCATTAAGTCATTCTACACAGCCCGCATCTTATGAAATGGACAATGAGTTTGAGATTAGACCATTTTTAGCTTACTGTTCTAGATTCGGCAAGGCATCCAATATTGGTTCCACCTCCTCGGCCTCTCTTCCTGAAGATTTTCCAAAAATAGTCATTCAATTTCAAACCCACATAATACTTATACCCCATGATAAAAATGAAACCGGAATTCCTTTTTAATGCAGCAGAGGCGCAAAAGTATGATGTTACGGCATTCATACCGTTAATATCGTAAACGACATCAAAGCCTCGTGCGGAGAGACTGGTCTTCACAAAATCATAGTCCTTTCTATCTCCTTTCAAATGCAAGATCTACACTTGCAATGCACTATTAAACTCCATTGTTAAGGAAAGTATGAAATTAAGCACGAAGACATGAGACTGATTTCCAACAAGGCCAATAAACTTTCTAAAATGTTAAAAATTAATAACCTTGGAAGAAAAATCAGCATAATCCGTGTCTGTTTCACCAGGTAATTGTTGTGTGATTGGTGCTTTTCCTCTTGTGAACAGAGTAACCTGCATAACAAAACAGACGACGTCTGCTAATTAGCTGAAGACCCGCACAAAAATCCTTCCATATATAATTGATTGTCCCAATTTTAATGACATGCCATAAGAAAGTTGATTGTCCCGATTTTAATGGCATGCCATTAGAAAGTTGAAACAAGTCATGCAAATGTTGAAACAAGTCATGCAAATGTTCAGAGTTTGAAGTGTAATGTAAAGCGATGGCTCAAATATCCATTCCATAAATAATTTATTGTCCCGATTTTAATGGTATGCCATAAGAAAGTTGAAACAAGTCATGAAAATGTTCAGAGTTTGAAGTGTAACGTAAAGAGATGGCTCAAACCTCATGGCCCTCTTTTAAAAGAAGCCTGGACAAAAACACACCGATAAACCGGGTCCCTCCCATTATCAGGATTTTCTTGGAACTCAAAGCCGTGACACGTAGTCCTCCTTTTGGTTGCCATACCTTTCTTTTATACTGCACAATATATGGATTATGCAAAACACATAAATCGCTCTACAGACATGAGGAAAAAGACCGGGAAAGAGAAACAGCAAGCAATATGGATCATGCACAACGTAACAAATTTATAGCAAGTTACTTGTTCTTGACTGAATAAGGCACTGTTTCACCAGCAGTCTGACAACACTTCCATTTTTTCACTTGAGCTATTTATGGATCTTGATTAGTGGAGGGAAAATAAACAGCAAGAGATTCTACTTCACGGTACATGAAAAGAAGCGAAGCATTCCCAACGTTTTTTTTTTTCCTTGAGAAATCCCACCACAATCAAGGGTCCAAGAACAGCCTTATGGGGTAAAAAGCAGCCAAAATTTGCTTTCTGATTCCAAAACAAGCCAACAGATGGAAAAATAAACCACCTACTATGTTTTCCAATGAAATGCGTAACAATAATTCCACACACAAACACCCCGGGGGACGAAGGCATAGAGAGGATGGAGACATCAGACATGCCAACCCCGGTTCCCAAAAAACAATTATTTTACACTAATGAAAGTTGATATAGTACTTATCGGTAATCAAATAACTTGATTTTTTATGTAGACAAAGGACATATAGTAGTAATTGAAAAAATAAACGGTTCCAATCATATAAATAATCTCTCTATGACTTTCATTTCACAAGATAGCTGAATCAAGCATTTGTTACTTGTAAAACAAAAAAATAAAACTCAACATAAAAGCTTGATTTTGTATCTTCACGAACAAAATGCAACAATTATTAGTGAACTTGCATCGAAAAGGGCAACCCCCTTGTCAAATCCTGGTTCCGTCCTTGTACCCCCCTACAACTACCTTGTTATGATTTATGAACAATTTGGACTCGAACCAAAGCCTCATTGAGTTATGAATAAATGCACACGACATAGAGAAAACTCATTCTATTCTTGATAGTCAACATTATGGATCACTCTCAGTCATCAATCTTTAAACATGATCCATGACAAGTTCTCCACTTTTATCTTGCTCTGCTAGTTTTCCTTTTCTCATGGCAAGAACTTAAAATAATGCATAATGCGTTTTTCGTTAAAAAGATTCAATTTTTCCCATATAATAAATAACTCATTGACACTAGTAACTTGTTAAAAAAAATTTTGATTTATCGGGACCAAAAAACATTATTTTGCCAAGTTCTCGTTTGCAAACCATACTTAGGATGCGAGGCACTATTGTCGAATTGGCCATTGAGGAGCTGATTGTGCTCACCTGTTAGAAGTTGAACTCAACTGGCTGATATGGGTTGCTAGCAAATTTAGTCCCTCTTCACAATTTAGCTCACTCGGTTACCAAAAGATGCAAAAACCGAAAACAAACAATTGGGATAATTGTAGAAATTGTGCGTAGAGAGAGGTGGGGGTACCTGAAAAGAGGTGCTCCTGAATCGGGTGGCATGGAAACCAGAGAGAGAAGAAGTGGGGAGGAGAGAGAAGGAAGGTTGTTGGTGGTGCAGCACCAGCCTTGCCATGGTGCCTCTTCTCTTCTCCTTTGGAATTTGTTGAGACCGTTGGAAGTGAATTTTTTTCTGAAGGGTTGATGGGAATTGCTGCCTCCCATATCTTCCAGGTTTCCGTTTTGGCCGTCGTCTCTCATTCTTACATTCAGGATAAGACACTGACCCACTCTCCCCCTTTACTCACCAATTATCCTATGATATTACCATGGAATGCTGCTAGGATACCTCATATTTTGCACCGAAAATGCACACTGCATCTTTAGAATCTGTTCTTGGGTCTTACATAAATGATTCGAACTGTTCATTGTTCTTAAAATAATAAACAGTGAGATTTTGGTTCAAGTATTTCTAACCGTTCGATTGAGCTGATTTTTGGTGGGCCCTCTCAGAAAAATGTTTTAAGAACAATGAACGGTTTGGATCACTTATGTGGGACCCAAAAACGGGTCCCCAAAGGTGCGGCGTGCATTTTCGGTGCAAAATATTGGGTACCCCAAGTTTTCCGTATTACGATGCCATCTCGTAGTGCCACAACATCTTTATTCAACGTATATTAGTGTGATTCGTGATACCCAAACACCGTTGTTCAATACATATCATTGTGGAACCAAGCATAACGTGCGGTAGATAATAATGTTAAACAAGCGGTGGTACACTAGTACTCGAAGACGATCAAATACTTATTCCCTCTCACTTTGGTTCCATCCCCTTTTATTTCTTACATGCAAACAATCTTTATTCCAACCCAATCTATTACAATGACCAGTACCAACTTGTACTTCATTTTAAGAATCAATTGCACAAGTTCATTAAGAAAATTGACTTATTTCTTTCTGTCTTTATTTAATTTAATTTTTTTTTTTTGCATTTGTTCATTTTCTTGTCAAATTTTGAAAAATAATTTTCACACTCCTGTTTTATTCCCAAACACTCTCTTTTTTGTCTTGATTCACTTGAAAGTACCAAATTACCTTTCACATGGGAAGAATGACTCATGAAGTAAGAGTAATTTGGTAAATTCAAGATGAATAAAGACAAAAAAAAAAAAAAAAAGTATTTGGGGATAACAGGAGGGTGTGAAAAATATTTCTCAAATGTTTTTTTGACTTATTCATTCGTCTTGACGAGAGGTAGCATCTCTAACCTTTACTTCAAATTGGAAGATGTCAAATTTTTTGAAAGTTGATAGTAATATGACACCTTCAAATTTGCCACTAACAAATCACCATCTCCGATCTTGATGTCAAATTTTAAATATTTAAAGCACAAAAATTTGAATTAAAGAAGGTCAAAATAAATTTGGCATGATGAGTTAAATTTGAAGCAAATGGTGTGAATCTAAATCCACATAGGATTTGACATCAAGGTTTGATCAAATGACAATGTCAAAAGTAACCGTTTCTAGGCCATTTAGGATTTGAAGCAATGGGTTGAAGATGCTTTATTGAGCTTTCGAGTTTGATCCCAACATGATTGACATCTTATTCTATAGGACAACATAAACCCCTTTTACAGTCAAACAATTGAAACAATACAAGGTTTTTTTTATCCTTTTTTTTAATAAGAAGAAGTGTAAGAACTTCATTGATAAAAAATATTAGTTGTATTTGGTTAGATAGTTTATTTTAGTTTTGATGATGTCATAAGGTGTAATGAGTAAAGAGAGATAGAGAGAGAAATTAAGGAAATTATGATGCCATCAAAACTAAAACTAAACTGAAAAACGAACAGGGCCAATTATAACTTACCAACTAAAACAATTAAAAAAAATACAAGAAAAGACAAATAACACAACCAAATTGAAGAAGGATATATCCGATGTTAAAATGGTCTGGCACTCAAATGACAAAGAATTACATTATCGTTCCACTATTAACGAAACTTAGGTGTTGTTTGATAAAACTGAAAATTGAAAGCTGAAAACTGAATGTTGAATTTTTTAAGCTGAAAAGTTGTTTGATAAAACAAACTAAGCACTAAATAAAAAATTTAAAAAATTGGGTTTTAATTCTCTTAATTTTATTAATGGTGTCATGTATTTTGTGGTAGTGGTGGGGTGGCGAGGTGGCAGTGAAGTAATGGTGGTGGTAGAATGATGGTGAGTTGTGTTGGAAGCAGATTAACAACGGTGCAATGTTTGGTGGTGTAGTGGTGGTAGTGTGATGGTTATGGCGTGGTAGTGATGGTAGTAGGCTGGGTGGAATACTAATGGTGGTGGCGAAGTGATGGCGGTGGAATGACAAAAGTAGTGGTGGTATATGGATAATGGTGATAGTGGTGGTGGTAGTTGTGGTGATAGCGGCATGACGACAGTTGTGGTGGTAGTGGCGGTCTAATAGTGGTGGTTGTCGGGGTAGCGGCATGGCGATGGCGGTAGTGCAATAATGATGGTGGCGGCGTGACAGTGGTGGTGGTGGAGGTGGAAGTGGAGGTTGTGGTGGTGGCGTTGTAATGGTGGCGGTGGTGACAGCGGCGACAGAGGTGTGATGATTCATTGTAAGCACATAGAAATTCAGCTAGAATTAAGTAGCTCAAAACTACTTGTTGTGTTCGTTTGGTAGTTTTAGTTTAGTTTTGATGATGTTATCAGGTGTAATGAGTGGAAAGAGATAGAGAGAGAAATGAGGAAAATGATGATGTCATCAAAACTAAAACTAAAACTAAATTGGGAAACAAACAAGGCCTTAATTTTTATCAATTTTTTAGCCTACATTTTAAGTGACACTTAATTTTTTTAGTAACATAAAATGTGATTATCAAACCTACTTAATGACTTATTACTTAATTGATTAAGTTTTAATTGTTGAATCTGTGTTATTAAATAAGACCGCTCGGAGTTTTAATCTTAATAGCCAAGTAATGTTGGGAATAGGGACGTTAGTAATAACTTGTTGAAATATCAGGGCTTCTGTTGTAAATGACATCAACTAGCGTCGACCAAATCCATTTTTTGGTACCAAAATTAGCGAGCTAGGGGAAAAACAACCAAACGAACAAGAAGGAAGAAGAGGCTTGGGCCAAAGCAAGTTCGATCTCGATTTCTGTAATTCCAATGGATCTGAATCCGGTGAGTTCAATCTCCTACGCTATTCTCCCTCTCACCGTTTACATACATGCACACATACATATAACGATACCATAAATTATCTTGTTTCCGCGAGATATCTTTTTCTGCAAATTAATTGTGTACTTGCTACGATTTGGGCGAAACTGCGGTATGTTTTTGTAGGTGGGCATCGTTTGTTGTATTTTATTTCTGTGATTATTGGTGGTCAATCTCGATTTATATCGATCTTTGTTAGTGTTTATGTTGGCGTTATATATTACTGAGATGAGATCTGTACTTGGAATCGCGATTGTTGTGCTTTGATGACCATATCATGCGTTGCCAAGCTAGGCAGCTAGATCCCATTTAACGTAAATGGGATCTTGAAATGTTTGTTGTTCAAAAATATTGGGATGGTATTTCTGTTCATTTGTGAAAATTCGAAGAATTGGATTAAGAAGTTGAATTTCCTCGCTGGTTCCGATATATCATAAAAACAGGGGATCCTGAACTAAATTAATTATTATGTTTTCGAGATTTTGACATTGATTTCAAGAATATCTGTAGGGAAATCCTGTTTGTGAGGTTTTCCTCGAGGCCTTTCGCTCTGAGGTTGTTTTGAAGGTTGAAAAATATGTGCGGATATGAGTTTTAGGAAGTAAATTGGTTTTGAAGCCTCTAAGGTAGCACTTGTCTATGTTGTTTTAAACAACATACGGTGTCGGGTTCTGTATTACAAAACGCTCCCTCCATCGAACTAGATCTGTCAACATGTTTCAAAATCTGATAGAAACTTCCACATTGCTTTTCATACAAACTCCGATTGTGTTTCTGGACCATTAGTTTTGGAGGTGATCTATCACATTTTCTTCAATATCCTTTATTGGAGAATTGAGTAGTTTGAAAAGTTCAATCGTCAGTTTGTAGATATTGTCCATTGCAGTTAATAGTAAAGATGAGAGGTGATAAATGCACAGTGTTCGACAGGAAGGAGGGTGGGGCACACACCGGAACATTCTATTGTGGGGGATCTAATGGCAATGTTGAGATGGTCATGTAATTTGTTTCTGAACACTTTCTGTGGGGAAGTAATGATGTCATGGTTTTGGCCAGTTTTAGATTGTATTTACTTGTGTTTGATGGACAAAGGTAAATATACGAGAAGAGCATCAAGGGCATGCAATGCATGTTCAAACGTACTTGACACCAAATCATCACAACAGAATTTTGTTATATTTTACTTCCCTCCATTTACTCTAGAACTTATATGCTGGTCTGTTTCGTACAAAAAAGTTGGGTTATTGGTTCTAGATGGTGTGTGGAATGATATCGATTAGATACTTTTCAAGTGTCATTCAGAAATGCTGGATCCTCTGTTTCTGCTGGCCAAGGATCTTTCACTATCCTTTCCTGTTAGCATGAGCTTTGATGTGAAAATCAGTTGTTGATTTCTCAGACGTGGTGGAAACATACAATTGGTGTTTCTTTGGATACATTTGAAAAAGGATGGTGGTGATACTGATACATAATTCTTTTGAAAATTAGTCCACTTCTGTCATAATTGGTGATTGCAGAAATTGTGGATTGTCTACCATTCATCGTTCTAAGTCTCTTTGCGGTAGCACTCTATGGGAGTGTCCCTTCCTCCTCTTCCTTCTTAACCAATGTGTGGAGTCAATTGGATAGAATATAGATGATGTCTGATTTAACCCCATGTTAGTGTTGTCCCCTTTGTTTATGCTAGAAGAGTCTTACAACTGCCAGTTACCGACACTTGTTTGACATTGGCAAACCAATTTCATAGCAATCAAAAGGCTCATCTGTGCAGTTTCTGTTCGTCAATCAAAATTTTTGGAAAAGCAGCAGCCCCAAACAGCACATCGTGGGAAACTCATTCAACAATCATAGGCTAGTAAGAGATTTAAGGGAAGACCAAGGATATCAAAGTTATAGGACTTACCTATAAGATCTATTCAGCTTTTGTTCATCTGAGCAGGATTTGAAAGGGAAAGGCTTCATTTGCACTCTTTCTTCTGTTCACAATAGTACAGTGAGCCACTTCTATTTTTTGCTGGGGGTGAATTTTGGATAAAAGACATTGCTGGTATGGGTAACTCTTTTACAGAGGATTGAGGTTTTAAAACTGCCTCGCGAAAATCTGCAAAGAATGGGTAGTTTGGGTGCATGGGAAAATTGTTACATGGCTTCAAAAAGGTGTCAATACCAAATGGGTAGCTGATTATCCATTTCTTTATCCTTGTCCTTGTTTACATTAAATTTCTCATGTACTCGTAGTGCAAATATATTTCAAAGTTCAGTGCTTTTGATATGACCTTTTCCGCTGGCGAATGGATGAAAATAACACTACAAATGAGAAAGAGGAAAGAAGAAAGAAATAGGTGTTTTAATAATCTCCTTGTGTCACATAGATGTTACTGGTTAATTTTTAATGTCTGGCATGTATGCCTTCCATTGAATAAATAAGGCGAAGAAACTGTCAGTAACAAAATAGAATATATTTTCAATATTCACAGTGCCGCTGGAAGAATTTTTTGAAATCTTTGAAATCTACTTGGGGAGCTTTATGTAAAGTATGAAGTTTTATCCATTCACTGGTTTCTGGAAAATTTAATTACAACGGTTCAATGGGCAGAATTTCCATCTCATTGAAGTGGGTAAGTGGGTTGTTTTAGTGCACTCTAACAGATGAATGAGTGATTTACTAAAGGGGATTTCACCTGTTGTTGATTGACTTTTCTTATTCCTAATTTGTACTAATTGTTTAGTTTCATACTTTTGTTTCTTTTGTCCTCAGCATGCAGGGGAAAGTTATGCCCACCCAAGGATTTGTCTCTTTCACGTGATATTCAAGGTGTGGTTTACTTAATTCTTTGTTTTACTAGTTTGTCCATTGTAATTCCATCTTGCTATCTAATACCGCATTTCTATGCTTTGGCAGGCAGCAGCTTTGGCATTCTACATCCTTTCAGCTCTCTTTGTTGATAGCTTTGTCATTATTTTTGTGATCACCGTTCTTCTTGCTGCTCTTGATTTTTGGGTGGTGAAGAATGTGAGTGGGCGTATCTTGGTTGGTTTGAGGTGGTGGAATGAAATAAATGATGAGGGTGAAAGCGTGTGGAAATTTGAATGCCTTGACCAAGAGGTTAGTGGTAGTTATTAGTTAAATTAAGTATTCATCTTGTTTCTTACTTCATTTCTTTTTCTCTGTGATTTTTTTTTTTTGTTTTTAGATAACCTTGAGCCTTCGTAATTGAATTCAACTGTGTCTGACATAGTTTATATCCTTGTTTGTGCTAGTCAATGGCTCGAATGAACAAGAAGGATTCATGGTTATTCTGGTGGACCCTTTACCTCACAGTGAGTATATGCTCTAAAATGGTATCGTAACCTACCTTTGCACCCTGCTTAATTATGGTGCAATGGAGTCATTCGCCAAAGGAAACATATAATGGTGTATCACAGACTTTGGAGTTTGTCTCTGTTTGCCAGTATCCTGTCATATACTGTAAAAAGTATTGCTATTTAGTCGGATTAATTTTCATTCCAGCTTATCTAATTCTGTTCTTTCATTTCGTTAGGCAGTTGCATGGCTTGTGCTTGGAATATTCTCTCTCATAAGGTTTCAAGCTGATTATCTCCTGGTAATAGGAGTTTGCCTGACACTCAGCATTGCGAATATTGTTGGCTTTACAAAATGTCGCAAAGGTATGCAGCCATCTTTCTTTGAACTTGTGCAGTTCGGCTCCTTCTGATATTGTCTGCCTAATAGTCATGTTTAATGTGTTTCTCTACTCCCTGATTTTGCGAAAGTCACCTGTTTAATTCAGCAATGTATAGAATTTCTATTCTATGATACTGCACTTGGTTTAATAGACAAGTCATGTTTAAACTTTAAATTTTGGTGTATATTATTGTAGCGGGATAATAGAATTTAGCGCTTAAATAATTGTTTGATCAGCTATGCCAATGGAAACCCCACTCATTTTAGCAATAGTTTGTAATTATACTACTGATACATTTATCGTCAGAATAACGAAGATTGGCTTGTTGGGACAAAATGCATGTGCTTCACCATTGGAACTATACATTCTTCAACTCCTGAGGCACCTGAGCTATTATGCAAAACATCAGCTGAAATAAGTTAAAATGTTGCTCGATATTACAAAATTACGGAAAAGAAGCAAATGTTTGTGCAGTACCATGGGCCCTGAAAATATGTTGTCTCTTCGCAATTTTATGGAATGAAAATGTTTCTCTGGGTGCCTTGTTTAGCAACCTCTCATATTTGAATGTTGCTTTTCATGGATATCTTATTTTACTTTTAACCTTGTAAAGCTAGGTTGGGTCATATAATAGATATCAGATATCTAAACTTTCGTGTTCTTTGTTAGCTAGAAGTCATGACTCATGTAGTGGCAGTTCTGGTGAAAATACTTGCTTCAGATTTCAGCAGAAGGCATTTTGTTTTTTATTATTTGTTTTTATTGTTCCAAAGCATGTGGTACGAAACCCTACTCAATTAGTCAATTTGTTAGCCATTACCTAGGTTAGAAATCCATATGAGGCAGGGGCATGCAGTTGACAAATCGGGGGATGATAATTTTTTCCCAAATGCAGTTAATTGCGAGATGAGTACAATAGTTCTCTGCAATAAATTTTTAGGGACGCTCCCTGTTGCTTCAGGGCATCACTAGCGCTGCACAAGGAGTTGAGATGAAATGTTTCGAACAATGTTTGTGATTAACAAATAGTGTATGATGGTAATAACCTGCGGGAATTAATAAATATTGCACTTACTGTGGAATAATGATTACTGGAGGCCATCGAGGTTTTGTGTTATCACCTTGGTCCTTGACTGATACTAATTGGGGTACAATTGATGAAATAAGTTTAATACGCTGTAATGTGCTCGCAACCATACAAGTAATTTCAATTTCATGCAAAATAATAAGACGTCTCAACGTGGCCCGAATGGGGATAAAGCTTGGTGATACATTGATTTTTCTGATCTTATCAGTATATTCACATACGCATGCGCGTGCACAGGCACACTCTTGTGTGCGCATAAGAATACACATGTTGATCTCTCTCTCTCTCTCTGTGCATTTTGTTGCTACAAATACCAAGCTTTCCCCGAGAGAAGATGTTCTCCTTCTATTTATGAATTTGTTATTTTCTTCATGCTTATGTGTATCTTTCATTGGAAATTTTCTCTTAGTTAGTTTTGGTGCTTCTCCTCAGATGCTAAGAAGCAGATACAGGCATTTGCCTCCCAGACCATTGCATCTCAGTTCACATCTAGACTACAATCAGCGTTTAGTGTGGTCTGAATTGTTCCTGCATTACAATGCGGGTGCAGCAGTACGCTCGAAGAAAATCCACTCGAGAAACCCAGAAAACTGGTGGTGACAGATACCTGATCAACCTCCTGACAGTATAAATTTCGAATTTGGTTCATGTTAGAAGTTCTGTTGTGGCATTACAGGGTGGAGTCGATGCCCTGCACGACTTGTTGAAATTTTGATTGTTTGTATATTCGGAATACAGGCTAACCTGGAGATTTTATTTTATTTTTATTTTTTTTGGAAAAGAATTTAAACGTTTGGATTCCTTGTGGGTATTCTGGCTTATGCTGTGTCTATCCAGTTCATGTTTGTATAAGATCTCACGGGTCCATATATTTTCAGTCTTCACCCTTGCAATTTCTCCTAGGATCCATGCAGCCAAGCTTAGCTTTACCCAAAGGTATTGCTAACGCATGCTCAATGGGTACACAATAAGCACACAAACAAACACACACTCCAATACATTTTTTTATACTTTTCAATATATTTTCACATATTCTTATACACTTTTTACACATTTCAATACACTTTTTCAAACTTAACGTGTCTATTGGGCACACATTAGCATTTTTCTTACCATCGACCTGAGATGTATCTTTAGGCCATCCATAGTGTGGAGTTAAAAATGTGTTGTTATATGACAAAGTGTAAAAAATGGGTTCCATTTTATGTGTTGTTATAACAAAATATGTTGTTAAGTTAGTAAGTGCCACAATGGTGGTGTTAAAAAATGTGTGTGTGCAGACCAACCCCTACTTTTTCCTATTCCCCCCCTCTTCTCTCCACTGTGTCAGACCCGTCCCCATTTTTCTATCTCTTCCTCTCTCCTCATTCGGCTGTGGCTACTATGCATAACACAGTTGACTCCTGCAGTAGTTTTCTTCCCCTCTTGACACAAGTTAATAACAACTTAACTACGCTACTGTGGGTCAAAAAAAAAATGTTAGCTAACTGTGGTAATGACTGACTAATTTGTCCATTTAACTTCACCATTATGGATGACCTTATCCCATGAACTTTTAACTGTGACAGTCACACCTGAACGTTTGATCAACGTCAATCCTCCATCAATGATTACTGTCGAAATATGATGCCAAAATCATACGGGTACAAAAAAGTATGATAATTCTATTTACACATTTCTCAAACCTATCACTTCCACTACGCAATGCGACATCCAAAATCTATCATTTTGTAGGTATTCGCACAGGCATATCTATGTCAAAAATCAGGTTGATTGTACATTGTAGCAATCTTAGAATATTACATTTTTCTTGAGAAAAATGAATTGTTAAATTTTTTCTTGTTATTCAATGGATTTAAATCACACTTATTAATATTTGATAAATCTAATTTCTTGTATGAATAATTTAGACCTCTAGAGCTACAAAATATGTTTGAAAGGTGTGTTTGATACAAAGCTCAGAGAAATATGACCTGAATTAGACACGGCGCATGACCTAAACTAACCCTTCTATGTTCACCTCAGGAATCAGTTTGGTGCTGAAATTTGTTTTGGTAGACTAATTTGTAAATCAAGTATTGCTAATTTGGTAGATTTTTCTTCTATCTTCTTTAAACGAAGATGAGTGATACCAAAAGTGCAAGGATTTAACTCTCAAATTTAACATGTGGGAAAAGAAAAAAAAAAACAAAAAAAAAAAACTGTAAAGCCTTTTCCTTTTGGAAAGAGCCTTCTCTAAAATTGTTTTTAAAACCTAATAGAAAAAAAAAAAAAAGCTCTATAAATTCCATATCAAAGTGCTATTACAGTTTGGTCCCAAGGTTCTGAACAAATCCAGTATGGTCCCCACCGATATGAAATTTTCAGACCCACAACCCATTTCCCCGCCCAGGTAAATCTTCAGAGCATTTTACTGCTTCAACGATCAATTTATATCGACCAGAGAAGGGAGGGAGGGAGAGAGAGAGAGAGTGAGAGAGATGTTGCAGTGTATATTTCTTCTATCGGATTCTGGGTACGTTTCTTGCAAAATCTTCATTTCTTGTCTGTCAAATCTGTGATCTTTTGATTTGTTTGAAAAACCCAGCCAACCATGATCTCAATTCCAGTTCATGATCTTCGTATAGTATCAATAGTATTTATGCTTATGGTCGTCTATTTCGTAATGTTGGAAATCAGTACTAGGTTATGCTGTGACAATGTTATCGTCGCAAATGAAAAGCGTGCCGAGAATCAATGAATTGCCACTCTAAGCTGTTTTGATTCGTCAAATTCTTTTTTTTTTTCGTAATACTGTTTTGATTTGTCTTTTCTACCCAAAGTTGTGCTGAGTTGCTGGTGCAATTTTTTTTTTTTGTTGAATTCTCCTTTCTTACTGTTTTTTTTTTCTTTTAGGAGTCTTACAGATTGTACCAGTTGGTCATCTGATTTGAGAAAACTAGTTTTTTACTGTTTTCTATTAGATTAAGTAAGAACTCAGCCTTTGTAATGCTCTTATCTTTCACACAACCGACCCTTAACTTGGATATAGGACGGAGGAGGGTTGTGCATTAGTTAGTTGACCGTCAGCTCCTAAAAGTCCCCGATAGATGCTCTATGACATGAATCCACTTATTAATATGAGTTATGCTAAGGCGTTCTCTGTCACGGAAAACGATGCCCTTGACAGAGCTCAATGAAAAAAATCATTCATGCGGACAACCCCAATTGATTGGAATTTAAGAATTGGTTTGGTTCGATTTTATTAACTAGAGTTAGAATAGTAAATTGTATAGGTAAAAAAAAAAGAAAAGAAGGAAAACTAGTACTTTAAATGTTTTAATGTTACAGGGAGGTAATGCTTGAAAAACAGCTCACTGGACATCGAGTTGATCGGTCCATATGTGCTTGGTTTTGGGAGCAAGTAATTGCACAAGGTGATTCCTTCAAGGTACCCATCTGTATTAGCTTTAACATACATTCTGAAGACCAGCTTCAATTTTTTACCATATGTTTTGATTTCATTTCGTGACAACTTGTAATATGTTTGATGTTGTTTACTAGCTTGTACCAGTAATTGCTTCACCTACGCATTACATTTTTCAAGTTTGCCGTGAGGGTATCACTTTCTTAGCATGCACCCAAGTTGAAATGCCCCCTCTAATGGGGATAGAGGTGAGATACTTTAGTTACTGCTTCCTATATTTTTTCTTTTCAAGATGCTTATCATTTCTTTGTTTGATTAATAGGAATTTTCCGTTGTATTAGTTTTTATCACTGAAAACTTTAACTTGACCGCGTCATTGATGAGATTACTATGTACAAAACAATCCCCCCAGGCCTCTTTATGTGTAAGGGAAGCTTGACCAGCTTAGTAGTGCATAATGGTGGTCTGAGACTGAGAGGGTTAGATTGGATACATCTATTCAAGTCTAACTTTTGGGCATTATATTTTTGCACGTCCTTGTTGGTACTTGTTTGGTAGCATTTGTGTGCAAGGTTCCTAAATGCAAGACTTTGTTTTATCTTGTAATTTCCCTTTATTCCTGAGTGTTTTGTTTGATAGAAGTTATTTAAGCGATTAAGTTGTTTCCTCCTTGAATCGCCATGTACTTTTTTTTTTGGGCTTGGCTTGGCTAAAGTAACTATTGTTGCTTGTAGTTAGTGAGGGTTTCAACCCCAGTCAAATGCGGGAGTATATGGTGCCTTCCACGTGGCTACCACTCCACTTGTGAATCGCCATGTACTTCTGCTGGAAATTATGGCTAATGGCACCAAATGTTGAACATTTCCTATTTTGAAAGATAACTTGCATCTTATTACCATATTCACCTTGAAAGAGAGGATCTGGGGAGCCTCTGTTACCATCTGGGATTTATAACCACCAGATTGCGGGTCAGCCAAATTTCTTTCATTTCAGTTTCTATAGTTTAGCCACAATGATAACAGCAAGAACTAGTCTTTCTTGTTGTAAGCTGCTATAGCTAGTGATTAAGTATTGGCAAGAAGCATTAGATATGTGCAGTTTATTTTAATTTATACAGGCTTATTCAGGTAACTCGAGCATGGTACCTCAATCTATACTGGAAGATGTATGTTGAGGTGATATGTTGCGTCATGTGTATGTGAAGCTATGAAGTTAGTTAGGTTTCTGTATACACCTATAGCATGCTTCTTTATGCATCAAAATTATCAATTTTCTGACTGTTTAACTCCTTTATATTAGTTCCTTTGCAGGGTAGCCGATGTCCTCTCTGATTATCTTGGAGGGCTCAACGAAGATGTGATAAAGGATAACTTCGTCATTGTATATGAGGTACTCCTGCAAAAAAAATTATTTCTGTAGTTATTGTAATGGCGAAAACCAATTCTCAGCATACCAGTCGTTAACTTTATTTGTTCATTCGCAAACTTTGTGATGAAGTGATGAATTGTTTATGTGATAGTTGATTAAATTGCACGTTTAAGAAAAATGTTATTTTCTGGTTCAGATTAGAATTTGATGCTGGAGCCATTTCTGAAATAATCTAAGCCATGCAGTTTTCTCAGTGAATGCACTACTGCTGAAGTTAATCAATTCGGCAATGCAAAATAAATGAAGTTAAATAAATATAATGACAATTTAGTATTCCATAGAGATGCTTAAGTTCAACCTTTTTAAATGATTAGGACTGTTAGACTTCCCATTTCTTTCAACTTAGGAACTTTTACGTATAATATCCAGTGAGCTTATCTGCATTATGTGGTTGGAACTGAAGAGATGGACGCCTTCTTCGTGCATACTATGAAACTTCATCAGGAAAGCCTATGGGATCATGGAGTTATTCCTTCATTATTTAGTCGGATTCTGATTATTCTGTGGACTTGGAAGAAAATTCTGAAACTTAGACACACAACCAGATAACTGCTCAGGCAAAAAATGGGTAATGGTACTGACCCTTTCATATGGCACCCCCTTGGCCCTTTGGCTGATATCTGTGGCTCTATATTACATATTATGCTGGCACTCCATTGCCTGCTAGTTTCTGAAGTATTCATAACAGAGGTTGCAATTGGCCTTCTGGAACAAAGACATGTATGTCATCTTCTTTGATTTTAGTGATCTTTGCCTGCACTCTATTCCTTTTTTTTTTTTCAATCCTAATCTAGGTGATGCAGTGGAGTTGACCATTTCTCTTAAGGGCCGATGATATTCATGTCAGCTTTATGTTTTACTTTTAATTTAATCATTAATCTATGATCAAAGATGCTTCCCAAGATGAACTTGAAATACAACTCTCATCTAGCTCATTCCGTCATAAAAATGATATCCTTTATGTGAACATCTGTGTTGAAGAACGTCACTGCCCTTCCCCCGTTTCCTTGCTTTAAGCTCTCTTGACTCCCTCCCACCCCTGGCTCCCTCTCTTTAAAGTTGGCAAGTTTTGCCAGAACTCAAAAGGACATTTATATTATATTGGATGTTGCAACTTGCAGCTTCTGGATGAGATGATAGATAATGGCTTCCCTCTCACAACAGAGGCAAACATCCTTAGAGAGATGATAGCTCCTCCAAATATTGTTAGCAAAATGTTGAGTGTTGTGACTGGTAACAGTTCCAATGTGAGCACCACTCTTCCAAGTGCGACAGCATCTTGTGTTCCATGGAGGACAACAGACCTGAAACATACAAGTAATGAAGTTTATGTTGATCTTGTTGAGGAAATGGATGCAACTATAAACAGGTATTACTTCGAGAATTTATTTTATCTTTTCCCTCCTGGTAACACCTTTCTCATAGTGTATAAGTAGTGGTAATATGAAACTTGTTTGTTTTGCAATTATGTAAGGCGATTGGTGGATAACATATCAGTGGTATCTTCTATGTCCTTTTTACCTTCTGAGATCACAATAGTGAAAACAAGAATTTTATAGAAATGAAAGAAAACAAAATTGGATGCTCACTGAGACCTTCAGGCTGCTATAGCTACGGTTGCAGGAAAAATAAGTACAACAAATAGAAGAAGAAACCTAGCTATTTGCACTAAAAAAAGAGGAAGATCATAGAGCAGAAAATCCTAATGTTCAATACAGTCTTACAAGATAAGAGAAAATAAGTTGGTTTCGACTTCCCAATAATTATTGGTGGATTTTGCTCATGTATACCTTGTTTAAACTTACGAGAGTCTGGAATTAGTAAGAATTTCATACTTGTTACTTTTGTCTTGTTTGCAACTAAAGCTCACGGAGAAGCCGTTAATTTACCTTAGGTCAACTTCGATGGTTGGATTTTCTGTTGAATTTATTGGTTTCCCGTTTTGAAATTAAAGGAGTAAATAACTAGAAACATTGAATAAAAGGATTCCTATCTGACTGGTAAGTGGTAACCACTGCCAAAATGCAGCTCCAATAACCTTGCCATGGTCCCTCTGTAGCTTTTAGAGAGATGTTGGGTTAGAAGTTTACTCAATGGCTGTCTCTCAACATACAAGCAAGAATGTCATAACAATCTGAACTGGGATAATTATTTGGAGGTGGTTAAGTTGCAAAGCATTTAAAATAGGAATATATTTTTACTTCTCCGATCTTGGTGTATCTCTGCCACTCCCACTGGTGTTTGGATACTTGGTTATGTGGTTTTTGCAATCATATGCACTTGACATTTTTGGCATAACTTTTTTATGTTGTGCTAACTCCCTCTCAATTTGCTTTTGCTGCTCAGGGATGGAGTCCTGGTGAAATGTGAGATATATGGTGAAGTTCAAGTGAATTCTCACCTCTCTGGCCTTCCCGATTTGACTCTTTCTTTTGCAAATCCTTCTATTCTGAATGACTTGAGATTCCATCCTTGTGTTCGGTTTCGTCCATGGGAATCCGACCAGATTCTGTCCTTTGTGCCTCCTGATGGGCAGTTCAAGCTCATGAGTTACAGGTGTGTCAAGTTTCGCAAGTGAATGACCATTCAATGGTGACTTGGGACTTGGGGGGCCAAGGAATAACCATTCTATCCCTTCCCATAGTATCATTCCATTAAACCAAACACCACCTAAGCAGAATGTGGCAAAATATGCAGGCAAATGCAAATAACATTGAATGGGGGTGGGACTTTTGGTTATTTTGATTGCAGTAGATTGCAAATTAATCTATTTATCATATGACCTGAGACCTTATTATTTATGTCATAGCGTTATTCCTTTGCAGGGTGAAAAAGTTGAAGAGTACTCCTATATATGTTAAGCCGCAGCTAACCTCAGATTGTGGGACATGCCGTGTCAATGTTCTGGTTGGAATGCGGAATGATCCTGGAAAAACAATTGATTCAATAACTGTGGAATTTCAACTGCCTCCTTGCATTTTATCAGCTGATCTGACCTCAAATCATGGAACAGTTAACATCCTTGCAAATAAGGTATCAAACTTTGTTGTTACTGTAGAACTAGTAGTTGGTTTCTATTTTACCCTTAAGGTACTATGTCAATAATGTGACTGATGTCTCTTTCACTGGCCTTGCCTTTGAAGGTTTTTTTTTTTTTTGTCTTCTCGTTTCTGTGTATAAATCCCTCCACAAATCTAGTGTCCAAACACAACCTCAATATGTTCCCTACAGAACGTGGAATGAATCTTTTTCATCTGTGCAAACGAGAATTTCCAGAGACCCCCTTTTCTTTTATAGGTCATTTTTCAGCTTTTGCTTGGGTCTTGTAGTTTTGTATAGATTGTCATGTTGTAGGACCAGAATGGTACATATGATCCATCTTCCCTGTTTGGCTTTTGATTTCATACTTGCCATGTATTGCAGATCTGCTCTTGGTCAATCGGACGGATCCCAAAAGATAAAGCCCCGTCTATGTCTGGGACACTAGTGCTTGAGACGGGTTTAGAGCGCCTTAATGTGTTTCCCACATTTCAAGTGGGTTTCAGGATCATGGGTGTTGCTCTTTCTGGACTACAAATAGATAAGTTAGATCTGAAGAACTTACCTAACCGCCCATACAAAGGATTTCGAGCTCTTACGCGAGCAGGGGAGTTTGACGTTAGGTCATAGCCTTGACTGTTGTGCCAATTTGGGTTCTGAAAAGGAGATGCCTATGTGCTGTTGTTCCAGTGGAACTTCCTGTGATTTTTCCAGTCTTGAAGCTGAGTTCCATGGCATGGTTTATTAGCAGGATGCTTGTACTATTTCACAGAAAATTGTTGTCTCATAATTTGTGGATCACATGGAGTGAAAGGACTAGGAAGCATAAACTTGTCGAAATCCAA
Organism: Vaccinium macrocarpon; assembly: GCA_022606695.1. Classification (NCBI taxonomy): domain Eukaryota; kingdom Viridiplantae; phylum Streptophyta; class Magnoliopsida; order Ericales; family Ericaceae; genus Vaccinium; species Vaccinium macrocarpon. The sequence goes on along the minus strand of CM040170.1, from coordinate 39,313,099 downwards.
GGGAGAACTCCATGACTGTAAACTTATTTTGGCAATGCAATAGCTGAAAGATTTGATTCGAGTTTACGAAATATTGGCAGGTTCTGTCCTCTTTTCATTTGGTCTGTTTTGACCAACAGGTTGCCTTGGTATTTTTCTTTTCCAGCAAAATTATTACTCCGTTAGAAATTCAAATCTTGTTTTGGAGTGACTAGAAGCATGGAAGAACACCCCCATCCAATGTCGCTTTGTTTTCTCCATGCAACCTGATTTAAGATTCGCAAAGATGCGTTAAGCCAAGTTGTTTCACAACAAAAACACACACTGTCAAGTTAGCTTGTTCCAGGATAAAACGTGGGTTACAAGTATAATTTCTACTGGAAAATGTCCGGATTGTCCTTTAGACTTATTAGCATTGGGTTTCATTTTACATTGCAAAAGGGCAATATTTTCAGATTGCCCTTTAGACTCATTAGGGTTGGGTTGCATTTTCCATTGCATAAGGGCAATATTTTCAAAAAAATATAATAAGTAGTAAACTATATTAAGTCAGTGAAACAAGTTAACTTTAGCTTACTGACTTTTAAGTACTAAAACCATTTTACCTTAAGTCAGGTGTTGTTAGTAGTGCATATTCACTAGGCGAACCCGCATGCCGCAACTCCCTCTCCGACAAAGTAGATTACCATCGTACTTATGCTTACCTGGAATGAAGAATCTCTCTTACAAAATCTGGGTCACTGTGGAAGAAGAAATTTGTTTTGAGATTAACAGTATAATGTCAAATTGTCAATCCAAGGAAGTCTATAAGAGATCAACCGGATCTTTGAATGAATCAGCTAAATTACAATTACATAAAGCTAAGGAACCAGATGTAAGAATGAAAGTTAAAAGAGTACAAATCATGAAATGTATATAACTCAAGTTAGTGATGCTAATAAAGCAACAGAAGGTGCAAAACAGGAGAGGAGCGCGGACAAAATCTTTGGATCATAAATTGCCTGAAAAATCGTTTAAAGATGTCATGGATCAACCAGCAACTATCTTGTTCACTCTAAAGGAATCCATAACTTGTCGAAGATCAGCTTCCTCCTCTGCAAATACATTTTGGGTGTTTGTAACCTCAATTCGGTACAACTGCTTGTTTTCAACTCCAAGAACAGAAAGGTAACGTCTATCCCATTCCAAACGAGCTACTCGGTCCTTTGGCATGACAGCTAACTCGTTGTTGTTCGCATACGACTTTATATTCACCTACATAAAGCAATATAGAATAAACATCACAGGAAATGTAGTGGGATACATAACTGAGGTCAGAAAAATCAAATGATATTAGGCAGGCTAGTTATGGTCAACCCGTCATGTCATTCTAAGTAAATGCCAAAATCATAGGACAGCCTCCATAATACCACAGCTCATCCAGATCTATTAAGGATAAGTACAGAATTGTTTTCCTTTTACAAATTTTCATGTTTTGTTTTCAAAAGCAATTACGAAGGCACAGAAACAATCATTCTCATTTCTCACATCGTATCCATTTCACAAATTGTTTCCATTTTTCCTTAAAAAAGTGGGGTGTGTAAGAAACTTCTAAAAAATAGTTTTTGGAAACAATTGGCCAAACAAGTTTTGGAAACACCAAAACTGTTGGCGATTCTAGTTTTTGGAGCTTCCCAAAAACTGAACTTAAATTTCAATTTAGGGGCTGAAATTAGCTGACAAAACTATTTACCAGATAATAGTATCTGCTCAAGCAAAGAAATAACTATGTATTGTCGATTGAACATTGGAACCCTGTAGCCTACTAGTATAGATTATAGAGCACTGAGCCACTGAGTTCTAGTTCGATTTGGTGAAGTCCACGTATGCAACCAACTGACATTATTTGGTGTCACGAATGCCTTACCTCTACTTGATAATACATCCTCCCATCATCAGCAACTCTTGAAGATGTGGAAAGAATACTCGATTCGCGCCTGACTCCAAGCCTGGTAGACATGAACTCTGTCAAAAACTGCTTAAGTACTTTCTTTGCAGCCTCTTCTGGTGAACCCAAATCTTCTATACTCTTGTAGCTAGAAGATGAGGGCGAAGAAAATTCCACAGAAAGATTTTCATCGAGAACAAATGGGTCCCTGAAGAAAACATCAGCACCAGCTCCTCGAACTTGATCCAGTTTTTTAGGGTACTTGAATGAATAGCCATCAAAAGTATCTATATATTCCCTCAACTCAACAACTTGTTGAGCAAATGCAGTGTCGTACAGATCTACCCTTGACAAGATATGACTTGAAAAGATCAATGCCGCTGCATTCCTCCTTGAAATTGCAAAATCTTTAGTCTGGTCATGTAATAGAAAATATTCTATGAGAAGCCATTGCATGTGGGAGAATCCCGTAGACCTTGGAGACACTGGCAAATGCACCAAGAATGGTAATTTATTGAATATAAATCTGCATGCTCAAGGATATTGAGACCTCCTCAGTCCTCAGTGAAAATTACTACTCGCAAAATGTTTATCCAACTATTTTTGGAGAGGAAAAAGAAGAAAGCTAGACGGGGACTCAGATCAAGAGTAGCCTAAAAGACTCGTATGAATTGACACAGTGTAATACAACTATCATTCCTAAATGTTCAGTTCACAACACTATATTGCGACATTAACTCTCTACATCTCTCCAAAATCAACTCTTTTTTTTTCCCGTTATTTAACTTATACACACTCTCTTTAGAGCATCTATAAGACTACACCCCTTACTCTTTCTTCACTCATTTTGAGTAAAAATTCCTTAAAACTATCTCTAACGATTGACTCAAACTTATATCAACTTAAGTTTTACTCATTATTTGGAGGGCTATTTTGTGCATGTCTTATTCTATAATTTTGCCATTAATGAGATTTTTTTATCACTTGGTGCTTAAATTTGGGTTTGCCCATTGAACTGCTTGATATCAAATTAAGCTTTTTACTTGGACCTTTTCCCCCCCAAATTAAGGAAAAGTATAATTAAAATGCTGGAGATGGCCTTACATCTATCTTCCATTATTACCCAGCCATTGTTTTTCTTTCTTTCTCTTCTTCTAAACAAATCAGAAGATTTGATGCCTAAACGAGTTTCAAAACTCCTAGCCTTTAACCGTTTAACGGCAAGATAAAGCTTAAAGATTCTAATGGATATGGACGTGATAAAGGAAAGGGGGTTTGGAAACCCGAGCCCTAGAATTACTTACAGTTTGCGCTTTGCAAGAAAATGAGAGGCGACGATGACGACTCGAACCTCGTGAATTTGGAAATGAGGTGAGCCGGTGCGACGGCGAGACCACCCCCGGAGTAAGATACGGTGCCGGCAGCCGATAAACCGCCGCGGAGAGGGGTGGAGGGGGCAGAAGTTCGAGCACTGTAGCCATATGTAGAGAGAGAAATGGCGGGGGGGAGGAGAGAGAGAGAAATGGTGGGAGGGAGGTGGTTCAACTGGACTTGGATAGAAGTGGTGGTTGATGATTGAGATCATGTGTAAACGAGTTCACTGAGCTCGGCTTAGACCCCGTCCCACATTAAAACGAGTCATTTTCTCGCTTGGTTAAATATTTACATCTGATCTCAAATTTGAGTATCTAATTCCCACCAAATGTGGTGTAATGAGAATTGTACACTTATTCAAGTGAAAACGAATTTTACTTGAATGACGGTTTAAAATGAACAACTTGAATTAATATAGAACTTCGCAAGTCGGTGGCGACACAATCAATCCGGTTCTTGAACGGACTTAAGAGAGAAACTAAAAATTAATCGAATATTGCCTTACTATGAGGTGCTTTGGCTAACTTAAAAAAATTAGATTATTAGATTATTTAGTCTTGTTCTTATTCAAATTTTTTTTGCATTTGTTAGTTTTCGGTTGATTTTTTGAGGTTTCTTGGCTTATCTTGACGAGAGGAATCTAAAAAGTATAAAATTATTAGCCAAATTTTAAGTTTTGTGAATAAAGACGAAAAATAATCCAAAAAACCGGTTTTTTGGATTATTTTTCGTCTTTATTCACAAAATTTTAAGTTTGATTAATAATTTTATACTTTTTAGATTCCTCTCGTCGAGACAAGTCAAGAAACCACAAAAAATCGACCGAAAACCAACAAATGCAAAAAAAAATTGAATAAGGACAAAACCAATAATCCAATAATCTAGTTTTTTCAAATTAGCCAAAGCACCCCTATATATTCATGTACTGCATTTGTCTTTATATAGACATTTGGTCAAGTATTGGATCCACTCAGCAATTTCACAAGGCTTCCAGTACACGCCATTTGTTGAACAAGTTTTTTAATAATCGGATGTCTAGGTTAACTTTTTTTACATGGTGATGTTTAGATTAACTTACCTTCACTAAAATTAATTCAGGGGTCCTGAAATTAACGACCGGGCAAACCTGTGGCACCCCAAGGTTTAGTGTCCGTGGAATTCAAACATCCGATCTCATGGATGACAACTAGACAAGTATTTTTTGTTTTCTCATGCCCATTTGTCCAAACACCTTGGAATTGCAATTTTTTTTTTTTTAATAATCAGATGTTTGGGTTTCCTTGCGCGCACTTCGACTAATTCCTTGCGCGCACCTCGACTAATTCCAGAGCCTTGAAATTAATAATTTGGCAAACCTTCCAGTTGCCCAAGATTCGAAATGCCTGTACTCTTTGCAATTTGAACATGCGACCTTGTAAATGACAAGTATTTATTATATTCTTACTTTCTTATACTCACTTAGCCAAATCCCGGGAGTGGGAGTTTACAATTGTTTTATTTTCATGTGATCAATTCGGACATAGCTAACTCTTCACTAGTTTGTCAAGTAAATCACGACCACCTGTGGGACGAAACCAATGTCGCCTTGTCAACTTGTCATTAATTACTTTAACATAAGAGACGTAAACAAACATTACTTTGGTCACCTAATTACTATTTATGTCACTTTTTAGAACTTAGAAGACATAAAACAACTACTCCTATATTACCATTTCCAACTTGCATCACCTCATCACCCAGGGACCAGCTCATTACACGGTCAAACTAAAAAAAACCATTAGCACATCACACGCACAACTTTTGCTTGGCGCATCATACACCCCCCAAGCGAATTAGACTATGCCCCAAAATTGACCAAAGCTTTTTATTTTTTATTTTTCATATAACCAGGTATTTACCATGTGTCAACCTCAAGTACCGTCGAGTTCTTGAAGTTAACAACCTTCCAATTTGCAAACCTTCGGTAGTTCTAGATGAGTTGATAGGTTTCAAACCTGAAATGTAAGGAGGGAGCAAACTCCTAAGGTCAAGGCATTCACTACCAGGATCTACTTTTGATTCTAAATTGACCAAAGGTGCATAGCAATGTCAAAGTAATGCATTATTCTACTTTTAAGCACATTTTATGCACACAAACACAACCATACTTGCATGAATGTGAGGTTCAACACACACTGGTGGTGTAGTGTGTGCGGGGTTCTGACTCTTTTTGTGAGGGGTGCTTTATAATTGTGTGCGTGAAATTGGTTTTATGATGGTAAATCCTAAATTTGAAATGAGCTTTGTTCTAGATGATCACGTGTTCAGAGTTGTTTGGTTATCCTTTTTTTACTAAGCCAAAGGGTGAATGAGGGGGCGACTCTATAGCAACCTTCCTTAGATGTGGCCATAAATGTTGTAGACCTAAGATGAGCCCTATAGGAGACCAAATCGCCCCACTAATGGCTATTAGATCATAGCTGGATTTTATAAGAGGGTGAGGTTTGAGGGGTCGTTGTTAGCACGATTCAAATCCTTAGACCTTTTTATTACCTAAACCACTTGGGCGTCAATTATCCAAGAGGTGTGAAGTTAGACCCATTAAAGAATGATCATGTTTATGAGAAAAAAGTAGTAGTTGTTGTGCTATATTCGTGGTTATTAAGTAGGTAATGTTTGCAAGTGGAGGGGTCGGCTGGTAACTGATTGGTAGGCACGTTATACTCTCATGCACAAGATTTAGGTTCAAACTCACTAATTACAACTAACAATTAACACTTTTGGCCCTTCCAAAAACATGGAGATTAGGCTGTGTTTGTTGTGTCACCACATTCCCTTTGTTGAATTTAAGAGTAGATTTATAAAAGGGTTTTGTTAAAATGTGCCCCACAGGCACATGATAAGGTTCATTAAATGAGTATAATTAAACCTTTGTTTGCATGGGAAATCTAAGTTATAAACAATAGACACAAACTCTTTTACTACTTTTTGCATGGAAAATCGAAATATATCAATTATTTTTACTACTTTCTAAAAAAGTAGATTTAATTAGACTCATTTAATGAACCTTATCATGTGCCTGAGGGGCACATTTTAACAAAACCCTTTATAAATTGGGTTGATACATGGTAGATTAATAAACTTTAAGAACGTCGTATAATTTCAACTACTCCAGAGGTACTAACATAATTATAAAGAAATACAGTGAAGGAAAGTATACTTTACCGTTGTTTATTTTCGCTTTCCTTTCAAAACACCGGCCCTTCCATTTCACCGGTCACACATTCTTCTCCTCCAGGAAAACCTCGGGTATCAATTGCCTCACGTCAATCTCTCTCTTCCTTCAACTGCCCTATAACTAACTGTAAGTTTCAAACAATTTCCACCCATATCCCACGTTATAGAGAATACCTGTATCCATAATGATTTTTCATACCTTACATCTCATAATTTGATTTTGTTTCTATCCCGAACTCTGGTTATTGTCTACGCATAATTGCTGCCATGGCATTGAAATCCTGTTGTAGAATCCTCTTCCACGGCCGGAACTCGGCTTTTTACGGCTTCCCATCTTCAAAATGTCACCTTCCATATACCAATAGCCAATCAAGTTTTAGGTTCAATTATGCTCATTACCCAAAATTGTATAGCAACTTACCTCGATTATCGGGTTTTGGATGCGTGAGTGATCGAACCCGGAAACCATTTTGTGTCCCTAGTGTGAATTGGGGCCAATCTAGGGTTTTATGTAGAACTTGTAATGGTGGTGTAGGTAGGGATGTACACGTGATTCACAGGGTTGTGTCTGATGTTTTTAATTATTCGACTTCAATTGAGACCATTGTGAATGAAAGGAATTTTGAGAGGATCTATGTTCAGGGTGCCAATGTGGAGCCTTTAGTAGTTGAAAGATTTGATAAAGATGAAAGTATAGGTAGAGATGAAGAGTCTAGGGCAGAAGATGATGGTGGGAATGTGAATAAGGACAATTCGGAAGGTTTGAACAAGGCTGGGGTGTTAAATTCTGTTAAGGAAGAGTCCGTGATTGAGAAGGAGGCATGGAAGCTATTGCAGAATGCAGTTGTATCTTATTGTGGGAACCCAATTGGGACTGTAGCAGCAAATGATCCGGCTGACAAGCAACCACTTAACTATGATCAGGTTTTCCTTCGTGATTTTGTTCCGTCTGCTCTGGCTTTCTTGCTTAAAGGGGAGGCAGAGATTGTGAGGAACTTCCTCCTCCATACCCTGCAACTGCAGGTAATTTGCATTGCTTTATGTATGTTGAGCAGTTTCACATTTTCCCCTTCACTTGTATGTATGATGAAAGAACTTCTAGCTATGCATTTGGAAATTATCATGTTTTGGGTCCCAATCCCATGAAGGCGTGAACACTGTTATTTTCCTTTTCTTTTGTATTGGGTAAGTTGGATGTTGCACATTGCTTCACTTCCAAAAAAGGCAAAAATAAAATGAAACCCTGCACTTTTGGTCAATTTGGTCAAGTATCAGGATTCTCATTTAATGTAATGGAAAATTTGACATGGAGTTGTCACGTAGCCTATTTCTAGATACGTGGACGGTCCCATTTCTAGATTACATAGATCAAGTTTCACGTCACACAATTGTGGTATTGTCGACTTCTTTTCAAGGTCTGAACAAAAACTAATGTGGATCGTGACATCGAAATGAGTCAATTCCAATGGGCCGCTGCCAACTGGTAAAAAACCAAGCCTAAGCTTTTACCTTGTCAATTGCCATTGATGCCATTCTTGTGTCCTTAATACAGGGAAAGAGTAGCCTTCACATACATTAAATGATTCAGTACAGGTTTCATGCCTGGTCCTTTCAGAATTTCGCTTCTGTGATTTTATTGGCGGAATATGTTATTCCTACTTTTTCATTATGTTTACGTGTGTATGTACCCTAAGGGAAGAGCTTAGTTGGAAAGTTATGCCAACAAGAATTTTATCTCCTGTGGAGTATGTCACTCCTCCTTCATTATGTTTACTTGTGTATGTAACCTTAAGGGAAGAGCCTAGTTGGAAAGTTATGGCATCAAGTATTTTATTTCCTGCTTGTGAACTTTACCCATCGGTTTATATATTGTTAATAAAGCTTTCTAATTGTTGTACCCTTTTTTTTTTGTTAGAGCTGGGAGAAAACAGTGGACTGCTACAGTCCTGGGCAGGGATTAATGCCAGCAAGCTTTAAAGTTCGAACTGTGCCTCTTGATGAAAATAAGTTTGAAGAAGTTTTAGACCCAGATTTTGGTGAATCAGCTATTGGCCGTGTTGCACCTGTAGACTCTGGTAAGCATCCTCCTACAGTTCATTTGTAGTGGTTAGGAGGTTAAGGTCAAATGCCATTTTTCTTGCAGTCTAGTTTCTTCATTTCACTATTTCAGGATATCCATGTTTTGCATTTATAAGTTCTCTGGAAGAGGATGGTAACTTACTTTGTGGGCTGTGGAGTCATGCATCAAAGAATATTTGAGCTTATTGTTTTCTGCATATTGAATTCTATGATAGGGTTGTGGTGGATTATCTTATTGAGAGCTTATGGCAAGATCACTGGTGACTACACTCTACAAGAACGGGTGGATGTCCAGACAGGCATAAAGCTTATTTTGAACTTGTGTTTGTCTGATGGATTTGATATGTTTCCTACCCTTTTGGTCACTGATGGCTCGTGCATGATAGACCGACGGATGGGTATCCATGGTCACCCCCTTGAGATTCAAGTGAGTTGATTTTTTCCTGTCTTTCATTGCTACCTTGTCGTATATTGCTTTTGATTGGATTCTGGGATCTTTACTACTGTCGCAATCACTCCCATGTTTAAAATCATTGAGTGACATTTGCAAATCGACCGTGCCAGTCCTAAAACTGTGCCTGTCCTAAAACTGTGCCTTTTAAGTCCCTATTTCTGATTACTTCCATCTTGTGTCCTTTGGAGGATCTTCAATTGTTAGACGTACCTTATTCTATACCACAAGGTATCAATTTATAGCTATTTGAAGTGGTTTCCTGTGTACCTATGTGTTTTTGTGACAAACTTATGCAAATGTTTATTTGTAGGCCTTATTCTACTCAGCTCTGAGATGTTCCCGGGAAATGCTCTCTGCTGACGAAGGATCCAAGAATTTGGTGAGAGCCATTAATGATAGGCTTAGTGCATTGTCATTTCACGTCAGGGAATATTATTGGGTTGATATGAAAAAGATCAACGAGATATACAGGTATAAGACAGAGGAATATTCCACTGATGCCACTAACAAGTTCAATATCTACCCTGAACAAATCCCTCATTGGTTAGTGGATTGGATTCCAGAAAAGGGCGGTTATCTGATTGGCAATTTACAGCCTGCTCACATGGATTTTAGATTCTTTACGCTCGGAAACCTCTGGTCCATTGTTTCGTCTCTGGGTACTCCAAGACAAAACAAGGCTGTTTTGAATTTGATTGAAGACAAATGGGATGATCTGATGGGGCATATGCCTATCAAGATATGTTACCCTGCTTTGGAATATGAAGAGTGGCGTATAATCACGGGCAGTGACCCAAAGAATACGTAAGTGCTCTCAGTGACTTTTCCTCACTTTATATGTGTGGGCGTGCACCCGAGCTCATATCTATACTAATGGCTACCTTTATGGTGGCTTTTGTATCTTTATTCTTTTACTCATGTTGATTGTACTTTGATTTGCAGCCCTTGGTCATATCACAATGGGGGATCCTGGCCAACCCTTTTATGGCAGGTAATTTTGGATTTGCTAATTTTTTGAATTTGGTGTTTGCATTGCCACTTTGTGTCCAACCACTTTGTATGCCCACTGATGCATTTTTGCCAGGCATTCATAACAGAGGTCAAGTGTTAAAAATGGTCTTGTTCTAGGTCACTCAAACTGCAGCTTACAGTGTACAGAAAAGGTGAAATTGAGGGGAAAAATATTGAAAGAAGAAAGTGTCAAATAAAAATCATGCATCTATGAGTAGGAACAGTGAAATTGAAGGACATGTGTATGCTTCAAGTATACCACTGAAGCCTTTGATATTTTCCCCTTAACAAGGTAGTTGAAACAGCTTGAAGAATCAGGTTTTTTTTTTTTTTTTTTTTTAAAGGCTGAGCAGCCATTGTTATCTTTGTTTTCTAACGTTGGTGCCTTATCATGGTGCTTAATTTTTTTATTTTTTATTTTGTTATTTCGATGAAGTGTAAGTGGTGGATCCTTAGCTCTTCCTCACTTTGGAAAATAACAGACGTGTCATCTAAGAGTCTGTTCTTCTATTATTGTTTCTGACGGGTCTGCAGCCGTTATATCTGGGGGGAAACTGGGATTATACAGGAATTTAAATTGGGCAAACTGCACTTCAAAATTCTGTCCATATATTTTACGTCAATTGTATTTCTCTGGTTTGAGAAGTTAACTGGCTAGCCAAATTTGGAAAGAGAAAGAACCCTGAAAAAATGTAGTCAATTAGATAGTCACTAAATTTTGACGTACTCATTAGGTTCTTTAGCCCTGGTTTGGCTTGATATGTTTTTCGATTAAACTCTCATTTCCTTACCTTCATCTACAAATCATTTCAGTTCACATTGGCTTGCATGAAGATGGGTAGACCAGAACTTGCTAGGAAAGCAGTTGATTTGGCTGAAAAAAAACTTCCGTTAGACAGTTGGCCTGAATATTACGACACAAGGAATGGAAAGTTCATAGGAAAGCAAGCCCGGCTCTACCAAACGTGGTCAATCGCCGGCTACTTGACATCTAAAATGTTGTTGGATAATCCAGAGATAGCTTCTTTGTTGTACTGGGAGGAAGACTATGAACTTCTAGAGATTTGTGTTTGTGCTCTTCGCGACTCTGGACGGATAAAATGCTCCCGTGGTGCCGCAAAGTCTCAAATTCTTGTTTAGGAACTTGATGTAAATTTTAGCCACTGATTCAGGATAGGGAAATAGAAAGTCATAGCAATTTTCTTGTCAGAAAATGCGACATCAAGATATCTGTTTCTTTTCCTTTTTTAGTACGTTACTGTAACATATTCATTGGTTTGTTATCAGATCAGTTGATAGAACTTGTAAGAAAATATGTTCAAGAATTGAACACAAATTGTATTATTCAACTGGAAATGGAGTTACAATTGGGAAAATAATTACAAGTGGAGGAGAGAAGAGAATTACAAGAGGAGGAGAGAGAGAAGAGAATTTCAGAAGGAAAGAGAGAAGGAAGCAACACACATTCCACACCCTCTACTGCTACTCCCTAATGCCCTTATATCCCACTCCTCTAACAGAATGAATAACAGCCTAACAACAACAAAACGAACTTCAGTGTACGTAATTACACTTTAGACCTTTCAATTACAACAATTAGAGTAAAGCCCCAAATCCTATCATTACTCCCCCCTTGAAAACAACCTTGTCCTCAAGGTTGAAAGAAAAGAAAACCTCTGCAGCAAATCACCAAGCCAAATGAGCACTCCAGGAAATAGAACTGCAATGTCATCAAGCCATATACTTTCAAAGTGCATTGTCCACATCAATAGCCTCGAGTACAATTAAGAGTTGCATCACCAATCCAGGTATCAAAATTGGTAATCTCCTGCTCCATGGCAGTCCTTATAGTCACCCAAATCAGTCAGACCCAACAGACTTCAGGAGGAAACATAGTAGAAAATTGGTTGCCCATCATAAACCATCGTCGCTTCAAGGAACTACTCATCTGCCATTAGCCTTAGATGAAAAAAAAAAATATGGTTAGGAATTTTATCAAACACTTTGCACGGACAATCCGGATTGCAAATCGAACCCCTTTCCTCATGTGGGACAGCTTCAAACAATGTTTTTCTACATCCCTGTATGACTTATGGAGTAACATCAACTCAAAGCCGAATCCCCCCGGATCCCAGAACTTATAGAAACAAGAAATGTAGAGGCAAGAAGCAACCCTTGCAGCCCAAGTAGCCCTTCCAAGAAGATTTTTATGATCATCTGCCAAAGGATCCTCACCCATTTTTACGCCATTATTCTTGGCTGTAACAAGATTCAACATACTGGGCTTTGAAGCAACGGCTTCGAAAGATTGAACTAAAAAGAAAGAAAGGTTAGAACTCTGGCCTAAAGAGGAGATGCCAATTTGTTGCTCCAAAATTCTGCCAATGGAATGCATATTTGGTAACCCATTCTCGAAACAATGATTGACATTCACAGCTCCGCCAAGCATTGCAACAATAACCTCTTCATACAACTGTAATTGCGACTCAAATTCAGCAATCTCAATCTTGTCCTTTGCTTCTACAAACATCATATCATTAATTGTCACTTCGACTCCTACCTCCTTTATTTTGTCCACTATTTTCTTTCTTGGGGCAGCAACCTTGGAGACTTCATTTAGGGATATATGAGTGCAGTGTCCCTCAAAAAATGAAATGTTGAATTGTTCAAAAGCTGCTCTTAGCAAATAATGTTGTTGGACAAGGAATTGCATAAAGGACTGATCTGGGCATTTGTTGTTGACAATAATCGGGCGTATTGTGGAGAAGGAATGCAGAATCAATTGAAACTTCACTGAAATGTGAGCAAAAACGACCAAAAGCAACACCAACAATTCAACAGTAGCATTCAATATTGTGATATCAGTCGCTAGATACGGACCACTCATTTCGCCGAACATTTCACGTGAACAATCCAAAAGCCCCACTTCACCAAACACGTAAATCAAACCCCATTCATAACATCCATGTCTCACATTATCCATGTACTGGGTATCCAAAACTTGGAGAAACAAAATAATTCTAAAACAAAAAACAGCATGAACTGATCCAATGTGATTTCTAAATTTTAGAAATATTTCGAGCATGAGACTGTTTGATAGTCTCCTAAACCAATAGAATTTGCAAAAACAGCCAGCAAATCCCTTGATCATACAAGTTACTATGACTATTGATTGAAAGAATGCAACTTTTTCATGATGTGAATCTGAAAATATGCAACCCAACTGATGATATGTCAAGGTTTGAATATACTTAGCTGTAGCATCAATTTTTGTTCCTGAACCCATATCGGCAACCTCAACTCTGGAATACTTTATAGCTTTTGACGAACAACTCTCTTGAATTTGTCGTTTTGAATTGCACCAAGGCTTTAGCCCATCATTCACTTTAGTATTATCCATTCCCACCAAGCGTTCACTTACTTTGACAATCGATCGAACAGTTGGAGTGCTTGTAGCTTCCCGGCATTTTCTTGCCTTTTCTCCCCAACTCGCCGTCAAATTTTCAAGAATTATTCCACCCGGATCCCAAATACTAGTCAATGCCGCCTTCCAAATCCCGACAGAACGTATGAATATGGCTGAGTCACCCGGATGCCAAATCTTGATTGTTCCATCATCCCAAGTTCGAAAATGGCAGATTACATGAGGCTTCCTTTGACACACACAAAGTTGGTGGCTCTTGAATTTCCGGCTTTGAACCCATGTATTCCTGCTATCTAATGTTCGATCAGAGCGATGGCGCGAGAATGGCGAGGGGTGACTTTTCAAGACAGGGTGGTTCTTTAAGATCAGAACCTTCTCGGAGCACTCTTCGCTATCCACCAAGTAGCTGGATTCTGCGTATGTGGCTTGTCCGCTCCCCGATTGCAATTCCACTATTGCATTGCCATTTTCCATCTCTACTTCTTCAGAATCCATTTCTTTGATCAGCAATTCAAAGGAATTATGAATTTCCTTTAATTCCCGACTGCTTTCACGCATATCTGCGGCCAGTGCACTGGTTGTTTCAATCACATTTGAAATCAGTGCGTTGAGCTTTTGAAAATCAGGGCGCATGGATTCTAAGATCTCTTGTATTGATGCCATGGCCGAAGATCGATAGCTCTGATACCAATGATAGAACTTGTAAGAAAATATGTTCAAGAATTGAACACAAATTGTATTATTCAACTGGAAATGGAGTTACAATTGGGAAAAGAATTACAAGTGGAGGAGAGAAGAGAATTACAAGAGGAGGAGAGAGAGAAGAGAATTTCAGAAGGAAAGAGAGAAGGAAGCAACACACATTCCACACCCTCTACTGCTACTCCCTAATGCCCTTATATCCCACTCCTCTAACAGAATGAATAACAGCCTAACAACAACAAAACGAACTTCAGTGTACGTAATTACACTTTAGACCTTTCAATTACAACAATTAGAGTAAAGCCCCAAATCCTATCATCAGTTACCAAGCTGATCGCCGTCGTCGCTTCGAATAATTGTTTTCTTGAGACCCCAAAATTATTAGTTTGGGTCCTTGATCATCTGTATGTTGTAGAGACGACTAATTGTTTTCTTGAGACCCCAAATTATTAGTTTGGGTCCTTGATCATCTGTATGTTGTAACAACATAACATGACGCAAGGTTTTTTTCCATCTGCAACGAGCTGCGCCAATATACTGCTTCTGGGCTCAATTTTTTATTTATTTATTTATGTGTACAGAGTTTTTGGCACAATAGAGTATAAATTTTCAGGTAATCTGCTGGCTAATAGATGGATGGATGTATTGTTTTTGTTTATTTTCTATAGTTACTAATTCCGTCCCAAAATGTTTGTCTGATTTGCAAAACAATGATACAATGTTTTCAATTAGATTTTTCAAATTCAATTAATATTCTTATACGTTTTTTATTTACTCTCCTCGTTATGGTGGGATGTAAAAATTATGATGAAAGGCTAACAAAAAGTGAAAATTAAATATAATCAAATTAATTCAAACATACTCTAATTAAAGTTGTCAATTCTTCTAAAGCTCGAACTTTAGCTAAGGACTTGTTTAAAGTACGAGAGCTGTTACGCATCCCCCTCTGACACAACCCCCATTTCGGCCCCACCTCCCTTTCCCCCAACTACCCTCCCTTTTCCGCAATGAACTTTTTTTTTTCTTTTTCTCTTTTTTCTTTTTCTCTTTTAACTTTATTTATCTAATTTTATTTAATTTGATTTACTCAAATTACATTTGAAAGTAAATTATTTTTTTTACATTGATAATTTGAATAAATACAAGATTTTGTAAGATTTTTGCATCTCCAGTAATTTCTACCTAATTAAATTAATGCTTTTCAACTTTCTTTTAAGTTTCCTTTGTCAAATGAACGCATAAAGGAAAATACTTTTCATTTTTTTTACTAAATTTTGCTATAATTTTTTGACAAATGAACAATGACTCTAAGAAAATGTTGCCAAAAAAATGTGAAGGATAAAAGAAAACTACACAAAGAAATATAATTTCAAGTCTCAATTTTGATACCATATGTTATGGATTAGTGCTTTGCAATGTTAAAGGTGAATTGATAATTGAGCTGTGAGGTGGTTGTCTCTTAAATCCAACTATGGTTGTTTTGTTCAATGAAGTAAATCTAAATAAAGGTGAATCCATATGTTATTATTAACGCAAATACCATCCCCCACCTTCCTCTTTTGGCCCAATTAACTTTTCTTTTCTTTTTTTTCTCTTTTAACTTTATTAATTTAATTACTTATTTAATTTAGTTTACTCAAATTACATTTGCAAGTAAATTATTTTTTACATTTACATTGGAGTGTAGGTATATGGTTCAATTCCTATGGAGAAGAGGTTGACCCTTGTAGTAATCTAACAGTATAAATATTATTTATGACTGAAGCATAAAACAAGGTGAACACCACCATTTTTTTATTTATATTATTTATGACCGAAGCATCTAACTTTGTAGAAGAAAAGCTAATTTTTCCGTCTAACTGAAATCTATCTAGACCGAGTTTTCCAATTGATTTTGTGGGATAAAATGTAGTTTTGCTTGGAATTTGTGATAAAAGTGAAAAAAGATATAAGGAAAAAAGTGATAAATATATAGTAATTAAATAAAATAAATGAATTAAATAAATACATGAATTATATAAATAATATAGTAAACGAATTAAGTAATTAAAAGAGTGGGAGAGGGGTAATTCGGTAAAAATAGAGGGTGTAAGGTGATGGGTCCGGGGGATGTGTGTCAGAGAGGGGAGCATATCAATTTCTCATCAACGGCAAGTGTTCAAGTTCTTTTCATTCCTCGTTTTAGGACAAGGGTTTAGATTCTCTCCATTCCTCACTTTGAAATCCACCCACATGAGCGATCAACGATTATGAATTGTTGAGCGATAAACAATTAAGAATTATTGAGTGTTTTTAATTTTATCCGCAAGATATTCTCAACAAATTGAATGTTGTTCTTCTCAACAAATTGAATGTCCGTCCCGACGGCCGAAATTTGAACCATGCTGTCTAACACCAAAACATGAGAATCATTTCAAAATTTCTACTGGAGTCGCACTTCCTCGTAACTGTAAGCTTTTTAAAAGCTCTCAAATGATTTTCTCGCTAAATATTTGAACCCCCAAGGATTTAACAACACGAACACAAGTAAATCAAAAATATGTAACCCACAATTGCTTCTGAGGCAGCGATCATGTGCAACGACAATGAGTGCCAAAAGACTACTCTCCACTCCTCAATACCATCAGATCCCCCCATTGGTCAAAAACTCTCTCTATTGGACCCAAAACTGCACCACCCAACAACCTTTCCAACCCAAGAAACCTTCCATTTTAGCCACCAACATCATCAAATCGTACTTTGACAAGGGTCTAATCAAAGAAGCACGTACCCTGTTCGACGAAATGCCAGAGCGAGATGTGGTTGCGTGGACGGCCATGATAGCCGGCTACGCGTCCTGCAACCACCACGCCCGGGCATGGGTGGTTTTTCGGGACATGACGAGGGAAGGTAATGAGTACCCAAATGCGTTTACCATGTCAAGTGCTTTGAAGGCTTGTAAAGGCATGAATTCACTTTCTTGTGGTGCTTTGGTTCATGGGATGGTTGTAAAGCATGGGTTGGAGGGTTGCTTGTATGTTGACAACGCGGTTTTGGATTTGTACGCAACGTGTTGTGTCACTATGTTGGAGGCGTGTGCGGTTTTTGGTGGTATTCTGGAGAAGAATTCTGTGTCTTGGACTACATTGATTGCGGGTTATACTCATCGTGGTGATGGCTATAGTGGGCTTCAAGCTTTTAGGCAAATGCTCTTGGTACGTTAACACTTAAAAAACTGTGCTTTTAGATTCAAACCAATACTTCTGAGAGTTCTGTTTGGTGAAGTTTACACATTCCTGTTTGCTGCTTATAATAACCAACTTTTTGGTTCTTGTTGACAAACAAAATCAAAAAGCATGTTTGATGCGTGCATGTATGCATTTGAAAACTTGTTTTGGAATCAAGTGAGGAGGTGACTGGAGGGTTTGGTGGAGGAATGGAAGTTACTGGAGGATTTGGCTGGAGGTTGGGGTGTGGCAGTTTTCTATTTTCTGTGTTGAATATTTTTGGAAATTTGAAGACATGGAAAACTTTTGGTAGCTTTTATCGTTTACAGTTACCAAAAACGTTTTGGATTACAGTTTCTAGATTTTATGCAAACAAAAAACAAGTAACATAAACTTCACCAAACATCACCTTTTTTCTTTTTTTGGTAAATCACCAAACATCACCTCAGTGAATCTTTTTGTTTTTGTTTTTGATCTGACCTTAGTAATTTTGTTTAGGACTAAGTACGCAGATTCTTCTTGCATTTTCTGTCAACAGGAGGAAGCCGAAACAAATGCATTTAGCTTCTCAATTGCTGGCAGAGCCTGCGCCTCAATTGGCTCTCATACTACTGGCCAGCAAATTCATGCAGCTGTTATTAAACATGGATATGAATCAAATACGCCTGTTATGAACTCCATATTAGACATGTATTGTAGGTGTGACTTATGCGAAGCAAAACAGTGTTTTGATGGGATGACCGAAAGGGATTTGATTACATGGAACACTTGGATTGCTGGTTATGAAAAGTGCGATTCCAATGAATCTCTCTATGTATTCTCACAGATGGAGTATGAAGGATTTAGTCCAAATTGCTTCACGTTCTCCAGTGTCGTGGCAGCGTGCTCTAATTTAGCAGTTTTGAGCTGCGGACAGCAAGTTCATGGAACTATTATACAAAGAGGCTTTGATAGGAACTTGGCATTGTCCAATGCCCTCATAGACATGTATGCCAAGTGTGGCAACATTTCAGATTCACACAAAATTTTCACTGAAATGTCCAGTAGAGATTTGGTTTCTTGGACTTCTATGATGATTGGATATGGAAGCCATGGATATGGAAAACAGGCAGTTGAATTGTTCGATCAAATGGTGGAGTCAGGTATTAGGCCTGATCGGATTGTGTTTATGGCAGTTTTAGGTGCTTGTAGCCATGCCGGACTTGTGGATGAAGGTTTGAGTTATTTCAATTCAATGATCAGCGATTACAAACTCAATCCAAATCAGGAAATTTACGGATGTGTTGTGGATTTGCTAGCGCGTGCTGGGAGAGTTAAGGAGGCTTATGAAATAATGGAGGGAATGCCATTTAAGCCGGATGAATCGGTTTGGGGTGCATTTCTTGGAGCTTGCAGAGCACATAAGCATCCTGATGTGGGAAAATTGGCGGCAACAAGGTTATTGGATTTGGGGCGAAATACGGCAGGCACTTATGTGACACTGTCGAATATTTACGCAGCTGAGGGTAAGTGGGGAGAGTTTGCAAAAGTAAGGAAGTTGATGAGAGGTGTAGGGAGTAGAAAAGAGGCTGGGAGGAGTTGGGTTGAGGTTAGAAATCAGGTGTGCGATTTCGTGGTTGGAGATAAGGTGGGTGCGCATATAGAGTGGGTATATGGAGTTCTTGATGTGCTGGTTTTGCATATTGGAGATGCAGGATACGTCCCTGATTTAGATTGCTTGATAGAGGATATGGAAGATGGGACTTGAAGAAAATGAAGCTCAATGGGTAAGAAGAGTCGTTTGGCTGTCGAGGGAAATCATAATCAACTTAACAGGGAAGTAAAAGGAAAGCAGAGCTTCAGCTTTTCTGACTTGATACCAAGTGACAACCATGGAAAGTGAAATTACAAGAGTTTTGATGAAAAAATTTGGTCAAACATCAGTGAACATGGGCGGCGAAAGGGCAAGATGGCTACGAACTGCCTCATGAAGCGAAGAAACCCAGTGCTTATTGAGCATATCCCCGGGGATTTGAATCCCCTTTCTTATAGTCTGATCCATGTGGAGAAAGGGAACTGCCCATAACTGGGTGGATGTCGGAACGAGGGCCATAGGCAACAAAAGGGAAGAATGAAAGGGGATGCTTTAAAATTTTGCAGCATCAGAAAGACAAGTTTGCTGCAGATTTGATTAAAAATAT
Organism: Vaccinium macrocarpon; assembly: GCA_022606695.1. NCBI lineage: Eukaryota > Viridiplantae > Streptophyta > Magnoliopsida > Ericales > Ericaceae > Vaccinium > Vaccinium macrocarpon. Next base: position 39,293,547 of record CM040170.1, on the reverse strand, counting down.
TTGTTATTTTTTTCTTCTTCCTATTTTTAACTCTCTCTTCTCATTCTCATTCTCATTCCAGAATCCAACAATAATGACAAGGGGATTCTGCATCTACCGGTGTTTTCTAGTTATATATATAAGCAGGGCAGATGTTACTCTTCACATGTTTTTCTTTACTGAGAACACTAACTGAGAACATGAGAATAGAACACTTAGTAGGGTTCCATACGTGACGAATCAAGCTGAGCTATAGAATGTTCAGATTCGTCCATTAAGTTAAAAGAGCTTTAGAATTTTTAGATTCGTTAATTAAGTTTTTAACTGAACTCGAGCCGAGTTTGAACTCAAAAAATATTTGCCCAACCAAGCTTGCTTAGGTTTGAGTCGAACTCAAACATATTCACGAGCCTTAACAAGTCAAAAATATTTTTGCCCTCGTACATTGTACATCAATAAGTTCATACATTAATTAAATTATAAAAACATATTAAAAACTTAAGTTTATTGTACTTTTATAAGTTTAGACATGTACATGTTATAAAATTTTCATTATGTACACATGAAATTTTATACATATTCAAGGTTATATATGAAATTATTATGAGATATACATATATACTCTGGGTTTGCGAGCCTAGTCAAACTGAATACTATTGGGTTCAAGTTCGGCTCGTTTAAATTGAGGTTCAGGTTCAGTTCATTTTAGTATCCGAATTGAACTCGAACGAGCCTTTGCCGAGTTGAGTCTCGAATAGTTCACAACTGGGTCGATTCATTTACAGTCCTGTACTCAGTTCACAAGATAACATAGTATCAGAAATTGTTCTACTTACTGAGAATGAATGTGAATAGAATGCAATTTATCGAAGTGTAGTTCAGGCCATCTCTCCAACTGGTTGCATCCAAGTTTGCAATGGAGAAGAGATAATAATCTTTATATTTGAGGGCCATAGCCATGATATATTCTTGTTCTAAATGTCTGATTGTCGCAAGAATTCATCACGCAGCGGAGAACTAATGATGACAGAAAATACAGACATAAACAACAGAGCTCCTCCCCATCTAAAGAAATATCCTTGACATTCAAACTCTTGAATGCGCCCGGTTGGGATTGGGGAAGTACGTACATCATAGAAGAAGTCCCATGCTTTTTGCTATCAGGACTTTGTGAGTGCTTAGAGAGCTCCTGGTCCAGCTTCTTTCCGCTGAAGAATATTTCTGAAATTTCTGAGGAAAGTGGAGTAATAGCTTTTACATAATTGTCAGTGTTTTGATTCAGTCGCTGTATGCTGCAATAAAGACAATAGGATAAGCATTCTGTCCTCGAGGGAAAAAAATAACCCTCATTGGAAAAGGGGACACATGCAAGCCAATCAACTACACCTATAACCATGATTTGCAGGTTTTACTTCTGCCATTAAGATGTCTTCATCAAAGAGATGAAACGTTCCTGGAGCTGACCGAATAAGCACCATAAGTTCTGTGTGCTAGCTGTTGGAGAGGAGAAAAAACTTGCGAGGCAATGAACCTGTCTAAGCCATTTGATGGTCCATCAAGCAGAGCTTTGGAGGGACTGAAGATCATTTCCACTGCATATTGCAAATACAGCTGATTAAATGAAAAAAATGCACTTTTCATGGGGAAGCTTGAGAAAAGGACATATACCATATTCGTTACCACCAGCAAATACGCAAGTAAATGAAGAAGTTGTATTATCTGCTAATGCTATAAAGGATTTCACTCAATATTACCAGTATTCAGTCTTCTATTTTGACAGCTGAAAATGCCTCCTCTAGAACTGGTGAATGAGCATGGACATCAAATCCACCATGTGAAAATTTAATAGTGATAGTCCCAGAACAGCTACAAGTTCAGGCTCAGCAGTAATCCAATTTCACAAAAAACTTCCCCAAACAAGGTGCACCATCAATACAAGTTGCTCGTCATATTATGCTACCAGTAATCCTTGCAGGAACATAAGCCCTGCTTAAAGTGGTGAAAGAGATGCCGATCCCTAACCACAATCTCATGATTAAAAGATCTAGAAATCAGCTTTACTGCTGAATGACAATCATTACAAATTCTCAAGTTCTTCATGATCCTTATTGGTGTTGGTGGGCTGATAGCAATAAGTCCAAAGGCAATTGCAAGCCTCTCACTATGTCTATAGAGACTTGTTTCCTTCTCCTCTTCATCAATATCAAGAGAAACCTCATTTGTGTCAGGCACATAACCCAACATCTTAAGTCTCTTAGCTATTTCATCCAACATCTTCTCAATCTCATTTATATGAGGATGTGTCTTATCACCAGCCAAAAACTCATGAACAACGCCATTGGCCTCAATCATGCTGCAACCTGGGGTTTTGACCACACTTTGTTTCATCATCGTCCCTCTTACTTCCAGCACATCATTCCAATTACCCTTTGAAGCATATATATTCGACAATAATACGTGGAACCCATCGTGGTTGGGCTGTAGCTCAATCAGTTTCCTTCCAACCCTTTCACCCATTTTGCTATCACCATGTTTCTTACAAGCCCCAAGTAATGCTCCCCAAGTAGCATCATCTGGTGGCATAGGCATACTTTCAATAAGCTTCTCTGCTTCCTCAAGTAAACCTGCGCGTCCAAAAAGATCAACCATGCATCCATAGTGTTTGACATTGGGTTCAATATTGTGTTCTTGAGTCATGGAGTCAAAGTGGTGACGCCCTTCATCTACTAATCCCATATGCCGACAAGCCCCAAGAACTCCCATAAAGGTTATCTCATTGGGCACCACACCAAATTTCTTCATCTCTGAGAACATCTCAAGAGACCTTACAATCAACCCATTCATTGCCAATCCAAGAATAAGAGCATTCCAAGTCGATACCCCCTTCGCCTCCATGCTAGAGAAGACTTCCAATGCACTTTCCACGCACCCAAATTTCATATACATGTCAATAAGGGTTGTACCGAGGATGACATTAACATTTAGGTTGCTTTTCCTTATATAAGCATGAATCCATCTACCTTGGTCAAAGGCAGCCAAGTGGGTGCATGCCGAAATAACACTCACCAAGGTGGTTTCATCAGGCCTAATTTCTTCAAGCTGCATTTGTTGGAACAATTCCAAAGTCTCAGAGAACTGATCTAGTTGTGCATAACCTGATATCATTGCACTCCAGGATACAATATCCTTTTCGGGCATGGAATCAAATAATACCCTAGCATTTTCTACAGATCCACATTTCAAGAACCCAGATATCATAGAGTTCCAGGATATCTGGTCCAAGTGGTAGCCCGCATTAAACAGTTGCTCTGCAGCCATTATATCCCCACAAGTTGAGTACATGTGAATCAATGCATTTTGAAGGTTAATATAACAAGCAAATCCAATTTTAAGAGCTAATCCATGGATCAATTTCCCTGTCTTGAAAGCACACAAGTGTGTGCATGCAGAGAGAACACTGACCACCACAACCTCGTCTACCATACTTGTATACGAATGCAATTGCAAAAACACAAGCAATGCCTCCTCATACATCTCATTTTGCTCGGAACAAGAAATCAAAGCAGTCCATGAAACCAAATCCTTCTCATCCATGGAATTAAACAGTTGAGAAGCCTCGCTCAACCGACCTGACCGCCCAAGCAACACAATCATGGAATTTGACGCGATGAGGTTCCTCTCAGGCATCTGATCATATATTAGCAATGCTTCTTCTAAGTTTCCCATCTGTACGTACCCTGCCAACATTGAATTCCACGAAACGGAGTCCAACACAGGACTTTCATCAAACACCTTCCTCGCATCCCCTATATTATCACAAACGGCATACATATTAATCAAAGTGTTCTGCACATACACATCTGAATCAAAACCCAACTTAATTACATGATCATGAAACTCTCTGCCCTCCCATTCCGAGAATCGGACCGCACTAGCCTGAACAAGAATCGGATACGTATACTTATCAGGACACACATAATGTACCAGCATCAATTCGTAGATAAAGATTGCTTTTTTAGGACAATTTCTCTGTAAGTAACCCCTCATCATGGTGTTCCAAATGAATGTGTTAGTATTCCCGATGTTATCAAAGATTTTACGAGATTGGTCAATGTGAATGAGAGGGAAATCAGTGGAGAACTTGAGGAGCCTGCTTGCGGCATATGGGTCATTGATGAACCCAGTGAGGATCATCTGAGAGAGGATTTGGCTAAATTGTTTGACACTTCGACATTGTTGCAAGTGGGTCTCCAAGATTGATAAGGTTAGGGTTGTTTTCGATGTGGGTTTGTGAGTAAAGGTTGATTTGATGGCTGAAGAAATACCCAGCTTTGTTATATTCATGTAATGCTGAAGTTCAAATTGCAGATTATTACAGCAGAAGTGGAGAGTTTTGATCACTCCGATGAATCAGCAAGCCTGTTTCCCGTTTCAAGAGTGAGAAGCAATCAAGCAAATAGCCTGTTTCCCGCAACTCAACTGCATTATTGAACCGAACCACGTCATGCGGTGTTGGGGAGTCAGTCACTCTCTCCCTTCGGCCTAACCTCTTGGCTCTTGTGACATTTTTTACACATATTCTCTCTCTCTCTCTCTTCTCTTTTTCTTTTTTTCCTTTTATGTTTATTGCATTATTATATTGTTCGACTCTACGAAAACTATAAAAAAAAACATAGAACATTCTTTAAAAAGTTCTTATAAAACGATAAAAAAAAAAAAAAAAAGACCTAGAAAGATAGTCTACTGGGTTTGTCCTCATCTTATATACTAATTTTTTTTTTTCAACTTTGATTTGCATGGAGATAAATAACATGACATCTCGAGATTAGGCAAAATTAATGATCGTTGACCCTCTAAGGGTTTTTTTTAATTATAAAAAACCCTTCACATATGAGAAATAACTTTTAACTCCCTGTAATTTCAATGTTAATTTCAGCGAGACCCAACCAACAATTTTCTACACCAAATACTTAATGGAATTAGTCAAAAGTGGCTTGTATTGGCAAGTTCACCCTTTGATAGCAAAATAAATAATAAAAAGCTCACAATGTTTAAAATTTTTACCCAAAAGTAATATATTTGTCATATCTAATCAAAACTTTTCTTTTAACGAGTAAAAACTAAAGGGGTAATAATTGTAACTTTTGTTGTCAAGATACCTCTTCTATTCACAAAGTATGAAAGTTGACGGTTAAGAAAAGAAAATTTTCCACATAAGTCACTTTTTATTCATTTCTTCACGTGCTTGAACTAACAATTGTCGATTGTAGGATCATTGAAATACACGTAGAAATTAACGGAGGGGATATCCGTCATTGGGGGTGCTAATTAAGCCAAACAAGCTAAGCACAGTATTGCTCAGGCTTGTCTTGTCCTTATTGCATGTGTTCAAGCTTAACTCGAACTTGAGAATCTTTGAAGGCTAATTGTTCAAGCTTGCCTCACGTTTGAAGTTCTGTGTTCATGATAAGCTTGGCTTGGCTTATAGAAATTCAAGTCACTCTCAAGCTTTCAAGCTTGAGTTTAAGCTCGTGAAATTTTGATCTTTCAAGCCTGAGTTTAAGCTTAAGGTCAAAAAGCTCCAAAATAAAATGAGTTAATTTAAAGCCTGAAGGACTAAATTTCTTTGTCTCATTGAAGTTGTTTCCAGTTTCAAACTTTCAATACAAGTTTATTGGAAGTGCAGTGGTTAAAGATTTTAATGGAACTCAACTATCTTATTTTTGAGATATTTGTGGATTAAGCCCTATTTTTAGAATATTTACGAAATGACTCCTTATTATAAGTCTATTGAGGCCTAGCTTGGATATATTAATAACAAACAATAAAAAGTAGTTGAGCTTAGCTTATATTTTTTTTAAATGAGCTAGAATGAGCCAAAAATCGAGCCAAATTTGAGCTACACTTAAATGGTTTGGTTTATTTAGCAACCCTTTTTCTTCATTAGGAAAACCTCAAGATCTGTCGATGATATTTTCCCTTTAAAATTTGGGGTGCACATACACTGGACTAGGCATGGTTTGGGCCAGGGCTTATACTAGCTAATAACAAAACTTGTGCAAGCTCACTCAAACTGGACCCATTAATATTTGGGTTGGGCTTCATTTAATATGTTCAAGCCCAACCCAATTAAAAAGTTTATATCTTGTTCACTTTCCATTTTAGAAAAAAAAATTCAAAAGATTTTTTGCTCATTTCCCCTTTTTCCAATTATTACTCACACTTCTCTACCCACTCATTACTAGGGATGGCAATCTCGGCCGACCCGCCCCTTTCTAACCCGTCTCGTATCCATTCGGGGAGGGGATTCGGAGATTTTTTCGGGGATCGAGTAGGGGATGTTGATTATTTTTTTAAAATTTTGGGGATCGAGTAGGGGATGATATTGTCAGTCCCCTATCCAATCCCCTCCCCGATCCCCGCCCCGCATTCCCGTTCATATATATATATATATATAATACTATGTTTATTATATTATAAGTTTTTAAAATTTATTTTCCACCACAGCCGCCCAGCCCGTCTGTCTATATTTATCTGTTCCGGGTTTATAGAAAAGTTTGTTTTGATATTTGATTGTGCACTCCATATGTTCATATTAATTTACGATCTCACACGATAAACTCTTCTAGTGGATTGCATGTGATGTGATGCAAGTGTTAACTCTTCAGTAGCATGTGATGAAAGTGTTAAATAGCTAGATGTACATTATTGAACAAAATTCCAAACAACTCGAGCTTTTAGGACAGTAGCAAGCTAATTCACTTTAAAGAGTAAGACTATTAAAAAAAACCTACACATTAAAGAGCAACCATTTTTGGATCCCTGATTCTCCGTGGAGATCCTCGTTCCCCACATCGAGGCTGGGATGCGGGTTAAAATAAAATCCCCGGTGGGGGTTGGGGAGGGGATGGAAATTGATATTGGTTCGGGGATCGGAGATGGAGGTAGTAGTATCCACCCCCCTACCCTCCCTATTGCCATCCCTACTCATTACCCCTATTTTCAATCATTATTTTCATTTCTCTTTCTATCTCTCTTCAATCATTAACCCATCCCTACTCATTATTCTCATTTTCAAAAACTAAACCAAACACTCTCTAAAAAATATATCTCAAATCTTTTTCGCAAAACTCCAACCAAAACACAGTCGTAATTTCCAAGCTCATCCACAGGCCCATTTAATTTTCTATAGCTTATCACAAAAATAAATTAATCAACCATAATAACCACAAATTTGGATTCACAACCGAAATAATAAGAGTTAAAGTTCTCACAAAACCAGTAAATTGGAGTAACTGTAAAAAGAAGAAATTGAAGAGTAAGAAGACAAATATGAAACCTAATCTTTAATAAGAGGAGATGTGTGGCTTCAAAGATTTTAAAAAATAAAATAAAACTAAGCAACTAGGACTTATAGCGGTAACAACACACGCACACACAACAACAATGTTTTAATGAGGACCAACAGTATGGACCTCCCATTTCTGGATCGAATTAAAAGTAAAATGATATTTTAACCAAGTCGGGCAGGCTAGATCTCATAGGATTTTCTCAAACTCAGCCCATTTAATAAACGGGCTTAAGCTATTAACCTAGCCCAAACCCATCAGCCTAAATATTTATCTCAAACCCTAAAAAAACACGGGTTGGGATGGGTGGGCTTCCGGGCTAGTGTGCACTCCTATTTAAAATAAATGGTACCCGACCATATGACTACAAATATCCAATTGATTGACTTTTACATAAATGATCTACTCAACATTATCGACAAATTGAACGGTTTTGATCCCAAATATATTTTATAGAGAGACTCATAATTAAGGTCACTATAGGGGTATAGTGACTTGGGGGTCACTACATAGACCATAAATTCCATCAAACATGCCCTAAGAGTGATCAAACTTTCTAAATTACACATCTTGACTACCAAGTCAACCTCATGAAATAATCTTGATGCTTTATCTGCTCATGCCTTTTCTGTTCAATTCCCTCATCCTTGAACATGATGTCAAGAACATTCTAGAGTCTCATCTCCATTACCCTTAGATCTAGGCAAGTCAATTTAGAACCGTTGATCTTAGGTTACCAATTAGTCCTAGCCCTATAAATGCTTTAGAGGAGGGGAGCTGCCAAAGAAGTTCTAAAGTTTCAGCTTCAAGACATTGAGCAAGGCTTGAAAGTAGCACCCAAGCAACACATCAACGCAATAATCTTCAAGCTTTAAGTAGTGAGAGGCTGAAGGAACTTATCAATCGCGAAGTTGTGGCCAAAGGGAAGATCTGAAGAATTGATCAACAAAGGGTTAAGGTAACTTTGGGTTTCTTAAATTGGCCTTCATAATTTTCATTTGTGAATGCCTTCAAGTATTTGAGAAGCTCTTATGTTTACATAATATCCTTGCATCCTATATACTACTCCTTATGTCCTAAATTATTGGTCCTAATTACTATTTAGGATCTCTCAAAAAATTGTTCATATCGTTTGATTTATAATGATTTATATATCCAATATGGATCTTGTTTGATAGATCTCGATTAATTTTATTAAACATATATTTGAAAATCATAACAAACATTAGAGATTGTAAAATGTCGATTGTGAAATGTAGATAATTGTTTGAGTGGTTCAAAAAGTGAAATAGGAGCAACACTTTAGAACCAGAAATCCAAATCAAACTTTGTTCTAGATAACACTTTAGAACAAGAAATCCATTCTATTTGAATTCATATGTGAAGTAAAAAAGCTTTTAGTTCAATCTATTACCAATCTATTCTTTTGTTTTGTACTTATTTAGTCAATTTTAGTCAATGTAATCACTTGAATATTTGAGACGGAGGGAGTAGTATTTTCATAAGTTTTGTTTTGTGAATTAATTAGAATCACATGTAGTGCGTGTTTACAAGAATTTTTTATTTTATTTTTCTCAAAGACTTAGAGATTTTAGCTTTTCAGGATCAGTTTCGATTATTTACCAAAAATTCTAGATAACATATTCAAGAATTCTACAGATTTAGAAAAGCTAAACAAGGAATGAAATTCTAAAAATATTCAAAGCTGGGTTTGTGTAGTTCTTAAAACTTTCAGATCAAATTTTACGTGTTTAGTTTTATAAAAGCTTTTACTACAATTTAATCAAATTTCACAGCTATTATAAATTTATTTATCAACTTTTACTAAAATCTAAAATCCAGAATTTGCATCAAAATTAGAAGTTAAAATATAAAATCTATATTCACAGCTATTGCACACACACTTTGTTACTCCCTTTGTTCCATATTGTTTGCTCTCTACAGGGGTACGTGTATTTGCACACAAAAAATAACGTATTTATGAGAACTTTTTTCGAAAAATAATTACACCAATTTTTTCTTCTCAATGAGATCATAAAATTGGTGTAAAGTTTTTTGAAAAAAATTAATGTTTTTACATTACGTATTTTTTTTCACGCACTCCCATAGGGAGCAAATAATATGTGACGGAGGGAGTAATTTTTTAGGGTTTCAATTTTAAAAGGATTTCATTTTTTGCCTCAAATTTTTGAAAATCAAGGGCCTATATGTCTGGGTCGGCCAAAATTTTAAACTTTTCTTTTCTTTTCTCCAATGTTTCAAACATAGCATTAGAGCAAGTCCACCCATATTCCAAATCTTATATTAAAGCCAAGATTTTGTAAGAGAATGACTAAACTCCCCTCCCCATCATGCTCAATGCCAAATTTTAAGCCATGTTCTAAAGCATGGTAGCAAAATCAAGTCCACTCATGTGTCAAATTTCAAACTAAGGTTGACTCGTCCATAAGATAAAATGGGAAATCCCATAAAAGCTGAAGTTGATAAAAGTGAACTTTGGTAAAATCTCCACCCTTTAGCAAATCTACACCTAGTGGGAAACTAGGATCCGGGATGGGTGTTGTCCCTTTAGAGCCCATTTGGATGAGGGATTTGGCCCCCAGCTAAATCATCCGCTCCCTCCTCATCCAGGACCCACGCCATATCCAAACTTTGGGAGCACAAAAATCTGCCCTTGACTAATCATCCGGCCACCTCTCATCCCCCTTCCCTCGACTAAATACAAGCGCGGCGGGAGGAGAAATTACCATCGTGAAGTTCTTCCCTGGAGCTGCGGCGGGAGGAGAAGATGGTGAGGCGTCGGATTTCTGGGATGGAGGAGAATGGTGAGGCGGGGGAGGAGAAGAGAAGATGAGAAGGGTGGTTTTTTCAAATTTTTTTGTTGCAGAGAGTGAGAGAACGCGAGAGAGAGAGAGAGAGAGAGAGAGGAGAGAGGAGAGAGAGAGAGAAAATAGTAATACTGGAAAACAAAACCACTTGCCCTTTATTAGTTCATAGCCTAGCCACTTGTCCTTATAATTGCCACTTGTCTTTTATGTAATTAGTTCATGAGTATTTTTTTTTCAATTTTATTACCTAATTTCTTATATTACACAATTTTAACTAAAAAATAACTTTTAGTCGTTTTGAATATTTAATAATTTGAATTTATATAAAAAAATATTAGAAGGACTTATTATAGCTTAACTTTTGATAAGTATAACAAATTCATTATTCTTGAAATTATATAATTAATTTAATTAATTATCAAATACGGGCTCATGAAGGGCAAATATGTCATTTAATAGTTTTTTTTTTATATCATTCACCCTCTTTATCCCTCATTTTTCATCCATCATCCAAACCACGAACTATTTAATCCTCCCTTCTTAATTGTTACATCAATGTGGGTCCACCATTTTTATTTTAATCACCCCACTATTTCATCCCATTTACTATTTAATCCCTCTCAAACTAATATGTCATCCAAACCGGCTGTTAGGGACAACATTCATGTTGTCTAATCACAGCAGTAGTCCATGTTTGGCAATAGAGCTCGGATTACATCTTGTCCAAACAAATCCGAACCATCCGTTGTCGATCGAATTTGAGTCGTTCATCACTGAGTACAAACGGCTGTGCTCGGCCCAACATGGATGATGTCTCCATCCCCCATTCCGGGAAACTGGTTGATTTTAGCTCATCGAAAGGATTTGCTAAAATCTTTGATTTTATTTTAGGGGAAAAGTCAAAATTTAGTATAAAAATGACAAAACTCCATCTCTGACATTGCGGCATTGTGCCATACTCAAGGTGAGTTTCCAGTGCAGTATTATATATATATATATATATATATATATATATATATATATATATTTTCTACTCTTAGACTACAAATTGTTAAACTAGTTGATGTATGTGAGAATAATGACTTGTTAGTTTCACACCTTATAGTCAAACAATACCGAAAATACCGTAGTGGAAAGTCATCAATGATAGCATATTTTGGGCAATGCCATTCGTGATGCCAAATTTTGCATCCAGTTTTGGCGCCAAATTTGGCATATTATTTGATTTTCTCATTTGTTAAAAGCTTTGCTTTTCCACCCTAACTCTCATTTACTAAAGGACCAAGATAATTTTAGCAACTTAGCGAGTTGCTTTTAGTTATCCAAGAGAAAATTGGCTTTTAGCAATTTACCTTTTTCCAAATAAGAACCAAAAGTGATTTTAGCAAGTTAAACTAAGGGAGTGTTTCGGGTGCTTTTAAAATAAACTGATTTTTTACAAAATTTTATGTAATGTATTATGAGAGAATGATTTATCTTAATTTTTTTAAAAAAATAGTTTTTTGTTAGTGAGACACACAGAAAACTCAATTTTTATGGGGGAAACTAGTCCTTTATTCATAATGCACTACAAAATGAGAGCCTAAAAGAGATGTTTCACTAATAAAAATCAATTTAAAAAAAAATCAATACAAATCATTTTTTCATAATACATCACATAAAAAATCGTAAAACCAGGTTCATTTTAAAGACACTGGCATTTGCAAAACATGCTACTCCAATTAAATTCAATAGTCTGGATTTGAGCTGGTAATAAAATCACATCAAACTACTTTATCCATTATGGATCAAAAAAAAAAAAAAACTACTTTATCCATTTAAGCAACCAAGCTTAAAACCAGTCTCGTTAATTACCATTGGTCAAGGCTTAAAACCAGTTATCGAATCTACCTACTGGAACACCAAGTACACTTTCGCCATTTCTCTCCCGCCGTTTCTTCCTTCACTACTCCCATCCCATCCCCCTCCAAGAACCCATAACCACCTTCCAAAATTCCTTGCAGAAAACCCACCAATGGCCGCGCACGACCCATCCCACCACTTCAAGAAAGGCTCCACCGTTGAGATCAGCAGCAACGACGACGGCTTCCGCGGCGCCTGGTACTCTGGCACCGTAATCCGCCCAGCCCCATCCCGCTCCAAAGACAACAACAGAAAGGTCTTAATCGAGTACGAAACCCTAATGGCGGACCAGGCGGGCAAGAAGCGGCTGCGCGAGACCCTCGACTGGGTGCAGCTGCGGCCGCCCCCTCCTCGGGACCCGCACCGCCGCAGCTTCAAATTCAGTGAGGAGGTGGACGCGTATTACAACGACGGGTGGTGGGAAGGGGTGGTGACGGAGGTGCTTGAGAACGACAGGTACTCTGTGTTTTTTCGAGGGACGAGGGAGCAGATTGAATTTGGAGGGGCGGAGCTTCGGGTTCATCGGGAGTGGAAGGATGGGAAATGGGTTCCACCGTTGGAAGGAGAAGAGGTACGTGTTTGCATAAATTGTGTTGTTTTTGTGTGTTGGTCCAATTTGGATTTTATTTCATACTTGTGGAATTGTTAAATAGTGTCTTGTTTTTAGATTTTTTACCAAAAAATGTGACTCATTTACTTCTAAGTTGTGCCATTGGAAGGAGAAGAGGTTTGTGTCAACTACGCACGAGCTTGGATGATGGTTAATTCATCACTAGAGTAGGATTTAGTTTTGTTGCATACATTGTGTCGTTTATGTATTCATTTAATTTTGGATTAGATGTTCTAAATGGTTACTTCTTTTTGTTAGTTGCTTCCTTTTGTAGAAGAAAGTTTTCCGAGTCTTGTGGTTGTAATTGGGGGTAACTAGGCGCGATAAATGGACCAGGTTATTCAAGTTGAAGCTTGTGTTCTGCTTGTTAAAAGTTTGGTTGAGATTGGTTTGTTACAGAAACTAAGTTAACTTCAACATTATTTGAAGCTCATTGAACAATCTACTACGGCCTCGATAAGGTAATAATGTTCAAAAAATTCAAGCTTCTCGAGATCAGCTCAATTGAAGCTCACTCGGATCTAGGGGTGCACAAGAAAACTGATATAACCGCTAAACCGATATAATCTGGACCGAACCGTTCTATGTGGTTAGGTTATGTTGTTCATTGGTTTGGTTATAGTTCTGAAAAAATAAAAACTGGTAATTATGGTTCAGTTACTGGTTTTCAATTTAAGAACCACGGTTAGAACCGAACGGGACCGTATAATATTAATATATATACACGTTTGCATAATTAAGTATCTTGATTTGGTAAATAATTTTTTTCCCCTATTAAGGTATTCTTTTTTGTCAATTTATAGTAGAAATCTATTTTGTTAGATAGTTTTTAATATATTACTATAACGATATGACCCGACTAATACCAATTTTCAGTTTTAATTCCCTACTAAGACATGCTGCTAAATTTATTTTCTTGTTTTTTGACTATTCTATTCTTTGTTTAAGCTACTTTACTGGTTGTTTTCATCAATTTTAGCAGTTGTTTTATTGATGGTAGATTGTCGAGTACTTTGTGTATCATGTAGACTATATTTGGTCTCAGATCTTATAAAATCGTACAATTATTTAATGAGTTGTTTGTGATCTAAATTCTTTTTTTTTTTTTGATAGGTAAATAATTATATTAAAGAGAGCTTAAAGGGATGCTACCCATGTACAAAAGAAAGGCCACCGACAAAAAGGCCCTATACACCATCATGAGAAAATAAAATATCAAACCAGTCAAAAAATTGGTCAAGAGAAGGATAACAATCTCCCTTGTCCCAACTATACAAGCTATTCACCAAAAAACTTTTGATCTTGAATAAAGGCTTTTCCACTCATTCAAAACATCTTTGATTTCTCTTTTGCCAAATCATCCACATTACGCAAAGAGGAATCATAGTCCAAACACGTTTCCTCCTCATTCCCACTCTTGTACCTTTCCAAGCAATTAGAAGTTCCATAACATTTCTAGACATAGACCATTGAATACCAAACCAAGACAACACCGAAGTCCATAACTCTCATGCCAAAGGGCAATAATGAGAATGTGATTAATTGTCTCCGCATTCCTCTTGCACATACAACACCGATTAACAATGATAATCTGCCTTCGAATCAAATTATTGATAGTAAGGATCTTACCTTGGGCCGCACGCCAAACAAAAAAATCCACCTTCAGAGGAGCCCTAGTCTTCCAAATTGCTTTCCAAGGAAAGAAAGCTCTTCCGTCGCCAGATAAAGCTTGAAAAAATGATTTCACCTTAAACTTCCTAGATTTAGAAAGCTTCCAGCATATTTCATCCTCCCCTTCTCCAATCCTTTGAATTCCATACACCTTAGAGAACAAAGCAATCAAGGCTTCTACCTCTTGATCAAGCACTCCCCTTTGCAGGTGGATATCCCCAACTATATTTCCTTCAAAACTTTGAAGGTAATAAAAAACAGATGCTTCCTTATCACAAGCCAAACGAAAGATGCTTGGAAAACCATCTCACAAACTCACATCCCCACGCTAGATATGCTCCCAAAACTTCACCCTTCTTCCATTGCCAACCCTCAAATGAATAAATTGCACAAAAATCCCCCAAACAGTCATAATACGACTCCAAAGAGCCACTCCATGCGGCAATTGCACCAAAAGGGAGGACCAACCTCCCCAACTACTACCATACTTTGCTACAATAAACCTCCTCCACCATTTCTCCCTTTCACATACAAATCTCCAAAGCCATTTACCAAACAAAGCTTTATTAAATAATTTATGATCTAAATTCTAAATAATTTTTTGAGTTCACGTCTTTTGAAAAAGTGATCTAACGCTAATCGGGGAGGGGAACCAAACCAAAGTTTGTCCGGTTTTGCAGTTGGTCTGAACAGGTTCTACACATACATTGCTTAGGTTTTGGTTCTTAATTTTCTAGAACCGGTCGGAATGGTCCTGATACTAGATCTCTAGAGAACTGGTGCAAATTGGACCCTGTGCACCCCTAGTCGGATCAACTCAATGATAGCTTTTTGAGATCAGCTCGTTTTGCAAGTTTGTAAGCCTTAAAGGTAGTGGCATTTCGAAAGCATATTTAAATTTCATAAAATTTACTCTATACATTTGAGTTGTTTCGTTTTATATAATCACATAATTGTTTACTTCAGTAGTGGATGTTTTGGGAGAATGGTTGATTGGACTGAGTAGATGGGGTCTATAGAAAATTTTGTCACAAGAAGGATAGAATCTATGTCTCGACATCAACTTCTAATTGATTGATTACAAAGGTTTGTGCAATGCTCTAAAAGAAAGCCTAGAAGGCCCCTCGCCGACTGCCTGACTAACCCGACTAGGCGCCAAGTACTCGGCCCTGGAAGCTAGAAGGTGCCCGGCTGCCCTGGGAGCACCTAGCGAGTTTTAGAAGCTTGGTTTTGTGGTTATTTGAAGATGTCCATTGAGCATTTCCCTTTTTGGTTGTGGAGGTTTTCATTGGCGATAATCGGAGAACGTGAGTCTTTTGGGCTCTACTTGTTTGGGAAATTAGTAAGAGCTTGGGGAAATGAGAGATAGCCTTGTTCTTTAAAAGCGGGATCAATGCTTTAGTTTAGTTTATCTTACCTAGCATTCCCATCTCTTATTTGTCTTTATTTGTGATTTTATTTGGAGTGGCTACTAAGCTAGAGAAAATAAATAGGTATTTCTGATGGGAAGGTTGTGACAAAGGGAAGAGGGAAATTGGTGAATTGGGGTATAGTTTTGCTTCCCAAAAGTAAATGGGTCTTGCTTTGGAAGCGTCTTTAGGGGAATACTGCTTTTCTTTGTTACTGATTATGGAGATTCTCCATTGAACATGATTCTTCATAGCATATGTCTTCAAGAGAAAATATGGGGTGCAAGCTAACTGGTGTTATTATCTTTTTGTTGATAGTGGTAACTGTCGTTCACCTTGGACATTATATATCTCGTTTGTCCTCATTTTGCTGGACTCTTATCTTTAAAGAGGGCAATGGTGAGAATGTCCAGTCATGGGAGGATATTTGGCAGGTGATTCATAATTTCATATATTGTTCCCAAATTTGTATTGGTTAGTTCGTCTCTTCATCTCCGCTATGTTTCCATCGGTTCTAGGGCAGTGTCCCATGTTTAAGGAATTTTAATTTGTTTGGAATCCTTAGTGACGGTGAATCAATTGAAATGATGTCCTTGTTGGAATCCTTCGCAAGTTTTTAGTGATTCTAAGTAATGGTGATAGAGGGTGTGTGCACTTTGTTGTCCCATTTCTCTGCAAGCTTGTTAATAATCAAGATGTTCCTTCTTTTCCTTCTCTTGCAATGATTTGGAAAGTGGTAGTGCCTTTGAAGTTATGGTTTTACATGGTCTTAGTGACTTTGTCCATACTGGTCTCGCGAATACTAATTGCATTTCTCATAGGAGACATAATCATATTTTTCTCCCAACAATGTATCTCGACTAGGAGGGATGAATAACTTTTGAATCGCTGATACTTGGCTTGCGCTTTGGTTTCGTCTTTATGGGACAACTTATTTTGTATGTGCTAGGCATTGGGAAAGTTCGAGTGCATGGTCCTCAGGGGGTTTGTTTGCTGCATGGGGTGCGCTCTGGAAGGGATTTATGAGAGGGTGGAGTGAGTTTTCTCGGAATACAGGTGTAAAGGTGGGGGCAGGGAAGAAGGTAAAGTTTTGGGAGCATGTTTGGTGTGGAGATGTGAGGTTGGGAGGTGCTCATTTTGTTGTATTGCAATTGGCAGTGGATGGGAAAGCCACGATGGCTGATTATTCTAGGTTGGACGGGGAGCCGGTGTGGTGGGATATTGTGCTTTGGCTGGAGTATGGGACTAAGAGTTACAGGAAATGTTGGTCCTTTTGGGAAAACTATATGAAATGAGGGACTTTGGGGGGATGGAGGATTATTTGAGGTGAAATCGATGGGAAATTGATCTTTCTGGATGAAGTCTTTTCACCAAGTTTTGGCTAGAGAACCAAATTTCATGGAGAGCCAACCAAGTTTGGCCACTTGTGTTGCAACCAAGATTTCTTTCTCTGTTTGGTGTTCGGTTAAGGATGAGATTCCTCACTATAGATAATCTTGTATAGTGAAGGAAGGTATTTGTGACTCGGTATTGCATGTCCTTGAGAGAGGGTGAATCACGGCCTCATTTATTTATTCATTGTCAGATCGCCATGGATCTTTGGGTTGAGGTTCTTATTCAGTGGTGGACCTTATTCAAGAATGTTATGGGCTATAGTGGATAGAAGAAGACAAAAGCCTTGGAGATTGATTCTGTTGTACTTATTGTGCCTCATTTGATGAGACAGGATACATATATATAATTGATGGGAACGAGATGTCGTTGCTTAAAATTAATAGTCTTTTCCTATCAAGTTTTTTTAGTTGGGAGTAGAAGGCGTGTGAATGATCATTTGATGAATTCCTTGATACGTTAGATATTTTTGGAGTTCAGAGAGGTGAATAGGCTCTATTTATTCTCTGACCTCTATTGGTCTCTTTTGTACATGGGTTGCATCCGTTTGATGTCTTTCAATAAATTTATTACTTATAATAAAAGCTACTATTTTAGATGGTTCATTTATATTGGGTTGCCTTAGCGTCTTGCTTCTATGTCCAATTTACTTTTGAGAAGTTTTGAAAAATATTGAAAGAGCGAAGTGTTGATCAAATTCTTGAGAATCTTTTAAGTTGGTAGCTTTGACCGAAATGAAAGAGTTTTTGAGGACATGTTTGATTATGTTATTCATGATAAAATAGATTGTGTGATTTGTCCTCCTTTTGGGCATAAGTTTCTCCCACTTTATTGAGGGTTTCGCTGTTCTTGCTATTTAGACTTGCTATTTAGATATGATAAGGTGGGCGATTTGTCGTTAGAGGTTTGTTTCATTTCCTTTTTTAGTGTTTCCTTCTGAAGGGTGGACCTCGCATAAGGTAAAGCTTCCCCATTGTAGCCTGAAGTTCACGGATTCAATTCTTAAAAACACCTTCTCTGTTTGCATGGGTAGGGATGTGTACATCAACCCTTATGCGGGAGCTTTGTGCATTGGGTATGCCCTTTTACGCCATTTTTCCATGGCAGGCTTCTTGCTTTCCCTGTTCTTCTAATCTTTTTATCTACTTTTACTAATATCATTGAGCTTAGTTTATATAAAGTAGATCATGAAAACATGTAATTATCTAAATTGTAAACCGGCACATTTAGAAGTGGTCAATACGTGTAAGGATAACTGAATATCCCCTTACCAAAATGAAGGCTTAAAGGGCATAATTAGAAGACATTGAAGATAATTCAAGTTGATGCAAGCTGAGAACCGCGAGGTTAGGATAGTCTCGGGATGCCACTTGACCGGGGGTAGCAGATGCCACTCGATGCTAGTAATCGCGGATGCCACTCGACACGACCAAGCCACACGCATGATTGCAGGAGGAATCACTCAACTCCAAGCAAGAAACACTTGCAAATATTTTCAAAAACTCAAACTCCCACTTTCATTTCAAGAAATCACCTATTTATAGGCATTACAAGATTACACTTCTAAGACTTATAAAGTCTACACAATTTCCGATTAGACCTTTCAAATACCTAGACCACTATTAAAACAAATACACAATTTACTAGATAGTCAAGACACAACTTTATAACTATAATTACTAAGCTAATAAATAGTTAGACCAGAAACTAGAAGACATGGACTAGAATTTTTACAGACACTTTGAATGGAAACTCAATCGACACCTTGAAAATAATCCTTATTTTCCACATAGGCGTCCAGGTAGCTGCCACATAAGCATTACCACAATGATCTTGCATCACAAGTTGTTCAAATTGATGAGGAATTTTTGTGATTACATTGATTGTATAAGAGCGCTATATAAAAAAGCTCAACTCATGAATGAGCATCTAAAATTTGAGTTTGGGAAAGGTAAAGAAGGAAAATATAGTACTCTTTTGAAAGAGGAAAATTTAGTGTTCAATTCATCCAAGTTTGGTGATATCCATTTTACCTTGACTAAGTGCAAAAGTGTACATGTTTTTTGTGTTTGTCTCGTGATTTGACCCATGAGCCAATTAGCAGCTGGCAACGAGAGGGGGCTGATGCACAATGAGGGAACATTCTCCCTAGGCTTGGGCTTGAGCAACCACACAAGCCGGGATCACTTTTCTCGAGATTGACCTGTCTTATGACTTGTTGACCAACACTACTGATACCATGGATGGTACTCCCTCCGTCCCAATTTTATAGTTCCTTTTAGGAGTTCATGCCACTTTTTAAAGTGTTATATCTTATAATCTACAATATTTTAGGTGATTTTGAACACTTAGTTTTTAGATTAAATCAAGATCTATCAAACAAGATCCATATTGCATATAAAATGTATTACCAATGGAAAGATATAATTGTTTTTTTATCCGGTTAGGATAGAACGAGGGACTATAAAATTGGGACGGAGGGAGTATATTGTAAAAGAACCCGGGGTGTGGCACCAAGTGAGTGGTCCCCTCTCCATGGTTCAACTCCTATATAAGTGGGGTCTCTTTATTAGTGAAGTCTGGCCTGATGACACACCCAATCTCCTTAGAACTATGAAGCATAGGTGCTTCTAAAACCCTGGTGTACTTGTACGCATAATGTACCGGGTGCCGGTACTTTGCATGGTGCTTCTAAATTCGTACCAGGTACACACAACTGGTACCAATGTTGTTCTCTATAACTTTTGCCGTATCCTAGAAGTACCCCACTACATTTTAAGCTGTACCCAACGTAGAGATAAGCCGTACCCAACATAGAGATGAAGCTAAATTGAGAAGATCTCCCTTTTTATGCTTAGCATGATCCATATAATAAAGATTGCAATCTATGGGTTCTTATGAATAATTTAATTAAACTCTGCTTTCTACCTTCGATTTGGCGTTATACTGTTATATGATGTTGGATTCTTAGCTCCCTACCTCATTTAGCTATCTTCTGTATTCGAAGGGTAATTGTTCTGTGAAATTTGTTGCACTACTAGTTATCGTAGTGCAACAAATTTGTTGCATTAAATTATGAAAATACACTACTAGTTATTGTGCCCTACCCGTACTCTACAGTTTCTAGGTTTTTCCATTTCGACATACCCTTTTCGTACCCTTACTCGTACCCATACACGCGCTTCTTAGCCTAAGACTAATGTGCTCTCTTGTCCTCAGTCCTCCACCTTCGGTGATCTCTGGAGTTCGGCCATCCAGGTGCATGCCATCTTAGGAGATGGCCCACTCCACCTCTGCCCGTATCAACTCCTCTGGTCTTCAGTGTGTAATTCTGAATTGGTTTCTTGCCGTTCTTGAACTTGCATATGAAAAGATTCAAAATGCTGTAAAAGGATTTCTGTTATCGCCATACCTGTATGCGTAGCCCGCTTCTGTGAAAAACAAAAATTGTAGTTGCATTCCTATTCCTACTTCATAGATGCTCAATTGGTTTTTCTAGTGAAGGACCCCTATAAAAGACAAATTGTGATATGAAGAAATGGTTTGATGGATTCATATTTTTCTTCTGTTATTTAGTCTCTCTTTTTTTCCTTTTCTTTTTTTCGCTTTTCTCACTTAATTTGTAATATGTTTATCGACTTTTCAATTCAAATAGTGAACAAATTGCCATTTTTTCTGTGTTTTTCTTCTTCCTTTTCTTCTAATTTTCGGCAGGAGGAATTTGTCCATATGGATTTAGCCTTTTATAGACAAATCGTTTCAATTAAGGGAGTGAATAAGGGTTCTTATCTATGAACTATAGATACTTGTAGAAAGGAGTCTTATACATCTCCTTGGATTAAGTTTTCTTTCACTTCTTTGTAATTGTATTATTTGTTGAACTCATTTTAAAACAAATGCAAATGTCACAGAAACTTGGACGGCAGAAAGTGTCAACAATAGATGAAACTAAGCCTAACAAAGAGGTGTTGAAGACGAAGCCTAACAAAGAGGTGTTGAAGACGAAGCCTAACAAAGAGGTGTTGAAGGTTAAGTTTGGCAAAGGGATGCTAGTTGAAGTCAGCAGCGATGAAGATGGTTTCCAAGGTGCTTGGTTTGCTGCAACTATCATTAAACAACTAAAAGATGACAAATTCCTGATTGAGTACAAGAGCCTGAGAAATGACGACGATACAGAATTTTTGAGAGAAGAGGCTGATATCAGGCATATAAGGCCCTATCCACCTGATACTTCAGTGGTTGAGCTTTTCAACCTGCATGAAGAAGTTGATGTATTGTACAATGACGGGTGGTGGGTTGGAGTGATCACCAAAGTACTTAGAGGCGGACAACGGTATGTAGTATACTTCAGGGGCACTGATGAAGAAATGGAGTTCAAGCACTCTGACTTACGATTGCATCAAGATTGGATTGATGGCAAATGGGTTATGGTTTCCCAGGTATGACTTCTTGATGCTTCTAACAGTTTTCTTGATGTGGATTTTATTTTGTGCTAGTATTTTTCTTCTTTTCGTAACATGCATGGAAACTTGGGCCTATTACTCTCAAGTACATATCCACACCTAACACTTGGAAAGTCCTACATGCTCTCTAGGGTGAAAAACAAGTATGCACTAAAATAGGCATGTATGCAAAACCAGTGTATATACTCAACAATACATTCTAAACTACACGTTAGCATTGTTTTTAGTAAGTCATGTTCTTATTGTTCAAATTTGATGTAGACCTTAGAAGTACATGTCTGAAATGAATCAGAGGATACCATTTGAATTCGTATTATGGTTTGTACTTGTTCAAGGAAATGTGCCTTAAGGTGTTGAGTTCTGTAACCTTCCGTGCATGGGTCTTTTTATTGACCTTTGGCTCTCTATGTTTGGAGAGCGCAAACCTAGAATTGGTATGTTGAGAACTTTTGCATTGCAGTTTCTGACTTAGCTAATTCAAAAACACAGTTTTGTAAAGAAGTTCTGGAGAAGATTGTCGGGATTGCTGAACCACAAGATCTTGGTGATGAGGTATCCTAGAGGTAGCGCTGAACTACTAAATCTTGGTGTCATCCTACAGGTATAATTCTACTAAAAGATAGTGTCTCTAAGACGTTCCCAAAAGTTACAAATTGATCCTGTTTCCATTCCTTTTTACCCAATTCATTCCCTATCATTGGTTGGGTGATATGCTCAAAGCTGATTTGCAGGTGAACGGAAAGAGAAGGAATCTGGTGGTCAATCTGTTATCATCATAAATCAGTAACATTTGGATAGTTATGATCCCACATTTAATTTTGGAGAAAATGTGAAAAACAAACAATTCATGATTTTCTGCATCCAATTTGTCATATATTTTTGTTTTGTTCTTTTAACCCTTTCACATAGAGCTTTATTTCCATTTTAACATGACAGTATTTGTCAGTGAATAATTATTTCCCCAGGTGATTGCTTATTTCTAGTTATCTTGAATTTTTTCAGGCTTTGAAGTTGTAAGCAGCGAGTGCAAGAGAGAACCTTGCCTTGGTTACCTTGGCTATTATGTAAGTTTGGTGCCGTTCACGATAGTTAAACTAACCAGTTGGGGCTCAATTGTTTAGATTCATTATCCCTCGTTATGAAATCTAGATCCCAATCTTGCTGTAGGAAAAAAATTTCCTCCCATTGTACCAGGGGAAAAAAACAATGTAGATAGTTCACCGTATTGCCACGGTGGCATTGTAATATGTTCATCCTAACTTAGTGGGGGATTTGAATGTCCCTTCTTGAGATTTATATATCTATGTTGTTTGGCCTTGAGTTCCAGTTTTTGAAATTAGTATGAAGAACATCGAAGTGGTGTTGACAATGTGTAATGTGACTTCTGAACTGTGTAAACTAGCTGCATTGGGGAGTTGAACCAACTAGGGTTGGCCTAGTTGGCCACCTTGTACAGTTCACTTCCTACTAATAGGTCAAGGGTTTTAGGTCAAGAATTGGTTATCAGTTCTCCTGTATCCTGTCTTTTGTTGTTGGTTCATTTGTTCTTCGTAGGGATATTTTTGGAGTTTCTATAGGTTGAGCTCAAGGTTGTAAAATCGCGAATCGAATTGACCCTTTTTCGAATCGTGAATTGTAACGATTTGGTCCAAATTTCACAAATACATTGGAAAATGTATTTATGCGTCTACATAAGTAAAAGATGCATTGTGAAATTGAAAAATTTAAGCATAAATACAAACTCCTATTTAGGTTTGTTTTCTGCTATAGATTAATGATCACGCGGTCTCATTGCAAAATATATACTATAGTAACATGGACATATGCATATAGATGTTAAAGATATAAAAAGCTTACATAATTAAAGCTTGTAGCCCAATAATACCTGTTCACCTTTTAGAGCTTGATGAGCAGATGTCACATTGATCAGATCTATTTGATAGTATTTTCAAGTGCATTAAGCTTCAAAAAAATGTGTTAAATGGTTTGCAATATAGTGTTGCACACTTTCTTTTTACAAGATTAATGCATTTCGAAATGACATCCAATGGTATCCAATCAATGGGATTTTTGACGTGTCCGATGTTTTCGGAAAGCTTTAAAAGGTGAACAGTTCGAATCATTATTGTGGACTCAAGAAGGGCCCACAAACAGCCCAAACTGAACTGGACTGGTGGGGGTGGAAGACTCTCTCGTCCAAGAGTTGGTAACAATTTACGGTTGGTTTTGGATATCTTTCTATCCCAATTTCTTCTTCATATGGACTTACATTTGGGATGACAGGGCTCATGATATTTGATTGGCTTCAATTTGGAGATGGGCCCAACCATTAGTTTGTTGTTTTAAACAATCAATAATGCTATGGGTATACCAAAAGTGCACACTAAATGCACACCAGGTGATGTGGAGGATGGAGAGCTACTTATTTTTTTGGTGGTCTCTAAATTGGGTGACTTCCCATCCGCCACATCACCTGGTGTGTATTTTTGATGTACCCATAGCATTATTCTTTAAACAATACTGATAACATTAAGTTAGTTTTTTTGAATAAATTGGTTTTTTACGGTTTTTTATGTGATGTATTCTAGGAGAATGACATGTCTTACGATTTTTTATGTGATGTATTGTAAGAGAATGACCTGTCTCGATTTAAAAAAAAAATCAATTCTTTTTATTAGTGGAACATCCCCTGAGTATGACTTCGATTGATTTACTGATATCATAATTGAGTATGACTTCGATTGATTTACTGATATCATAATCAACTTGACTTGCTGCCTTAACACATCAAGAACTCAAATCATCAAATTCAACGTAGTGAGCCTCATTTGCATTAGATGTGTGATGTGTGGCAGGGCAACTCTAGGAATTTTTATTCGGTATTGACAAAAATACATAATTTGTTTATGATGAAAGATTGAATGAAAAAAAAAAACTCTTACTAGCCAAAAGAGATACATACATATATACAGTAAATTGTTTGACAAAAAGACTAACATATTATAATCGTTTGACAAAAAGACTTCAACATATTATAACATCTCATGATGAGTCTTTATATTTTGAAGAATAAAAAAAGACCTCACCACTTGTTTTTGGCTTTTTCTATCTAAATGTCAACATGGAAAACTTATTCTTGCAAAATCTGTTTTGAAGACGAGTTGCCAAACATACAAAACTTCAAAAGAAAGTAGGCTCCTAAACACCCATTTAAAGTTTAACAAAATGCATTTCCTATTTTCATTTTGAACATAAGTTATAACTAAGGTTCAATAGACTATTTGTAAATGTGTAATACTCCACTATCCATTTAAATGTGCATTATATATTGGGCTCTAAGTTTGTATTATTTTGTTAGTGCTATAACAATTTGATTCAAATTTAATTAAAAATATTTATTTTAACCTTGCACGAGTAACCCAGTGCTAATAATACTAAAGAAAATTTAATTTATATCTAAAATTTATTTTTTTTCCCAGTGCATTTTTTTGACCATGTGGAGTCGCCCCTTATGTGTGGTACATGTATCACACTGGAAATGGAACGATACACGCATCTTGGTCTGTGTCAGCTAATACTAACCATACCGGTTTGTACCAGAATCTCGCCTGGTTTCATTAATTGATAACCACATAACATGAACACAAAAACCAAAAATTGAAGAGTTATAAAAAAATGGAGTACCAAAAACATTTCCCCATTTTTTTTTTTTTAGGAAAAAAGGGTTGAGAGCTGCAATAATTACTCTCTGTCTCTCTACATGATGTTGGACGTGCAAGTTTTAAATTACTGCTATAATAATACAGAAAAACATTAGTAGGGTGATTATTATTTGTATTAAAAAAATAAATACAAGTCGTTTTCGGCTTCGGCGGCACGTAAAAGCCATTTTCAGATTTTAGTACTATATTGTTAAAGTGAGATTTGAGTGATGGTTTAGAAATTTTCCCATTCAAAGGGGCCATCATACCCCAACTTACCTTTTGTAAGAGCAACTCCGGTCTTTACTTAGAACTAAACTAAACCAAAATTGAAATTTGGGTAAAAATACTCAAAATTACTATAGGTTCACTATAGCTATTTTCAAATACTTCTAGTCGCTTAAAATTTTTCTAACATATCTAGTCCACTCGCTCATCTAAAATACAACAATACCCCTCCTGAAGTACACGCGATCTCCCACAGTCCCCATCGATATCCCCGACGAACTCGCCGGTGACGACGGGGTAGTAATGGAGGATGACGGAGGCGGCAAAGTATGAATCGTCGTCGACAACAGCGGAGACGGATTGGCGAAGTCGCTAGTGGAGTTGCTGCAAGAGGAGAAGTCGCTGGTGGTGGCCGACGGATTTGTTGCCAGATCCGACGATTTAACCCTCTTTATCTGTCTAATTTCCGGCGACCGCCGTCTCTCGTCACCGGCGTACAATGTAAAATCCGTACGGAGAGAGCAAATTCGAAGATTTGGGTTTCTACTTCAAATAGGGAACAAGATTTGGGGTTAAAAATGGAGAGAGAGAGAGAGAGAGAGAGAGAGAGAGAGAGAGAGAGAGAGAGAGAGAGAGAGTTTTTCTCCTGTAGTAGATGCCAAATGCTTTGCGCGCCCCCACCCCCGACAACCCGCGTCCCCCCCGGCCCCACCTCTCTTCCCCCATTTGCCCCTACCCCCCCCCCCCAAATTCCTTTTCTTTTTTTCTTTTTTTTTCAAATTTCAATAATTTCATTTTACTATAACTTTATTATTAATATTAATTTATTTCTTTATTTCATTTATTTTAACACAAAAATAGGAGTTGTAAATTTGACTTTGCACCCCAAAAAAAGGAGAGAAAAAAAAAAGAGAAGAAGTAAAATTGAGTTGTTTTAACTTAAAAATAAGCAGCAAGTGGTAGTTAGCTCATGCGATAGAGTTTTTGGATACTCACATTGTATTCCGAAATCGAGTCTCATTCCCTCCTCCCCATGTAATATATTAGGAATGACGAGTGACAAAAAAAAATGGAACATTATTCGAAATTTAAATTTCTTAATAATTACCCGATTATGTGTTTGGACGCTAAATGTGTTCTACATTTTTGTAAGAGAAACTCTTTTAAGAGAGTGATCACATGAACCGTTTTTTTGGATTTCACCTTCGTCTTTATTCACAAAACTTTAAGTTTGGCTAATAATTTTATACTTTTTAGATTCCTCTCGTAGAGACAAGCCAAAAAACCATAAAAAATCGACCGAAGCCTATGTCATCCACCGTATATTTATCTTGCTATTCCAAGTTGTAAAAAAAAAAGAATGTAATCTACATTATTTACATTTAAACAAACTGGAAGAGAACATGCATGTCATTTTTAAAATACAACTCGAAATCGCATTTTCAAACTCAGTATAAATCAATTCCTAATTTGAAAATGTTCACTCCAACAAAATTTTCTCCAAAAAAAAAAAAAATGTGCATGGGTAATTCACAGGGTAATCTAAGGATTATAACAAAATTACATTAAATTACCAGATATTTAAAGTTGAAAAAAAAAGGAAAAAAACAAAAAAAAAACAAAAGACAGTGGTTTTTGCCGGAAATAAAAAACGAAAAAAAAAAAAAAAAAAGGCAATTTGGGGAGAGGGTGGGGTGGAACCGGAGGACAAGTGTGTCAGGGGTGTGCAAAGCCACTCTCGTAGTAGATTTCTCGCAAATCGAAAATGCCAGTGAAGTGCTGTGTACAGTGTACAGTGGTCTTTCATGAGATACACATTACACAGAGACGTTTACTTTTAAAAAGTGAACAGTGATCTTTTCTTTGTTCTTTAAAAAAGTGAACATTAGTCTTTTCTTTGTCTCTGTCTAGCATTTACGGGTTTATACCGAGCAGGTTTTTTTTTTTTTTTTTTTTTAAAAGTCCAAATAATCACATCTCCTGAGTCTAGATAACCACATCTTTTTAATACAGATAATCACCTTGTGTGTCCAAATAACCACCTCTTACAATTCCCGATATGGTTATCTGTGCCGACAACTTTTCTAGCAAAGTCCAATTTTTTGGTGCCGGCGAAATTTTCCGGCAAGGGTATATTATGTATTAAATTTAATGTGAGAGTATATTTGTCTCTTAAAAATGGAGAGTGAAGCTTACACCTTAAAAATTGTAAAAAGGTAGATTAGAGAAGTTATGGAACTAAGAAGTGGACTAGACATGTTACAAAAAGCTATAATGGACCTTAGAGTAATTCTTTAAATTTACCTCCAGTCTTTGAATCAAACTCATACCAAATTACTCCATATTTTACTCAAATCTTTACTCAAATTGAGGGAGAACTAAACCTTTATTTAGATTTTCAATGGCTACTTTGCGGTGGTGTACGTTGCTGGAAGAATTTCATTGTTGCTATTGTCGACCCTAGTGAGGATAAAACATCCAGATCCAAAGGATACAGAGGTTGCCGGTTGTAGTTTGTAGTGGTGTGGTGGTTGGAAATCAAGAGAGAGAGCCAAACGAAAAGATTGAGAAAAAGAGAGCACAAGATATATATATATATATATATATATATATATATATATATAGAGAGAGAGAGAGAGAGAGAGAGAGAGAGAGAGAGACCTTTTGCAGCTCCGACGGCAGAGGACTATGGTCAAGGTAGAAAATCTGATTTAAGGATCATAGATGTTGATATCAAATGAATCTTTTTACTCAAATTTGAATAAAAAAATTGGGTAAGGGTTGGAGATGTTCTAACCACCCATTTAGATCGATTTAAAGATAGTTAAATGAAGAAGCATTTTAAAACACAACTCCCAACACATACCTAGCCAGATATCCACATAGGAGTACATCGGATGGCCTACGCGCATCAAACAACTTCGGACACAATTACATCCGAATTACATCGGAATTCCATCCGAATTCGTGTTTTAAAATTGTGTTCTTAGAATTTTTGCAGCAATATATCAATAAACTTCCAACTAGAAAAGGAAAGGTAGGAAAATGCTATCAAGGGGTGGCCGACATCAGACGCAACCAATTTACTGCAAAAGACTAGCAATGGTTGGAAAAATAACTGCTGCTATACTTGGGCTAGGGGTGGCCAGCCATTGGCATTTCAGTTATTTGCTCATAAACTTAAATTTGATAATTGCCTTACATACGTTACTGAACAAAGACTAAATGTAATCGATCCAAATTAAGGAATTGGCCTTGTGTCAAAATACTCAAAACCTAGTTATTTAATGGTTTACTCCATCCAAAGTCTTAGTTCCGAAATCTCATTGATGCTACCGACATTATGAAATCAAGTGCGCATAAGCTGAATTAAACGTACAATATTACTATTAAAAGAATGCCCATACGGACCAAATTAAGAAAGCGAATTAAATTTTTTGTACTTACTTAAGTAATTTAATTTTTTTGTATTCACTTGTTTTGCATCAATTTTTTTTATTGATTATTAGTTCGTCAATTAGAAAAAATTTAAAAGTAAAAAAATATTAACCATGCAATTTTTTTTTGAATAAAGAAAATAATAATCCAAAAAAGTTTGTTTTGGTTTTATTTTTGTCTTTACTCAACTTTTTTTTTAAAAAGATTTTATCATACTTTGACTTTTTAAATTCCTATGGCCGAACCAATAACTAATAATTCACGAAAAAATCAACGCAAAACTAGCAAACTAACAAATGCCAACAAAAAAAGAAGAAAGAATTAAGAATGACAAAATAATCCAAATGGATTTTTTAAGGTACCTGAAAAATTAGTCAGAGCACACCCTCATGAACAAAATAAATGAAAAATCAGATGAAAACACCCACATAAATTTTTAGTAAATAACTTTATTAGAAACCACAGCTTAAACATTGTCCCATTTTAAAAACTCCAAACATTCCTTAACCCTTATACCAAACTTCCCACCAACAGTAATTCCCAGCAAGTCTTCACGTTCTACACCTCCTTCACTTCCACGGCAGCACCACCAACACCAACACCTCCCTCCACCACCTTCACCTCCTCCTCCTCCTCCTCCACCTCAAACGCCTTCACCGGAAAACTCCTCGACAACCCAGACGGCACCTGAAAGTTGATCTTCCCAGTAGGCGGGTCATCCAGATAAATATCACTCAAGGTGAGCCAAAGCAAGAACTCCTTGGTCTTGACACCAGTCAGCTTCTTGATCCTCCCTGGCTCAATCAGGGCCGTGACCTCGGTCGCATACGACACCAGCTTCCCAATCTTCTCGAACTTGTGCTCTGTCTTGTTCTTCTGCTTCAGCCAAACGAAGCCTGTGTCATGGATGTACCCACACTCCTCCATGTCTTGCAGAGGGAGAAGCCCATTGGGCAGGCCCATCTCTTTGAGGAGCTGTTTGGATTTCTGTTGGCAGATTGCGTTGCCTGTGTAGAACTCATCTGCTTTTGCTTTGATCTCCTCTGTGATCAGAGACATGTTGAGTTTTTTGTTTGATGCTTGTGATGGTGGGTTTAGAGAGAGAGAGAGAGAGGTGGGATGAGATGGGAAGTGGATGCGTGGTGGTGGTAATATAGGTGGGGAATTATGAAATTGCCCTTTGAGTCCGGGGATTTTGGGAAAATGCCATCAAGGGGTGGAGAGAGTTTTTAGTGAAACGGTGACACCACATGGGGTCACAATTTCACTCGCAAGTTGCGGTGTGTGCACGACATTAGGCCCGAGACCGAGCTGGCAGACGCTGAGTGTTCGGCCAGCTCACGCTTGGACCCCACGCCATGTGTGCACAACATGAAATTGACCTTTGAGTTTGGAGATTTTAGGAAAATGCCATCAAGGGAGTGAGGAGAGTTTTAAATTTTTACTGAAATAGTGACAGCACGTGGTGTCACGGTTTCACTCACAGGTTGTTGTGTGAAAGATGTGGGGCTCAAGGCCGAGATGGTAGTGCTGAGTGTTTGGCCAGCTCGCCCTAAAGCCCCCCGATGTGTAGACATGACATCCCATTAATGTGACCATGACACTACGTGGGCGCTGTTACACTACGTAACCTCTCATATGGGTGAGGGGTGGGATTGGGTTTGGAGGTTTCTTCTTGGTCTTGACAAGCAATTTAAAGCACCTCTGGCGGTCGGCTATATTTTTATTGTTAAAAGTCAAAATCTAGTGATCACTAACTAGTCACCAAATAATTAATGGTCTAGTCATTGGTTATATTTATGTTCACACGCATTGAATGATTCTAAACACTGTTGTATCCAGGGTTGCGTTTTCAAGTCATGTCCCCACCAGTATTTGCTTAAACAAGAACTCTAATATTGATGAGTTAAAGTTGTTTTGTTTTGACGTTCTGTTGCATAAAAAAAAGGCTAGAAAGTTTGTTACGTTTAAAGTATCACTTACGCAGGCAAAAAATGCACAGATTCGAATTCGATGTGATTAAAACAGTTCAATGTGTATACTCTGTTTCAACGAGTGAGAAACACATGTATCGAATGATTCGCGACGTATCTGTATCGAGATCTGTGCTCCTCCATCTATGTGTGTAGCATTGCTGTGTGAAATTTGGCATTGGCAAAATTGTTACATACTTAAATTACCACGCTAATTCTTTTGATCTTATACTTCGCCCAGTCAAATTGCTCAATCTACGCTTACTTGTCCTCATTAAAAATCATAAAAAATGAATACAGGTGAGTACCAGCAGCGCTTGACGTGCCAGTGAGCCTGATAAGTTATAACGAAAGCTTGTGGGCACTTCCTCAAAATAAATTTGTCTCGCAGTGTAACCACCCGCTCTTGTCCTTTACAAGATTGTCGTTTTGGCCTCCAAATCCCTTTAGAATTTCTAGTAGGTCACCCGGCCATCCTTGCATTGTTGTAGTACGAACAAGCTTAACTGCGAAATTTCAAAGGATTTTGACGTTCTCACGACTTTAAATGGCCTTGTATAAGATATGATCATGATCACTGAATTTTGCATTCACCAAGCAATGCGGGACCCATGACCACCCATCTACCGCGACTGTCTATAAGGAATAGAGGTGGCTACGAGCAGCACTTGACAAGTCACACACACACACTCTCTTGAGTGACCAAATTAAGGTGAAAGGAGCTTGACAAGCAAGTGGGCCTGAAAACGAAAACTTGTAGGCACTTTCTCAAAATAAAGTTGAGTTATGGCATAACCACCCGCTCCCGCCCTGTACAATATTAATTGTCGCTTTGGCTGCCTAACCCCATTGGATTTTCTAGTAGGTAAACGGGCCATCTTTGCATTGCTACGGGACAAGCAAGCTTAATTTTGCATTCAGTAAACGATGTGACCACCCATCTAAGTGTCCACCGCGAATCTCTACCGGAGCCCAGCCCCAGCCTGGCTGTGGGGCGTCACGCATAGTCTGACTGCAATGTTAATTAATGAGAACAGGGGTGAGACTGGACAAATTTTTCAGAGACTTTTTCGAATAGTCTTTTTGGTTGTTTTCTCATAATAATTCTTACGAGATAAAGGTATAATTTTTGTTCTGGAAACCACAAGTGAACAAAGAACCATATCGACTGTTTCAAATGCCCAAGTTTTTCATACAACCGTTTAAGCAATTTCGGGCTATTAAAAATTACAAAAATGATAGGAACACATTTATTCGGACACAACCGAACACGACCCTCACATACACATAAGTCTCACACATTTATTACGGGGGACCCATATATTTGTGAAGGATTGTGTTCGGTGTTTTGTTAGGATGATTGTGTTCCTAACATCTCTCAACTAACTATCCCAATGTAGAAACCAATTTACCATAAAGACAATCAAGGTTGGTTGAATATTAATTCATCTTTTAAAACCTTTTTTTTTCACAATATAAGAAATGGGACTCTTTTCTTTTTTTTTTTTGTACATAAATGATCATGTTATAGTGCAATGTCAATACTCTGGATGCTGAATGAAAGAAGCATGGTAATGTGCACACAAATCAAAATGATTCTTGGGTCTGTCCTCTCTGATGCTTTTTGGCTTTGATTTGAGGGCATGATTCCGTAGCAAACGCGACGGTATAGGGGGACCACTGTTTCAGTGGTATTTTGTGAGCTGCCACTTTGTGCATTTATTGTCAAAGGTTAGGTCTGTCTCCAATCCATCTGTTTCAGTGGTATTTTGGGAGTAGTCATTTTGTGCATTTATTGTCAAAGGTTAGGTCTATCTCTTATCCATCCTCCGCCCATACCCCTAATTATTGGGGGCTAAATGGGTTATGTTTAGGTATGATGACATAAATGATCATGTTATTAAGTAATCTGAGTCAACAGAAGGGGTAAGTTTGAGGGTTTCAGCTAGTTGTTGAATTATACAGTAAAAGAAAACAGTTGGGATATTTATTGCAAAACTGGAGGGGATAGAGGGTGGTTGGGAGTAATCAATAATCATGTGCCACGTATATAAATATAGATGGAGGGAAGGTTAACCAGTTTAGCCCCGAGGGCCGAGGGGTTCGCCAAGTCTCAAGACTTAAGGGTTTAGGTTTGGAACTTACTAGGTTCTATCAATTCTTTTAGGGTAATAAGTTTCCACGAAATTTTTCTCTCGCTTTAATTGAGCCTCCTGTAAGCGGGCGGTGTGATGGAGCTCTTAAGATTAATCGAGGTGCGCGTAAGATAGCTTGAATATATACTTAAGCCGTAAAGAACAAGGTTAATCAATTTAGTGGGGTTACCCATCCCATTAAGAAATACTCCTACTGGATTGGAGTGAGACACGAAAAGTGTCATAAATCTTGAGCATTCAAAACAAAGGGGTGGTCCATGCGATAGCTAAGTATTTTTCTGTTAGGGATTAGGGATGGAGGATCTCTTTTCTTTCATGGTTATTTGACCTAGCTCTGTCCGATGATGTTAGGGCTGCTAGCTTATATGAATGTAGTATTTTAGAGGCTTAAAACAAAATTTAAGTCTGATACCTCTAAGAGTTGAAAATTTGATGTTAATATGAGAGATCAGTGGCGACTCCGAGATTTGTTATTAATGGTGCAATTCAATATTTTGCAAGTCTCTACCAGAATTGACAAACTAAATTACACCTTCTGAATTTATGTAGTGAAAAGTGTTTTCGGTATGTTTGAAATGGCTAGAGTAAAACTCCTTATATAGGCGTGGAGAGAATAGTTTTTTTGGAAATAAAAATCAATCATAGCAAAGTGATTGAATCAATTTATCAAAACTAATTTAGCACACGTTTTAAACAGTTCCGTAACAGCTCTTTTGCAAAAATTTCTATAACGGATCATTTCCAAAAGAGCTTTGATTGGGCAAATTTTCGTATGTGTGTGACGTTCGCAACGCACACCCGGTTAACTGGTTTCCAGATCGGTTTTCACAATTTGGCTTGGACCTTGGCCCAACCCATGAGCGCATAAGGCCTCTCTTGGGTCTAGCTCATCAATGGTTCATGGAGCCCTCACACTTAGTATAAAGAACATAAATATTCTCTAGTTAGCCAATGTGGTACAAGTGTTCTTTGAAGAGTTTCTTTTGAAAAATACATAATCCCAACACTAGTGGTATACTCAAATATGGATAATTAAATATTGCCCCATCACATTTTGAGTATTCATTTAATGGTTTTATAAGTTTGAGTATCTACTCTTCTATAATGGTTCATTTGTGTCCATAATAAAAAATATACCATTCACTCTATTTTTATTCATAAAATGGGCACAACTTTAAATTTGTACATATATATTTTTTTATAATATTATTACTCCCTCCGTCCCAAAACTTTTGACATTTTTTGGATTGCGTGCCATTTTAAATTGCCTATATCTTTTTATTTATAAAGTTTTATGTGATTTTGAAAACTTTGTTTAATAGAACTAATTAAAATCTATCAAACAAGATCCATATTGCATATTTTTTGACATTTACATTGAAAAATATAGACATTTGAAAATGACACGCAATCCCAAAAAGGTCAAAAGTTTTGAGACAGAGGGAGTACCATTTAGAAGATATTCACAATACGTTTAAAATGAAATCAATCTTGAACATATTTAGGTAAAAATTAAAATTTGATAATTTCAATTTTTGGGAGAAAGTGCAAAAAAATTGAGTTTTGAATTAAGTATTTGAAAAATAGAGAGAGAATGTGGTAACTTTTGATACCGTGTGGTCCCCAAAATTTGATTATTGAAGTTTGGTTATTGAGAAAGATTGGTAGTTTTGAGTATCCAAATGCCAAAAGTTGAGTATTTGTAACAAATGTTGTTAACTTTAAGTATTTGTCCAAATACCATTGCGAGCCTATTTTGTGTATCAAAATACTCATTTTAAAGTATTTTTGTGTTTGAGTATACCACTAATGATGCTCTTATAGAACGACCAATCTTGGCAAAATACTCATTTTTTAGGAAGTCTTAAATAAGGGTTTTTTTTAATCAATTGAAATGAGTAGTTTTTAATAAGTCAAATGGGGTATACATATAATAAGTCAAATGGGGGGTATACATACATTGTATGTATGAAAGTGAGAGTCTCTTGAAGAATTGAAGGCCATAAGCACCTGTTTTAATGTGACCTATTGCTTGAAACTTTTAACTAGTCAAACGGGGTTAGAATTGGCTTATTTATCTGTTAGATATTTTCTTATTAATTGATTCATCACGGACTTATCGAGCCAAGTTCAAGCCAAACTCATGAAACATGTTTAGTTTCTTCATGTGAGATTGTTATCGCAAAAGAGGCAACTTAGTTGGAGGTTGTTGATTGTAATGAGGCTAACACTACTCTGCATTTTTTGAGGGTTAGTACATCACAGGAAAGGAAACCCCGAAAACCTCTCGGAAATCTACAGGTTTGATTCACCCAGTGTATTGTGTGCATAGAACACCGGGTGAATCTAGGGCCGGCCCAAGCCCAAGGCCCACAAGGCCTGGGCCTAGGGCACCCAAAAAATAACTACTTTTTGGGGCACCCTACTATTTTATACCAATGGGCTTTACTAGAACACTTTTTGGACCAAAATAAAGGGAAAAAAATCATTAGAAGTGACAAAAGAGCGCAACATTGTGGCCCAATATTTAAAAAAGGCTCAAAAACTATTGTGGCCCAAAATTTAAAAAAGGCCCAAAGCTAAAATTGATTTAAAGGAAAATCATTTTTTGCTTGTTACAATTTTTATTTATGGTTTTGTAAAAAATCAAGACAGTTCTAAACGAAATGATTAAGTTTAGTTTATTATTTGCTTAAAGAAAAAGTAATTAGGTAGTAATTTTCTAATTTTCTTGTTAGAGTTTCGAGTGTATTTGTATTTGGGATTTCTAAATTGACATAAGTTCTTGAGTTTTTCCAAGTAACTAAAAAGTTGATCAAATTTCACTGTTTTTCTAACAATTAGAGTCATAATATTAATTCCAACAGATCAAATTTCTTACTTATTATAAGTAGTTAAATGGGTCATTTTGACCTAATTTTTTTAGAGGAAACTTGAAAAACAACAGATTTGGGTAAAACTAGGGTTTGGCATTTGCATGGCAAAGGAGTTTGACCCAAATTTTGTTTCAAAAAATGCATAAGATCTCTAGATGCTCTACATCGTTGTTAAATTTAGCTTGTATTAATACCTTTTTAACGAGGATATTGTAGTAACAAAAGCGTAGAAAGTTTGGTTGAGGAAAACGAAAATTTTTAGGGCACAATTTTTTCAATTAGACCTAAGACACCCAAATACCTTGGGCCGACCCTGAGTGAATCACACCTGTAAATTTCCTTTTCGGGGTTTCCTTTCCTATCACTTGACTTTTCTGACATTTCTTTTCTTTTCTTTCCTCGATTGTGATCTCCCTCATGAATGCTCCCCATCCCTTTCCCAAATCTTACCTCTTCCAAACAATCTTTTACTACTCAACCATACAACTTGGCATGAGAAGTAACTCACCGCATGATCCACAAACACATGGACTTGACCACTTGGACCATGATATCAAAAGTGGTATGAGAAGTAACTCACCGCATGATCCACAAACACATGGACTTGACCACTTGGACCATGATATCAAAAGTGGTAGTCACTTTGGATGAGTTTGGCCTAACTTTTTAAGATTTTTCGGCGTAGTGTTTTTTGGTCATTTTTTTAAAAAGCTTTTACAGTAGTCGGGACAAACCTTTATATCACAATATCTGTCTCGATAAGATGAATCACAAAAGTATAAAAATCTGAACTAAAATTTAAAAAAATTCATATAAGACGACAAAAGGACCCCAAATTCAATTTTTTTATGCGAGTTTTTTTCAACTTTGGTTCATATGTTTTGTGTTTTTTCAATTCCTTACAGGCCAAACGATGTGAAGTAAATATTTTATCCAACTTTATTAAAAAGTAAGAGAACATGACCAAAAACATCATACCACAAAGTTTCCAAAAAATTAGGTCAAACTCACCATTAAATCAATAACTGAGGGATTGGTTTTGACTAGATGAGACACCTCATTCTAATTGTGAGTCTGTGACATCTAGATTCAAGACTTAACAAAAAAACTATAGGTTTCTTTTACTTTTCACGACTTTTTATGTAATATTTTGTGAGAGAATAACTTGTCTTGATTTTTGAAATAAAATGATTTTTTGTTAGTGAAATAGGGCCTTACTGTTACAAACAGTGATCAAACAACCGTGCACAGTAGAATGAGTGATGCTAATGATCCAAGCACATTTCTTGGGTTTATGCCCCACGTAGTTCACATGGAATTTTAGTGGTAAACCTAATGGATTAGACTTTAATATGCGAGTTTTAAGTCTTATTTTTTTTACAACTCAGGTATCCGGCCAGTTTACGTGTACCTCGATTGATCTTTGGAACCTAATCCCCGCCTACTTGAGGGGAGCCCAATCAAAATCTAAGCAAAACTCATCATGGATTGATCTCAAATGACTTGATAACACCTGAGAGATTTCAAACCTGAGACCTTAGGAGATAGCAAATCCCTAAGTCTAGGTCCAGGCCTTACAACAGTTTTCAAGTCTTATTATTGAAATCAACAACTTTTTCCTTCATTTGGTGATGAAGCCATTTGAGGTGGTTGAGGGGTTCAAGGATGTTAACAAGCAGACAGAGAATGTGAGATCAAAAAAACAAAAAGCAGACAAAGAATGTGACATTTGCAAGCAATAAATGGAATCTTAATAATAATGAATTATGTAGATGGATAACAGTATTGGTGGTGGTGGAGAAGGGCATGGAACCTATGATCTCATCTAGGCACATGGATTTTTGTTATTTTCTCTTGTCTAGTCTTTCTAAAGTGAAATCACTACTCCAGGTTGGTTGGCAGTTATCATGTTTTCACTGAATCACATGAGAGAGAGAGAGAGAGAGATTTTATATGAACTGTGGGTTGGGTCCTCTCCGGTAACTGTATTGAACAGTCTTAATGTTTTCTTACAACAATGCCAGAGAGAATGATATTTGCGTGAAGCATCCGACTTCTCTCCAATAACAAGAGAGGAGCTTGCCGTCCGATTTCATTTTTTCGAGCCCATACAAGGCCCACATTTATAATCAAAATTGACCATTGTGGCCCCCCCAAAAAGGAAACCAGACGGAAGCTCCTCTACAATTATTGGAGCCAGATTCTTGCATGGAACCTACATTTACTACAGGAACTGTTCGGTACAATTTCTGGAGAGGATCGCTACCCTTTATGAAGTGAGGGCAGGCAATAAGGTGAAGTTAGTAAATCCGGTGGGCAATTTTGGATTAAGGATTTGGGAGGGCGGAAAACACAAGTAGTAATTCTCACCAGAAATCCAAGGCGTTCTTTGATTACTCATCCTTTGTTTGAACAAATCCCTTTACTAATGACTGGATCCAAACGAAGTCTTAAAATTGTAACAAATTATGAGAGCTTAGAAATATATAGTCCAGCATTATGGGGAAATTCTACATGCTAGATTTGGAAACGGAGAACTTGGTGTGCGCTACTTGGGGCGCAGCATCCGAGCCGTCGGATGCGTTTTCAACGGTCCTAATTTCATCTTGGCACTTTGCTAATCCGAGTCATCCATTGCCAGTATGAAATTCGAACCGTAGATTGGCTCAAATGCGCACCCCAAGGCTGCACATAGGGTTGCAAACATTGGCGACTCTAGCTTTTGCCCAGTGATGTCGCTTGACATCGCTGGGTTAAAAAAATGCATTGAAAAAAATATTTTTATAGACATAAATTAAAATTTTATTTAGTATTGTCAACGCTAGGCTACTCATGCAAAGTTAAAATAAGTGAAAGTCTAATTAAACGTTACAGGACAACCAAACAGAATAAGCCTAGCCCAGTTAATTTATTGTTTATTCTAATAGAACCCAATATAATATTAAGAAAAATTCAATATAGTATTAACAAAAATTCAATATATATGAGTACATATGTATATTTTGCACAAAGCTTTTCATCATAAATATGTTATGTATTTTTGTCATTGTTGAATCAAAATCCTGGAGCCGCCCCTAGCTGCAAATGAACCGAGCTGCTCGCAAGTAGCTCGTGGCTTGGCTCGGCTCGTTAAGTAATCGAGCCAAGCTTGAGCTCGATTTTCAAGCTCGTTTAGTTAACGAGCTCGCTAAAGCTCGGCTCGATTCTATAGGCTCGGCTCGTTTATGACTGAGCCGAGCTCGAGCTAAATTTTTCGGCTCATTTACCTAATGCGCCAAGCTCGAATGCAACAAAGCTTGGCTCGGCTCGTTTGCACCCCTAGTTGCACACTAGCACCCCGGGTCCGCTAGATATGAAGGCATTATCTTCAAGCTGATGAAGACGCTTTACTGGCATTGGCATTGCAATCTTAACACAAGGGAAAGACGAACAGATTTTAAATGGGGATTAGCCTGAGAAGAACTTTCAGATGGCATGAAATCTTTATTTCTACTTATCAATCAGAAAAGTAAACAGAAATAAAACAGACAAGTACACCAGCAATAAGAAAATCTGCAGTCCAAGAATGAAACTGAGAAATTAGGTTTCTTGTCAATTACAGGGACAATAGAAGCTGCAGATAAGCTCAAATTGGAACTCAATATCTTACTGAACAACAATTACGGTAAAATGAACCTTTACATATAATCTAACTGCTGAAGTTATTATAAATTGTGAAATGTTTGCTGTAAACAAAACAATGAAATGAGAAGGAAATCTCCCTGGCAATTTTCTCATCAATTTGACTGCTATTATGAATCTCAAAATTTCCAAGAGTATAACTAACTGGATGCAGCTCTTGCGGCATTATGATTAGCTCTCGCGGCATTATGATTATCCATCCCCATTGCATGCCCATAGTTGTTAAGCAAAGACTCGATGTGTTTAATTTCTTTCGGTAAAGACCCAGTAAGGACCTGTTTCCAGCACCAGAAAGATCATTAGACCTAGTTATGACATTAGAAATAGGAGTCCAGAATTCAGAAACAAAACAAGCAAATAATCAAATAACAACCAACGGGCTCTGAGTGTTATACCTCGTAACCTGATTCAGTGATAAGTACTTCATCCTCTATCCGTATCCCAATTCCTCGATACCTGTATGATACATCCTCGTTGTTATTTACGCATTAACCAAAATGAAACATCTGATTAGAGAAGATCATGGAGATGCTTTGCTGTACCATATGGCATATTCAAGTATGTAGACATGATGGAAAGAAAGATGACCATTAAAAATTGGAACTAACTCAGAAATATTGTCAAAACTTAAAACGTTCATTATTAGGAATTGAAGCAATAATTCCTCCTTGGAAATACCTCTCTGGGCAGTTAAAACCAGTAGGGATATAAACACCCGGTTCAATGGTAATCACCTGTATACGAAAAAATAGGTAGGAGTCAACACTGAGAATGAATAATAGGAAAATAGATTGTTCATATACATGTTGAAAATCATAAGCCGAATCAAACATGTATGTCTACACACCAATCAATTTAAATGCGGACATCAACCAACAAGTTTTGATTTAGCTACTTATACCACCTGGCCCATCCCTAAAGAAAGTCTGTCCTAAATCCTAACCGAATACCAAGTAAGTGAGCAATTCAAAGAATCCTAATTTTGGAATACAATTTAGTTAATTTGTTTGTTTCATTCACCTATTAGCACTAGTACAGGTACAAAAATATACAAATCTGTAAACTTGGCAGTGTCTTTCATTTCTATGAGAAATATGGATATTGTCCTTGTGACCTTGAATCCTATGTAGGGGCTTCCCAAACCACCAAACTGCAAATACCAAATTGTATTCAAAGTTATGTCCATATGGACCATATCTGGAAACAGGAAGAAAGGAAGCAGGGACGAGAACTTTTACCAACACATTCCCAAATATCTTTCTTCTGTTTAAGTCAAATAACAGACTTCTACAGAAAATTCATGATTAATAACTCGTCACTTGTCACAAACGATAAAACATATATACCACTAATTCATAATGGATCCAACTATCTGCAGCCGGAAATACTCAACCTGGATTAATTCCACTAACCTTTCTTTTATAATCTATGCACCAAATAACAAAACAAAAAGGCCAATAAAACAAAAAATAAAGTATTAACCAGGGAGGGAAAATAGCACTGTTATCGCAGAGAAGGTAAAGCACTGTTATCTATCGGCTAAGAAAACGAAAAGGAAAAGGGTTGAAATAGTCAAGTTGATCATCAGTCCCTGGGACAACTTACAACACCAGGCTTCAGAGGACGGTCATAGCTTATCGTTGAACAATCATGTACATCCATTCCCAGATAGTGACCTGCGCACAGCAACTGGAAAGGTTAAGAAAAGAACACAAAAACTATCACAATGACTAACTTGAGAATGCTGATATCTTTTTGGACTATGCTCAACTGTGAATTGAAACCTAGCACAGCTTATGCCTAGATAGATTACAGAACAGATTGGAAGTCAAGGATGGTAAGAGACCTATATTAGTTGGGTTCAGCAGTTGGTAAGTATGACTTCGGTCATCTTTCAAAATTCCAATCTTCTTAAAACCTTTGCGCAGCTTATCGACCTATGCCAAGTAGCGTCATATGAATTAGTAAATTTTTATTGCTGGGCATGTGAACAACCTTGCAGCTTCAAGATGTTCATCCTAGTTGATAAAACAAGCTGAATCAGTACACAGATGCATACTCCTATAAAAGGAAAATGGTTCTGCAAATGGGTGATTCTTTCTCATGAATAGAAACATAGTATTACAACCAAAGTAGAGTAACTGGTACCATGGCTCATGGCTTCCCATGTAACCACCAGACACTGTCCTTTGAAACCCCAAGGAAAAGACACAGAAAAAACAAAGGAAAAGCTCGTTTCTCTTTACCAAGAGCAAACTGATTGCAAAGAATAACAAGAAATACAAGCAACACATTAAATTTGTCGTTCAAATTATACCGAATAGTTTATGAATTTGCGAATGCTCGTGCCAGGCTTGCAAAGGTCCAGGCATTCCTTGTTTGTCTCTAAAATCAGCTCATAAAGTTCTTCCTGAAATATACATAATCCAATTGCACACCTCATTTAGTGATGCCATCTTTGGATAAATGGATGGAATATGTGAAGACTCATGAAACAAACATAACTAAAATAGTTGCATAAAAACTTCAAGCCTTCCACATATAACTCTTGACCCTCAATAAAATTCTCCCTAGAACAAAATATAAGGAATAGCTTCTATTTTGCCACAAGGGTTCATTGCTTGGGTTGATAAATAAAGCTAAGAGTAATCACTTTATGGAAAAATGCCAATGGTTAGGCTGTCTCAGTCCACTTCTTCAGCACCTTTTAATTACGGGGACCAGCAGTTCAGCACTGCAAATAGGCAGTTTCTATTGTCTACAGTTAGATCAAACTAAAATTGTTGAAGAAGCATCAAAATATTTATTAAATAACGAGGACATACGTGAACAGGAGTAAATCTTCCGCATGGTGGCCAGGTACGTGTTAGATCACTGACATAGCCATGCAGTTCACATCCTATGTCCATCAAAACAAGGTCCCCATCATTGATCTGTTAACATAAAACTAGATAAAAACATCTCTCTAAAAATTGATAATTTCTGTAAAAGAAAGAAACAAAAGCTACCAATCAATAAACTTACTTTCTGGTCATTTCGAGAATAATGGATGATACTACCATTAGGCCCACCACCAACCACGGGGTTGAATCTGTTGAAAAATACAATTGAGTTTGGAAAGCAGAAATCATTGGGACTTCAATGTGTTCCAGCCAACATAAGTAAACATGTAAAACAACAAATCCTACTCCGCCTTCCAAAGTTTCAAAAGAAAGCTTACGCCATTCTTTGGGCGCCTCTCATTTTGCATTCATATTCAACTTTAGCTGACAGCATAGCCTCATACGGAAATGTCTTGGAATGCATCATCGTTTGTAAAAGAGCCTATCCAAGTCAAGAACAATATCAGCAAGTACTCGAAAACAAATACTCACTGAACTAAAAAATTGAAAAGTCATATTCATGCAATTTGTGATAAACTCTTAGTTGTGAATTGAACATCTAATCATTTTCAGAAGCTTGGGAATTCCGGTCCATGGGGGAGATGATACGAAGGCTGCTGCAAAAGTCCATGTGCCAAAAATTTCAGAAGATCCTTTTATCTAAAGCAAATGTCATTTCAAGTTGCAGCAAAGCTTGCCTTCAAGTTCTCAAAGTTCATCAAATTAGTAAGAGAGTATTTTGTTGGGGGGTCATAGGCAATTTTGCTTTCGAGGAGAAGGTCTAGTATATTCTATTGCAAGACAAATAGTTATGTGTAACTGCAATAATAGGGATACTCCCCCTGCCCCCATGCATAAACAAAATCCAAGACAAATATTTTGTCTTTCTTTATGTCCCTCTGGATCTCTCTCTCTCTCTCTCTCTCTCTCTCTCTCTCTCTCTCTCTCTCTCTCTCTCTCTCTCTCTCACCACTATGCACAATCATATGGTTGAGAAGGAGTTTGCTTGGTATTTAATTTTAGGCGGGAAGTTAAAAAGATGTCCTTTTCTTAATTTTTAATCCAAGTAAAATTGGTCTTTCTGAAAATATGAGCCTAAAATCAATAAAAATACTCTTCGGTACAGATAAATAACAATAAACTATGTCCTTAGAATTAAGACGAAAAAACCAAACTAGTCATGATTACAGTATTGAAGTTAACTTGCATTTGTCCTTACCACATTATTACCAGGGATAAAAGAAATCACGGAAATATCAACCATCAGAAAAATGAACTTTTATTTAAGTGACAGAATTCTTGGACCCTAAACATTGACCTTAAACGCAACATAATAGAAAAAGTAAAAAATGCCAACATACCTGGCAAGCTATTGATGCAGAGTCTCTCATTAACTTAAGCTCAGCTGGTGATTTAACCAATCGGGCTTCATGGGTGTAACCAGAAAAATCTTTCACTCTGCCATCATAAACAGCTTTTTGGAAGGTATCTAAGTCAAGGTATGTTTGTATGGCTGTTTTCCCATTATGGAACAATCTGGACGAGCTTCTTATCATATCTGGAAGGATCTGCAGCCACCAGCTAAAAATGAGAGGCACAAGAGTAAATGCAGTAGAGCAAACCCTCCAACATCACAATATAGGAACTTAGTTTGATTGGTGCACAATGTTGCAAAATTCCCTGATAAGCTGTTGTGCTAGCAGTGCCAACTGTTTTCTTGATCTGGCATGGCCTGCAATCCCTATCAAATTCCTAAATGTTGACAAAATGTCATTTTCATTATTCAACTTGATTCCAGAACTATTGGAATTGTCAAGCAAACAGTACATCTAGTTAATTTGAACATGTATTCTTTTTGGTTAGATATTTATCCTCATGCTTAATATGCTGATGCTCTGCTAACCTATATGATTAGTTAAAGTGGCAATTCTAGGACAGAAGTTCTCTTCAGTTTCTCACAAGCATTTCCATGACATTAGCGCACCA
Organism: Vaccinium macrocarpon; assembly: GCA_022606695.1. Lineage (NCBI taxonomy): Eukaryota > Viridiplantae > Streptophyta > Magnoliopsida > Ericales > Ericaceae > Vaccinium > Vaccinium macrocarpon. The sequence goes on along the minus strand of CM040170.1, from coordinate 39,249,023 downwards.
AATGAGTGTTTTAGGTACAACTTCATTCACTGAGAATGAAATACAGGATACCACCATGTCCAATGAAGCACAGGTAGTCGGGTACTTCTAGAACCCCAGCCTACTTGTACCCGTAACCTACCGCTACCTGTACTATGCATGGTACATCTAAATCCATACCAGGATACCACTATGTCCAATGAAGCACGGGTAGTCGGGTACTTCTAAAACCCCAGCGTACTACTACCTGTACTATGCATGGTACTTCTAAATCCATACCAGGTACACAAAACATGTACCGAAACTTTCCTCTGAATTTTTCCATACCCAAGAAGTACTCCACTATATATCAAGCCGCACCAACACTAAGTTGATAAGACCTCCTTTTTATATGCTTAGTGTGATTGTAAAATACCGATTTTGGTCTATATGTTCTTTAGCATGATGGCATTAACTCTAATTTGGACTTAAGTGTGTCATTAAATTATTATTTAATGTTGGATCCCTAATTACCCAGCCATTTTGCTATTTCCTTTATTTGAAGTGTGATTAGTACATGTAACACATTGCTCTAATTTTAAAAATACATTTGTTTTCTTTCAACCACCAAAAGGTGAACCTACTAACTCTCCTCCCCAATTAGACAATCTACTCTATTGTTACCAGACAAATAAGTACAATTACATTAAGTTTCTACTTTAATCAACTTAGTAAGTTTTGCCCTACCTTCTAGGGGTTCGTTACCTGGATCTAGTTTTTCACTTGATGAAAGCATATACTTTTAGCTAATCATGAACTAGCATTTTGTTCTTCAATTATCTCCGCAACAAATATTTGGTGAACATGTGGTTTCTTGTACCATTTTCATCTTAATCTCAGGGTGATTCATTGATCATAAAAAGATAACCTCGAGCACTTCTATATCTATCCACCTATCTTTAATCATATGAGCACCTTATCGGCAATTTCCTGACCATATTTATTTATGGGAGTTTAAAATCTTTGGTATTTATTGTTCACCAATCAGCTACCATCCTATTCTTATTTCAGCTTTCCAAGAGTTATCTTTCCTCTTATTTCAGCACAGTTCTACTTTTGTTTGTGAACTTAGTTACTACTTACTATGGTTATTATATTTTATATTATCTCTAAGTAACGTACACAAGCAACATTATTGTTGGCTAGGCATGATTAATATTAAAAAAGTCATGGATTTACATTAGACTCCTAATTTGTAGCATCGTCATTAGATTCTTCAGCAATGCTTCTCACTAACACAGAAAGTACATCGTATTCGTGGTCGTTATGTCCACAGTACACATAGCACAATTGCAATTTAGTTTCCAGATTTGACTATACTCGAAGAAAGAGAAGACATGAAACTTGCCTTAGGTAATTTGCTTATTGGATATGACTGTTCAGCCTTGAATGTGTGTAAAGCTGCATCAACTCCAGCAATTTGACCTTGCCAAAGAACATCCTGAAGGTATTTGGCAAATGATTAGTGTCACATGTTGCCGCTTTTTCATTACTCAGAGTGGTTTCCAGACTCCTTGTTTTCCAACATATTCTAGGTGAAAATAAACCTCCATAACGCAGCATAGAGCTTACGATAAGCATGCTTATGCAAACATCTAATAGAACATATGACGGCAAGAATAACAATTTAAAAATCCTTCACTTGTTCTATAGAATATGCATTTGCTGAATTGGGGTTCCAATTTCAGTAGTGAAGTTGGAGAAATCCCATTCATCTGTCCAAAATTGAAAGGTTTAGATTGTCCCACCTTGGGGAAAAACTATCCATCTTTCCCTTCACTTTTTATTGTGAGGCTTGAAAATCGAGATCTTTTCAACTTCAGCGCTTAGCTAGAACCCTAAATCTAGAGCAACCCATTTTCTTTGAAGATAGATATTTTAATGAGGGGTCTACATCGAAATAACCTTTGTGGTATTAAGCAACATTGCTTCAAATAAAAAAAGAAGAAGAAGAAGAAGAAGAATAAGTAACGTCTTACTTAAAACCAGAACATGTAGTATTTACAAAACTGCAAAATAATGTATTCCCCTGTCGGAAGGTATATCTAAATCAGATGCTCAAAAAGCACACAAAGTTTTTGCTGCAATAAATTTAAAGAAATCCAGCAAGTAGGAAACGTCATAGCTAACTCTGAACATACTTCCTGGCTTGCTTCCGGCATAAACATGCATAAACCACAATCATGACCTAAGACTGCCACGCCGCCTGGCTGTTGACAGCCTGTAATGTACAAATAATCAGCATCCTGTCGATATGTGTAAGGCACAACATCGGTCATCATCTTAACAGGGGCAGCAGCAAATATTGCCAAACTCTTATCTGGAAGAAGCTCCAATATTCTCTTTCTTCTTGAGACATATTCTTCACTAGTTATGCCAGGTGTTATTTCCCCTTCATTAAGTAACTATAATCATAGACAAAGGGAGTTCTAATAAGTAAATATAAATGGAGCTTACTGAAACAGATATACAAGAATACTGGATAGATACCAAGTGGTAATACCTGAGGATGAGAAGCAGCAGTAGGCTGCCCTACATCAGGTAGGTTCTTGGTGGAATACCAGAGGCATCTAGACACCTATTTTATCCATTTCATCAAGTACATAAATCAATATGCATCAAAGACTGAATATGTACACTTCTAAATTAAGGATCAAAAGATAAGAATACTAAATCAAAATTGCAGAATTCAAATGAGACCCACTACTTGTTTAGTAAGATTAACGGAAACACTGTAACCACAAATTGTGACATAAAAACACTGTTTTGAATTATACACATCTCATCATCAACCACTAATACAAGATGGGAAAAGTAACAAATGATCCCATCCATTAAAACTCACAAACCAAATACAAGAACCAACATGATAATAACCTTCTCGATATTGATTGATTGAAATTTAACACAGTAAGAACTCAGCTACATGGAATTCTGGAAGTTCAAGAAACATCCAATTATCTTCTGTCCAGATAGATATCTAAGCATACATGTCTTCGCATGGAGAGAGAGAGAGAGAGAGAGAGAGAGAGAGAGAGAGTACGAACTTGGTTGTACGTGATTCTCTGCAGCAATTTTCCACGGAGGGTCTGCATTGTGAGCTTCTTACCGCACAACCCAGTTCAGTTCTTGCTATGTTCTTGATAGTTAGGGTTTTAGGCCCCTGAATTCTGTGAATTTACTTAGCCAACCCTTATTTTTCGGTTTTTACGTTTTCGGTACTTCAATTTCAATTTCATCCCAGAAAATTATAGCGAGTATTAAAAATCTAAAGCCCAAAATTATTGTTAACCATTTTGTTAAGCACAGGGCGGTGGATAATGTTCATGAAAGAAGTTAAGAGTCATGCTACTGAAAAAAAAAATTGAAAGTGAATACACATTTTTTTTAAAAGGCAAAGGTATTATTATCACAAGGATTGGTGAGAAACCAATACAAGTAAATGGGACAAGCCCCACACCCATGGGTCAGATAATCCAGATCAAATAATAAGCACCTTCGTATTTTAATCCACTTTTTATAAATATCGGTACACCTTTTTATTAGCATTTTTTCCAAAAAAAAAAAAAAGGAAAAGAGAACTGAAAATCTACCTTTTTTTATAAATATTGGTACACTATTTTATTAGCATTTTTTCAAAAGAAAAGAGAATTGAAAATCTACTTTTTTACAATATTGGTACACTTTTCTATTAGCATTTTTTTTTTTTTAAAAGGGAGAGAATTGATGATTAGATAGGTAAAACAGTTGACATGAAATCAGTTTGCCAAAAATTAGATACATTAACCCAAAATATTAAGCTACATGGAGGTTTGATCCCGATCGAACTTTCTGATAGATTCTAGTACTAAAATTACAGCGAAGCAGCAAAAAGTGCATTCCCCCAACTCTTTTACCCCAGGAAAAACTAGTTCCTCCATTAGATTGGGACAATGCTGGGGTACCGATTCAGAGATACCGAAATAGTACAAAGTAGTCAACGGAGCCCACTTTTAGGTCTTGCACGAATAATCTAAATTGTTTGTCTAAAACGTTCAAACAATTCAGATTAATCGTGACCTACAAGTGGGCCCCACAGGCTGCTTCTACATTTTGGTACCTTTCAATCAGTACTCATATCTTTATCCATTATATTGGTGCCAATACCGAATCAAGCAAAGTTCCTACATTTTTTTGATACACGAGAAATGAAAAGTTCCTAAATGAGCTATGCATCCACAAAGTCTCCTCCATAACAGCGCATTATTCCACTCTTTTCACAATAAACCATAAGTAACAAATAACTCATGACACCATTGTAAAGCAACTTGAGTTCAAACCCACTACAAAGCAGAAAAAAAAAACCACTTGTTGAGTTGAACTGATCAGAGGAGTCGCTGAGGCAACGACAAAGAGGTGCAACGACGAAGAGGTGACCCATCGACCAATGGCAGGAAATCTGGTTTCAATTCACAGAAACTGATGAAGAAAATCTTTGATCTCATCAATGTATGGAGATCGTGTCGGAATTATATGACCAAACTCGTGTTCAACCACCACTGAGCAACCATCATCAAATAAAGAAGCAAGCTCTCTACTGGCCTGGCTAGATATCTGCCTGTCATTTCCTTGGTCATTGCCAAAAATATGAAGAGATGGGCAGTTGATCGATCCCTTTTCACAGTCTGCTAATTTAAGAGCAAATCCGGAGCACAAAATCGCAAACTTGAAATCCATTTGACCCTTCAACGTTCTTTTTTGTGCACAGACTGAAGCCACCATTGCAGCTCCTTGTGAAAACCCTAATATTCCATCAAATGGCCCTGCCTGTGAAAATACACTCTTCAAATATGCTAATGATGGGTCAAACCCATCAGTTTGTTGCATATACTGCAGGGGATCAAATGGACTGTCAGCGATTTCCCAATTAGTGCCACTCTGACTACTGAAAGCAGGTGAAATAAGCCAAGCAAACTTTTTACTGCAGCTGTTTGGCGGCGGTGAAGGATTTGGTGGCAGTGAAGATAATGCGCAATAATTTGGGTCTACCAGACCAGGTTGGTAAATGAATGGCAACTCATGAGGTGCATTTATAAAAACGAGCTCTGCAATGGTTTTTAGTTTCTTGGCTAATGAAGCAGTTCTTCCTTTAAAACTGGAGGCGTTCTGTCGGAAACCGTGCAAGCACAAAATCCTGAGTTTTCTTGAAGGCTGGGTAACTGCAGAATTGTAGTTCACTTGGTCAAAACTTGGAATAGAGTTTTTAAAAGTTAGGTAAATTTTGGTGTTTGCAAAATCTTAAGAAACAAAGGGAACATAGAATAACGAACATAAAACACATGATACTTCAAAAACAAATGCACAAGCTACTGATCATGCCAAATACTGGCATCAAAAATGAGAAAACACAAAATGTCTTGAACAACATGGTTCAAAACAAAATCAAGGAGGCACTGATTATGTGAAAGAACTGGAATTGTACCTCAACCTAACTACCTGTTAATACCAAGTCATTTAAAAGTATGCACATCACAGACCTTACCATGCCTCCAAGGGAGCTGAGGTAAGAATCCAGCATGATCCGAGGTGGGAACATCTTCTGGTTCAACGGGTAGAGACAATTCTTGAGATTCCCCGTTTGCTATAAACGGTATTGACCCAACGGTCTTACCATTCTTCTGGCACAGCTCACAAATATACTGGGAACTTTTCTTCTGCAAAACACAATTCAACCAGAAAAAATAATCTTGAGATACAGAACAATATAAAAACTAATACGAGATTTTAGATATCAATTCTGCAAAACAAAGTCTCAATGTCAACCAGCCAATTTATGGGAAGATATATTAAATTCATAGGAGTAAATATAATTGTCCACTGCCATTCAGGCTCATTTACAACAGGCAACATAATTCAAACTCCACAAAATCCTTATCCCTAATAATTGAGTTGGCAAAAATCCTTAGCAATGTGCGAGCTCAACCAGTATGATAGATGTCTCCAAAGAACCATTTGTTTCCCCAGTCTGGGGAGCACAAACAAAATATACACAGGAGGCGTCCCCTGTGCCAGTTCTAGGCATTATGGTCAACTTGCCACCAAACCATGCTTTTGTCATTTGCTTTCCTTTAAGGCATTTGCATGTCACCATTTAGCCAGAGGAACAAGTAGAACCATTTGGAATGGGTCTTGATGGGCACAAATGGGTGGGGTCTTCCCACTATTAGAGCTTGTCCACATTGGTTAGTTATAACCTCCAAAACTAGTATGGTTTCAGAGCGAGGCTTTCAGAGGCTTTTGGACAAGAATCTGTTAATTGGTTGTCCATTTGTTTGTGCCTCAAATGCAACTTGTTTCGTTGTTTGTTGTGATCCCGATAATATAGATCCATTGTTTATCTCCCCACGTGCAAGAGAGTGTTATAGCTTGTCCCACATTGATTAGTTGTAACCTCCAAAACAACTATATAAGCCTAGGCGGCCTCTCCATTCATTGCCAACTGGTTTTGAGTAAGATGCTTCAACACCCGCATATTGTGTACGCATCACATGGGAATCAGCCATTTGAATGATTCTCTAATGTAAAGAAATCAAGGGATGCTAATGCCATTTTGAAAGGATTAAGAATGACCGAAGTTGTACCTAAACCCAATGATTACTAATGGGTGAAGTTTGCCAAAACATATTTGGAATTTTGGAGTACAACGTCTTGTACAGGAGCTAAAAAATAATAACAAAATCTAAATGATGACAAAATTACTTCATCCTTTTGCTTCTAGCATTTGCTGTGAATAACGCAAGCTTCATTTTAGGAGATCAGCTAAATAATGCCAGACGCATTTTACACAACAGCGAGGCTGCTGATGTAATTCACAAGGCACATAGAAAGAGCAGATGGTAAATTGTTGTGCATTTCCCTTGTTATTAGTACATTACCTGGCAACTATTGCATACTAAAACAAGCATTCTACAGTATGTGCATCGGTTCCGTGAAGAATAATCATCAAACGGAGAACTACAGAGAAGGCAGGTACCCAATATATTTGCATCTAAGCTCCCAACTGAAACCCTGCAACCAGATTAGAAGTAGGGTATTACTGCTGCCAGAGAAACAAAATCATGTTGATATTCACAGCAACAGATTACTAATCTAGACCTGTATGTTAATCACCAACTTCATGTTAATCAGCAAACAACTCAGCCACATAGAAAGTACTGGATTAGCATGAAACTAGTCCAAGCAAAAACAATTTTATTTGTAGCAATGGTTTGCGTGTCAATCACAGTACCAATTTGGTACAGTTCGATAATGTAAGTTTTAGCACGTTGCTAATCCTCTCATCTCTACTGTCATTTGTCACAGTTGTGTCTCCATCCTTGCTCGATAATTTCATTATCTCTTCCAGCTATATTTGGTTTTATTTACTTGTCTACAGCTATTCCTATTACCTCTTTTTTTTCCCCGCTCATGTGTACTCATTCAATGGAATTCATTTTGATCATGACTTTATATGTTTTCTGTCAGAATTTGATTTTCTTTTTTACAATTTACAATATGTCATTTTGATCATGACTTTATATGTCATTCGCCTCCAGCTTGCCTCCAGCCTTGGCCAATGGCTTCATTATCACCTATAATTGATTAACGAACATTACTAATCCTTTTATCTCTTCTGTCATGCGTTACGATCGTTTGCCTCCATCCCCTCCCAATAGCTTCATTATCAATAACAATTATTTGTAGTTGTTGCGATTCATTATAGACCCTCTTATTATTATCACTCACATGAATTTCCATTCAATAAGGTTCTTTATGAGCACAAACTACGTATTTTTCAATTGGTTCTACTTTATCATAGTTTGTTTCTTTGTATAATTTCAATTGCTTTCAACGAAACCCAAAATCAAGGTTGTCATTAACCGGGAACAATTCCTCACAGTCAATTTCAGCAAAAACGGTCTTCTTTCCATCTTCTAGGCATAGCCCAATGGATTCCACATTCAACTTCCCAACATTGCATCCGTCCTTACACAAAATCAAAAGTTGTAAAACAAAGAGATTAATATTGAACAAATTAATTATAAAAAAAAACTCAGTCATTCTTTTACCGGACAACAACATTTAGGATCTCTCCCTCATAGACATATTCATCTGCGAGAGAGACTCTAACAGCATCCATTGGCATGCCACAAGATTCGCATTGGACCTGAATCAGGGTTACAAAGTAAATACTCAAATGTCCTCACAAGAAATCAGCCTAACTTAAAAAATGTAAGACATCATTACAAACATGATTCTGAAATCTGAAAAAGATTTTCCATTGTTATCATAAAAGATCAGGTAACCGACGAGGACAAGAATCGTATGTTTAAGAAAGAAATTTCCTGTAAATGACTTTCATAATTCTCATGGTATCTAATGCAATGAATAGCTACATTTTGCATTTTCAACTTTCCTAGGATTTCAAATATCTTTAGCCGTTCTCAAATATTACTAGCAATAAGAAAAGTAGAGTTATCCCATTGGATAGTCAATACAAGTTTTCTTGTTCTGAACTTTATCACTTTTTAAGAATTCTACCATTTGAAAGTCAGTACGAGTTTTCTTGTTCTGAACTTTATATATCGCTTTTTAAAAATTCTACCACCATAGAACATTGAGATAAGTTATTTTAAACAGTAAAATTCAATAATATAAGCAATTAAAGCATCTAAAAAATGAGTATCACCATCACCACTAAATAAATTTAAAAGACAATGCAAAGTGGGATTTGACCGAAATAAGATAAACCAGACAGATTTTCATGCTTTCAGAAAAGTTACGAGTTCCGAATTAGCTTCTGGAGCTATCGAGACAACATTCTTGAGCTTGACTTTCGTTGAAACTTCGTGAGTTGTGCCTATAAAGCATCCTCTTCTTCTGGCCTTTCATGATTCTTCCTGGTAAACAAAGTTGAAATCTATTTATCAAAAATCAGTGGAAAATCTATTTCAACCAAATCCCCTTTCTAGCCTAGATCACATTGGAAAACAAATAATCAAATCACTAAGGGATGATGTAATACAACTAAAAACTAAAATTATGTCAAAACGAAAAAGAGATTGCCAAGAGATACAAAGAGATGAAATCATTGTTTGATGCTAAGAAGAATACAGATAAAAGGATGCACACTCAATCCACTATAGATATACAGACTGAGTTAAAAAAAAAGGTAAAAAACTCAAAAAATGCCAAGTAAACTAGATCTATATTAGAGAACTTTTTCATGATGTCTACTTCGTAGATCTACCCGAGACATCGTAGACTCGTTCTCTACTATAGATCTAGTTTACTTGGCATTTTTTGCCTTTTTTTTTTTTACGCAGTCTGTATCTCTGCAGTGGATTGAGTGTGCATCCTTTTATCTGTATTCTTCTTAGCATCAAACAGTGATTTCATCTCTTTGTATCTCTTGGCAATCTCTCTTTCATTCTGACATAATTTTAGTTTTTGGTTGTATTACATCATCCCTTAGTGATTTGATTTTTTGTTTTCCAATGTGATCTAGGCTCGAAAGGGGATTTGGTTGAAATAGATTTTCCACTGATTTTCGATAACTAGATTTAGACTTTGTTTACCAAGAAGAATCATGAAGGACCGGAAGGGCCAGAAGATCAAGGAGAAGAAGAGGATGCGTTATAGGCATGACTCATGAGCTTCAACTGAAAGTCAATCTCAAGAATGTTGTCTCGATTGCTCCAGAAGCTAATTAGGAACTCGTAACTTTTCTGAAAGTATGAAAATCTGTCTGGTTTATCTTATTTCGATCAAATCCCACTTTGCATTGTCTTTTAAATTTATTTAGTGGTGATGGTGATGCTCATTTTTTAGATGCTTTAATTGCTTATATTATTGAATTTTACTATTTAAAATAACTTATCTCAATGTTCTATGGTGGTAGAATTTTTAAAAAGTGATATATAAAGTTCATAACAAGAAAACTCATACTGACTATCCAATGGTAGAATTCTTAAAAAGTGATATATAAAGTTTAGAACAAGAAAACTTGTACTGACTATCCAATGGGATAACTCTACTTTTCTGATTGCTAGTAATATTTGAGAACGGCTAAAGTTATTTGACATCCTAGGAAAGTTGAAAATACGAAAAGTAGCTATTCATAGCATTAGATATCACGAGGATTACGAAAGCCATTTACAGGAAATGTCTTTCTTAAACACATGATTCTTGTCCCCGTCAGTTACTGATCTTTTATGATAACAATGGCAAATCTTTTTTAGAATCATATTTGTAATGATGTTTTACATTTTTTAAGTTAGGCCAATTCCTTGTGAGCACATTTGAGTATTTACTTTGTAACCCCGATACAGGTCCAATGTGAATCTTGTGGCACGCCAATGGATGCTGTTAGAGTCTCTCCCACAGATGAATATGTCTATGAGGGAGAGATCCTAAATGTTGTTTATCCGATAAAAGAATGACTGAGTTTTTTTTTATTATAAATTTGTTCAACATTAATTTCTGTGCAACGCCAATGCTCTGGATGCTGAATGAAAGAAGCATGGTAATGTGCACATAAATCAAAATGATTCTTGGGTCTACCCTCTCTGATGCCTTTTGACTTTGATTTGAGGGCATGATTCTGCAGCAAATGCGACGGTATAGGGGGACCACTGTTTCAGTGGTATTTTGGGAGTAGCCGCTTTGTGCATTTATTGTCAAAGGTTAGGTCTATCTCCAATCCATCTGTTTCAATGGTATTCTGGGAGCAGCCACTTTGTGCATTTATTGCCAAAGGTGTGCATTTATTGCCAAAGGTTAGGTCTGTCTCCTATCCATCCCCTGCCCATACCCCCAATTATTGGGGACTAAATGGGTTATGTTATTGTTGTTGTTGTAGTAATTTTTTCAATATTAATCTCTTTGTTTTACAACTTTTGATTTTGTGTAAGGACGGATGCAAGGTTGGGAAGTTGAAGGTGGAATCAATTGGGCTATGCATAGAGGATGGAAAGATGACCGTCTTTGCTGAAATCGACTGTGAGGGATTGTTCCCAGTTAATGACGACCTTGATTTTGGGTTTCGCTGGGTGGTGGTCAATGCAAGTTTTCCCATCTTTTTGCATTTGTTTTTATTTAATCACTATTTTTGCACTTTTGATTTGTTTTCACTTTTTATACTAAGTATTACATAATATTTCTTTTATTTTTGCAGGAAATGGGTGTTAAATCTGACCCGTTCATGTTGTTTTCCTGCAAAACTGCTTTGACCTATACTTCCGTGCATACGCTAATCATGTTAACCTATGTCAGTGTTCTTGTTGATCAAGAAGGCCAAGAGGCAACAGGTGACATTGAAATTTAGTGAGTTTGAATTACTAACTTTTCTTTGATTGGAGAAGGGAAAAAACCTATTCAGGAACCAGTCACTTGTGTTTTAGACTTGTTTTGAGGGGATGAGACTTAAAGAAGACCTAATAAAAATGTCCTAAACATCCAAATCCTGAGAATCCACAGAATCAATACGAAAGAATCATGTCAGCTGATAAGCTGCTAACAAACCATACCTGTGGTCAAACACAAAATTCTTCCCTTTGAAAAATCCACCATCTGGAAATTGCTCCAAATAGCGCTGAATTCCACCAAATAACTGCCACAAAGCCAGTGTTACCAATAAATGTAATGAGCTCACTCAACAGCACCAAACCAGAGGAGGAAAGCCATCTTAAGAGAAGCTCACCTGAAATACATTCTCAAAACCATCACCTTTAGACCTAATATAGGCCGATGCTGTCTCACACCTTATTCCACCAGTACAATACCTGGAAAATAAACAAATAAATATGGAACACCAATCAATATGACGCATGCATCTCCCAATTAACATTTTTCAGCTAAATTAATTCAGATTGAGTTTCGAGTTTCAACTATTGAGCACCAGATCTTGATAAGGAGAGGTTATTTGGTGCTCCTGGAGCAATGCTCCAATGGCCTCCATCACCACACATTTGTTCGGGTCCACACACTTTGGGATGGAGCCCACACAAATGTGTGGGCGAGGAGGCTCCAAGAGCAATTAATAATTTCTCCTTGATAAGAGGTAAAAGGAAGAACAAAAGAATTTTCTTAGGCGTGACTTCAATAAAGAAGAGTGGGTTTTAATACTGCTGCCTGTGCTGATTATTGTTCTCAAATAGGTGTACTGCCTAGGAGTAGTTCAGTCACATCCTATTACACAGCAAGAATTCGACAGTAAAAACTCCATTACAAGATTTATTTATTTTTGATGAGCATTACAAGATTTAAATCAAAATTAGATAGTTTGGCTTATTTACTTAGGACAAAGGGAAGAGTATCTCTTATTATACCTTAATGTGTATTTTATGCCTTCTGATGTAAATTGCACAGGTCACAATCAACTTAAGCTTGCATGTCAGTCACATTAGTATACAAGTGATATGACATGTGGGACCAAGGGATGTGCAAAACCAATGAAGAAAGAGGGACTACATTTTACCTCTAAATGGGTGATTGGACATGCGAAATTATCAGAAATTAGATACCGAGATAATATCGTTTAAGTGGCAGGTAAAATATCATTTCCCTTATAGGTTCCGCACTAACTGATTAATTGAATGTAAAAAAAAAATGAAGTACCAGGAGAACTGGATATGAAATACTTTGTCACCGTATAAGTACTCACATGAGGACACAATTTCCTCGCAATTCCTCAGAATTATTATCAATCCAAGCATGGAGATCACTATATTGCCGAATTTCTGGATCCAAAGTCTGAACATTCAGAGGCTGGAACTTTCCGATTCTTGTCTCGTATAAATTCCTTGCATCCAAGAGAACAAGTTTTCTATGGTCATTTGGACTCTCCTTTTCTATAAATTTTCCTGGAAATATACTTACAAGTTACAATTAGAAAATGGACCACAAAAATTTCCCACGAAAAAGTAATCTATTACAGGTTGGGGAACATTTAAAACCCAAAACAAGCACACTGAGATTTTTTTTATAGACAGCAGGATTATCCAAACATTTCTAAATAGGAAGGGTATGAAATAGCTTCAGAAGGCAAAACAAAACTTACCAGCATGCTGAATAACAGAGTGGAACTCAGCTGCAGAGAGATGCTTCCCAGCATTGGAGACATCTGGTGAATTCAAAAGAGGGTGACAGCTAAATGTAACCAATTCCTGAGCACAAGATGAAAACTAAACATCAATGAGAAAGGAGACATCATAACAAAACCAACCAAGAAAACCAACAGGAAAAACACTATTAAGAACGTTACAGGTCCACAAATATATAGCTGATACGGTCGTGATAATGGTCCTTAGCAACTCTGAGGTCAAGGCAGGTTACCTTTGGGAGATAAATCTAAGATCCTGGTGGTCTTGTGAGTGTTTGATCAACATGGGTTGCAGTTTTCTTTAGTAAGTCACACAGCTAACCCCAAAAGACTACTGGAATGGGTGAAAAAGCAGAGGACTTCCGCAATGGTCTATTTCACCTAAATAAAAAAAGTCATCAATTCAACCGCATGTTCCACCACTTTAACCACAAGTTCCACCACTTTAAGGAGGCCTCCTTAATTCCTTTGAGTTTCAAGTTTTTCATTGACTAGCATTTGTCAAACAAACCGGAAGTGCATTTCCTCATTTACTAGAACTGAACATTTATTCTGCATAAAAGACTGATGATTGCAACAATACCAAAGTCCTAGGCAAATTTCAAACGATTTTTACCATAATCTCCAAATTACAACAATTAAACATAATTCAGAAAACAAGCAAGTACATTAATTATGAACAGAATATTAACCTTGACAACTCGAATTGAGAGCGAAGTGAATCCACATTCCTTAGCGACCTTGTCATTCGATGGCTGCTGACAAGATGCGAGCTTGAAGTCAGTTCCTTCGAACAAAATATTCGCACTCACTGCAGCAATGTGTTTTTCCAACGACAATAGCTTCCCACCGACCTACTCAAAACCAACAATCACCTATATCTTCAGGGTCAATAAGTGTTGTATATGTACACGAATACATAAATAACCATACATATTTACCTATTACTATTATAAAGGGGGACATGGGACACTCCTCTATGGTGTGAGCAAATTTTGAAGCTAGCTCACACTTTGTTGGTTTCCAAACTTGCCCACATTGTAACTGCTCACATCACAATTGCCATTTGATGTAACCCCAATTGACATGGAAACACAGCAGTTTCACATTCCATATCCTCCATTAACACCGAAAAAATTTCGTCTCAACTTCGGAGCCGATGGAGAATGGGGGTATGCTATAAAACTATGCACACATTGCGTGTGCACTGAGCACTAGTCCTATCATAAAGGGAACACCCCTCTTAGCGTGAACAGTGGTTTCGAAGCTGGCTCACACTTAATTTCCTAAGCTACCCCTTTAACTATCCAAAAAAAACTGCCATCCTAATCTTCTTCTCCATTTTTTATTTTATTTTTTTTTAACTTTCACATCTCTTATTTCAAGTAAATCCCAATTGAAGGTTTCTCAATTTTCCTCTTTCGCATAATACGATTTGGTGCAATTTACAACTATGACATTAATCAAGCTTAGGTTTTACTCAAATTTGAGTAGAATCTTGAGTAAGAGCTGGAAATGGTCTTAGTTATTTCCACATATGAATATATTCGAATGCGTGTGTGTGTGTGTCTGAGGATATTTGAGATGATGAGATTACAGTGACGTTGACGCCGTTAGGAGAGAGGCGGACGCGGCCGAGGAGAGAGAGTGACCGGCAATTGGAATCGAAGAAGGTGAAGAGATTGTCGAGGTCGGGAATTGACGTGAACTTGTAGTACAATAGCACACCGTACTCTGTTTCTTCATCTTTTCTATCTCCCACCATTGATGATGCCTCCGAGGTGCAGCTTCGACGAGATTCAGATAACCCAAACCCTAGTCTAGTTGAGGTTCTCTGCGGTTCGGTCCTAAGCGGTTCAACCACTGGTTTAGCCTTTTAGGGATCATTTACCTGGTTGGTTTGGTACTTGAAAGGAAAATTAAGAAAAATTCCAAAAATAAGTTATACTCCTAATTAGTCGTTCTTTTTTTCTTTTTGATAGTTCAGCTGCCCGAGTCAATTTACGCGCAGTTTTACTAATCTTGGGAGACTACTAGCGGGGCCAACAAATAAACTCCGGTCTTGACCTGGTCCTTGCTAGTTTTAAGATTAATATTTGATATTTTATTTTTTCTTATCTATAGTTTCTCTGGTAAAACTAAATACACTCTTTCGTGTCTGTAGCATCTCGTAGGATCTTAATTTTGGTCCCGACATGGTTATGGTAAAATTTTCAAGACACAAATATGTGTCGAGAGTATGTGAACTAAGCTCTAAGCTATCTTCATGACTACTTTTTGGACCCAAAAAATAGATACTTTTTTATATTGACTTGTTTTTTGTTTTCATTTTTCATTGGTTTTGTAGTAAATTTTTTGAGTTAAAAAAAAAATACTGACAAAGAGCTTAAAATTTTTATTGAAACAATTAATAATACAAAACAAGCATATCTTTAATAGACATTTTTCAAGTTTGATTTATAAATTGTATAGTATATTTCTCTCTGACCAAGACAAAATTGACTATACACTAATGATCAAATGCTAAAAATATTTCTAAGTCATTAATTAAGAAAAACAATTGCATTTGAATTTTAAAAATTCAATATTTTGATCAGAATCTGAAAATTTGGTTAAGTGGTTAAAAAATAAGATGAATTATTAATCCAATAAGCAAGAGAGGCTTAAACTCCACATTCAGTGTGGTCAAGGGAGAAGAGAACCAGAAAAGTGGTGTTAGTGCTGGATCAAAGATTTTGGGCCTCCTTTCGGCTAAAAAACTAAAAACCGATTTTTTTAAAAAACCATTTTGTCTTTAATCAATTTTTTTTTACATTGATTAGTTTTGCATCAAGATTTTGTGGTTTTTAGATTCCTCTCGATAAGATGAATCTAACAAGTATAAATTTATGGTCAAAACTCAATTTTCTTTTAATAAAGTCAAAATAGGTCCAATAATTCAACTATTTTGGCTTTATTCAAAAAAATTTGGTTTCCTTAACACTTCTATAGAGACAGGCAGCCCAATTGGCAACTCTTAAGGCTATACCCTAAACATGCATGATTCTCGGTTATAATCACTACAATGGCAAACAAACGGATTCGGGTGGCTTGCAGTGAACTTGCTCACTATATCCCTATAGCGAACAATTACGGCCGTCCGTTTGACAATCAATAGTACGGATTAATCCGGATTACTTCACATAAAATAAGTAAGATAATTTCATTTTAATCCAAACCTTGATTGTCAAACAGACAGCCGTGATTGCTCACTATAGGGGGTGTTGTGGCGCCCGAGTGAGTCCCAAACAAAAGCTCAGCTCCAAAAATAAAGAAATTACGCCATGCTACCAGGGAAATAAATATCCTGGTTTCAAAAACAGTAATTGAAATACAAATGAATACCAAAACCACAAGTTCAAAGCCCCTTACACTTCGCAGTTCAAAAAAAAAAAAACCCCTTACACTTCTCAATATAAATCCCATTGACAAATTCACCTATCTGCCAGACCAAAAACCCTGACTGTTGGCAACAAGCAATATATAAAAACGAAGTCTATAATAAATTCATTCAAAATAAAGTAAAGGTGGTCTGTAAAAACCAGAATCTGTCCCACAAATTGCCTTCTAACCAAATTTGAATCCACCAGCAGGAAGATTAGGATGGGTATTTCCGAAATTAAAAGCACCCTGTTGATTTCCATCCTGAAGAACCTGTTCTTCTTCCTCTTCTTCCTCAGCCCAGTATCTCTCCAGGAGCTTCACAGCCTTCTCGTAGATCTCTGTGTTGTCATGGGTTTGGAGATTCTCAATCTTATCCAATCCGTCGATTCATCTATTGCTTGGCGCATAAATGTTGATTCCGTTGTTCGATCCAGCTTCTTTGTCAGCCTCACCCACCTTCAGAATGTTCTCAAGCCCTTCAAGGCACACGGTCACAATTCTAGGGTCCGGACAGATCAGAAGATCACAAAGTGGCTTAATGCAACCTTGGCTCGCCAAGTACCTGCAAGGATATTGGCCAAGAATGATTATGGAGGAGTGGCTCCAAAATTTATCTTACCAGATACAAGTGGACGTTTGTCATGTAGCCTGGGGGTATGATAAAGGCAAAGGGTAAAAAGTCGGTTTAACCAAGTCAATGAGGACCAGCTGAATGCTTTTGATTGTACAGCCCTTTGTATTCGGTAACTAATTAGCACTAAAATCAATCATGTAAAGGATGCAATTGTGCCAACCTCCTTTTGCTATTGAGTTACTAGTAACTATGACCAGGAGAAAGCACTCAACATTCCCAACGATTTTATTGCCGTTAAAAAAAAAAAAAAAAATCCTGACAATTGACCAGAGCTATGGCTCTAAAGAGCAGGAGGGAAATAATAGTACAGCAGCAGGTACACACCAAATTAAAGCTTTTGGCATCTAATGGTGAAGACTTGTCATATTGTTCGTTTGGCCGCATTTGACAGTATGGAAAACACAATTGAAGAAAAGGCAAAGCCTAGGTCAGCCCATAAATGCAGACAAAACTATAGTACATGTATATGCGAATATGGAGAAGGAAAACGCACCGGATCTGGTCAGGAGATCCTCCAGAGGTAGCGTTTGATATAGCCCATGCAGCCTCTTTCTTGATGTCAAACTCTGCATGTTGAAGAAGGTGTACTAGAGGAATGATGATATTGGCTTCAATAACCGCCTGTTCAAAGGAAAACGAAAATAATTAACTAAAATAATATACATAAAAAAACACAAGTGATTGGCACCTTATGCCTATACATCGATTTTTCAAGAGTTTATACCATTCCATATTCACTCTGTTTGATAACAGCTTAACACATTGTTTGTGGCATTTCTCATCCTTTTTATTGTAAGGAAATCACGCATATTTTGAAAAAAATTGGCATTTTTTACTTTATAGAGGAATCATGGAACCTAAAAAGTTGGATGCAAAACAACCAAATGCGGAAAAAAACTTAAATAAAAGACAAAAACTAAGGCGGAAAAAGGCCTTAATTTTCCCGAATTGGAACTAAAAACCCCTCAAATTGTCCAAATCCAAATTCAGAGAGGGGGAGTGGGAAATGCCAAGGGTATCGAATATGTTGAGGAAGAGTTGCAAAGGTATTTCTAGGGGAGTTGGGTAAATGATTTACTAGCACAAAAACAAAACATCATGAAATATTTCTCAGCCAAACATGGACAAAAATGGTTAGAAAAAGCTATAATATGTGAATGTGCCTCTCATCTGTTCTGACAATACACCAGCTCCGTCAAACCTCAAAACCAACTTTTTAAAAAGTCCCGATCATGACAGTAAAGATTAAAATGAAACGAGTTTCAGCAAATACTTAGACAGACTAAACAAATAGCTATATCTTCAAGAAAAATTGATCTCAGATAACAAACTACCCATTTCCAACGATCAACAAAAAAAAAAAAAAAAAAAAAAAAAAATGCACCACTGGTCATGAATAAAATGAGCTTCCAGATAAAAATTAAAATAAAAAAACTTTATTTGACCTAAGAATCTGATTCAGTAATCGTAAAATGGAGTATTAGGCATGCATGCAAGACTGGAGAAAGACAAGGCAGTCATAATGGTTCATGTAATCTCTGGTGACAAACAAGAACCATTTGATGACATGCAAGAGAATCCATATTACCTGAATTTGACTCCTATTCCCGGCAGTAATATTTGATATTGTCCAGCAAGCCTCTTTCTTTATACTTTTCTTGTGATTGTTAGAGAGAAGTTGATAGAGACAAGGAAGGACATGGTTGTCAATCACAAACTGAAACAAAGTAAATGAGTTAATTTCTTAGCTGAGGGCTAAAGTATATAAAGATAGCTGCAATGAAAGATATGAGGAGATAGTAAGAGAGTTTCAAGCTTTAGCTTGATTATTATACCTCAAAAATGTGTTTTCTGAGTTTCCACTACGGTATTTTTTGTATTCTTGGACAACAAGTTGTCAAATCAGAGAGTCATTCTCTTCATATACATCAACTGATTTGATAACTTCTATATGTAGTCCAATAATACCAAAAATACCGTAGTGGAAACTCATCCTAAATGTGTGCTCATAGTCAAACGGTTACAACTATTCGCTATAGTGGTTATGAGCTGCGATCCAGAGAACAATCCCAATCACAGATCGATGGCGAACTGGAACAGGGATTCCACCGATAAAAAATTGCATTCATAAGGTAAGTAATTGTCATATGACAAAAAAGACCTCATAAATTAATCCCTTTACTGTTTTTATGAGCATAGTGTCATATATAGATGCTACTAATACTAAAACGATCTGAAAAAATGGTCTGCTTTCGGAAAGAACTAATTTTATTCAGAACAAATGATCCGAATAAGCCTACCACCTTACCGTGATCCAGAGAGTATCGCTGTACCACAATTCCATTTCCAGTAGTGTAGCCAGAAATTTAGCTTAGTCCGTGCACCATTAAACATGGTATTAGAATTTTTATCTCTTACTTGTAGTAGAAAAATAATATAAAAGAAATGAACTTAAAACATAAATTTGCTACAATGTAATTATGTAAATAAAGTTAGCGGGTCTTTACGTAAAACAAATAAGTTAAAAGAACTTTTTTAGAAACTAGACAAAGATACGAGGGGATATAGGTGATATAAAAGAGAAATGTGTAGAGTTTTTGGGATACAAATATCATGACCTTTATAATTAAGAGGTAAAAGCGAAATTATTGGAAAGTGCAATGGGGGGCTGTGCCCCCACTGGTCACACATTGAATCTGCCACTACCCATTTCCGTTTCACACACCACAGCGACCCAGGTAACCCAGGCTCGTATGCTAAAGAGATATCAAAAAGTACAGGGGCGACAAGAAGTCCACCAAAAGCTCGATCAAACAAATGAATTCCCTTGAAAGAAGGGGATCCTGGAACCCAAAACTATGCCGTCAACAAATGGTGTTTGTGAAGGGCATTCGACGTCTCTCAAGTCTAAACTCTAAACTTTTAGTTTATTGTGAGTTACTCCTGTTCGACTCGATCATCTACAATTAAGTTTTGCAATTTATTTGTATATGTATAAAACACGAGCTAATCTACGGGGTTCAGCCAACAGCCTTTTGGCAACAGGTTATACAAAACAGTCAAACACAATTTCTGCCGCGGGAGGAATCAAATACAATTTCTGCCGCAGGAGGAATCAAATACCAAAAAGGTAAAGCACCTCATTGCTCCGCTAGGATTTTTGGAACTCCTCATCTCTGAAAAAACTGAATGGAATACCCACCAACCTACCAACTCCCAATAGCAAACAAAATTTCAAACCACTTCTGCCTTGATATATTTGTGACACATAGGCATAATTTCTCGGTCACCTCTAGTTACTCCCTCAAATGTTCAGGATGTCTAGAGATGATTGCATAATTTGTATTAGGCCTTTACTGAAGCATGAGACATTATCCCACCAAGTAAACACGAGTTTTCTTTCCAATGGAGTCGAAATCATTTCCTAAGAAGGCTTTTGTCATCCATGTTCTATATCAAAATTGCAAATCAACTGAATGCTCAAAACTCATTGATGGTATAGATAAAGCTACGTGGACATACCTTCTAATACTTGAAATTGTTAAAACACATAAATGAATAAGAAGTCAAGAAACTCTTGCACCAAGCAGACTTTTGGTAAGAATTAATTGCGAAGGAATCTTTATACCTGAGTCTGGGCATCATCCCCCGTAACAATGTTGCCCACTGTCCTAAGAGCAGGAATAAGAACTGTAGGCGATGGATGGCTTGTAGAAAACAAATTTCAATCAGCAAAGAGCAAAACAAATTTTATTCAGTAAGCAGGAGGATTTTTCTGTACAACTATCTCTAGAAAACTAAAAGAGAAATGCAGGTTAAAATTGATGCCACGAAGTAAACTTTTAGGAAGATAAACAAACTTACAGCAGAAGCTCCACAAGTCGTGGACAGACACCAGCCTCAATCACAGCTTGAATTTTGTCATTGGGGCCATCAGAAAGATAAGAAAGTGCCCAACAAGCATCTGTTAAAACTTCTTCATCAAGCAAGTGGATAAGCTGCTGAAGAACTGGCAATGCAGGTTTCACCTGAAAAGCCAAAAGAAGACAAACTACCATAAGCAAAGTTGCCTGCCTTAATACAGCTAAGAAGGAAGACCACGCATCATTAAAAATCCGATATCCTATCCATGCGAGGAACAGATATCATTTCATTTCCAGAACCTTTGTTGAAAAAGTTTCTGTTTCTAGGAGACTAAACCTTAGTTGCACGGAGCGGGGGCATGTAGAAGCTCCATAGATGGAAGCGGTGAGTAATATTTAATGAACATATATATTTATATGTATTGTACATATGTTTTATAGTTGCAAAGGGAGTGTGTATATAAACATTTTACTATACAAACATGAGTGAGAAATGACATCCCAATAGATTTTTTTATGCCAAATATATGGACTAAATATGTAAATAAGTAGTAGAATACAAGATGAGAAAGAGAGTCCTAAATCTCTGTTACTTCTTTTTTCTTTTTCTTCTTCCATGTATTTATTTGTAAAGAGAAGTGATAATTTTGTCCTTACAATTAATGTAGAAGCTCTCATCTTATTTAGGAGGGGGTTCCCGTCAAGACGGGAGTGATCTCCCGTCTAGGAGCGCGGATTCGAGCTCCCATCTAGGGAGCGCACCCATTTTAGAAGGATCCTGCAAGTAAGGACTAAACAGAACAACAGTTTCAAAAGCCCAAGGTTTCCACCAACACATGGTGTAATGCAACCAAGCATTTTTATTTTTTTTATCATCCAACGACACATGTTGAAATTCCAAAGAAATACCAAAACACTCTGTTGAGCCTACTCGCAGTTTTTTTTTTTTGCTTATGTTCCACGTACATTTTCAAGATGTTTCCAAAGTGTTTCCCAGTTTTTTCTTAAACATTTCCCCTTCTAGGCTGACCAAGACAACATACCAAAAATGAGATTTGATACTCACATCTATGAGATGATTAAAAATACAAAAACTTAGAGATCTTCCACAACCTGCTCAAATGGTGTTGGAGGTTTGCCCCGACAGAAGTTTGAGAGGGTCCATGTAGCATTTCTCAGCATAGATAGTTTTGAGTGCTCATTCAACTGAGATAGCAAAGGCACAAGAGCACCATTACCAAGAACAAGATCCCTACAATTTGGAGAGTCACCAGCAACATTTCCTAAAGCCCATACAGCCTGTATGAAATGTGAAAATTCAGAAATTTAAGCTCATTAATCATAGCCGAAATCAATTGACAGATCTGTTTTAAAAAACAATGAGACTACTGCTCAGAATAAAAAAGAAATAGACAAAAATTAGAAGCAAGAAGGATAACTTTAAATTGACAAGACTACCGGGAATGTCTAAAACTAAAAAAATTCATATGGGATGGAAATCAAGAAAATCACCAATAATTGTGGAAAATATAAGAAAAACAAAATTCATGACCTAAGTTAACAATACCATAGAGTTTGAAATCAGGAAAACACTTGAACCGCAGTTAACAACATGAAGTAATGCACTTCACACAAGTTTTTGAACAAGATCCCCAAAACTATATCGAAGCAAAATGCAAAAAGACTTTACCTGCTCCCGAACATCATCACTGGAAGAGCTCAAAAGTTGCACGAACTTGGGGACAGCACCCTGTTCAATGACAACTCTGGTATGCTCTGACGTCCCAGATGCAACATTGGTCAAAGCCCATGCTGCCTCAAACTGCAAACAAAAGTAAAAGAAAAATCAAGCTGGTAAAAGATAGACTTTAAGTTAGAGCAAAAGAAGTTTAGTGTGGATTGCAATAATAGCAAAATTCCATACTTGCAGTTGAGGCAAATCATGCCTTCCAAGGAAGTCCACAAACCGGGGGACAACGCCTGCTTTTATCACTTCATCTATTGGAGGGCTGCGCTCTACACACATTTCAAACAAAAGTCAATATGGAGATTGACTCCCAAAAAAATCCGTACTGGAACCCCCACCCATACCAATTGACAAAAGCTTTCTAAACTGAGTAGTTGCTTCTACTTGTGCTGCAGGATCTTCAGACCACACTCCTTGCACCATCAAAGGTATGCTTTCCAACTGTTAGTCATCAGATAGAAAAACTAAAAATCAATATCACAAAAGAATTATTTAACCAAAAGGCAACAACTGGAAAGTCCCAAAATAAATCAATAAGGACATGATCATAACATCAAACACCAGTGTTCATACCAGATATCCAGACAGGACTAGAACTAAAATCCACTGTTTTCTACCATTGCCACTTAAAAAAAGTCGTCTAACACTCACAAGTGTCACAACTCGTGTAGCAGTGTCACATCAGGACAAAACATGCATAAGACAAAATTAATAAGATACAAAATGTAAAAGCAGTTCAGAACTTACCCAACCAGATAAATACTATGACAGGCCCCCATCACAACATTTACAAAAATGTAGAAAAAGTTTATTTCCTCACCAACTTTTGCTCGGAAGACCACTTTGAAGTTGAGCAACTAAGCAAATGATACAAAGTTCCACCATGAACCAATAGTTCAAACCGCAAAGCCAAACCCAAACCCAAACCCAATGAAGACCCACTCATGCTTGTCAACCGAAGATCATAAGCAGCCAAAATTACATGTTTGCACTTCTGGCACAATGGCTGCACTTCTTTCTAATACATTTGAGAATTGTGAAGCATGACTATTTGCAATTGACAAATGTTCTCCGTTTCATTATGATTTTTCTCCTCGTGTTCTTGTTTGCTTTTATCCATGAATATTTGCATCTCTACGTGCATGGCGAGGTTACACTTAAAGTGACAGTGTTGAATAGCTTGATATACATAGTTGGACCTAATCCCGAACATCTCAAACTTTTGGGACAATTGTTAACTGAACATTGGATAATTTTTCTGGTCAGCAAATATAGAACTTGACAAACATAAGACAACATAGGGTTCTTTGTTCCTTTCATTCGTCACCAGCCTAGTTGAGAGGAAGAAAACAAAAGAGAATGGAAGGGGAGTACACTTCACCCATCATGTCCATGACTTCCTAATTTCTAAGGAGATCACATGTTTGTGGGTTCATTGCGAGTCCAACACATGTCATAGGCCCGTGACCTTCTTAGAGACTAGGGTAGACTTCAGCCTTGAAAAGCAACTTGGACCAAGAGCCAAATTCTTATGTTTAATTCTACTTTTAACTGATGTGGATAATAACACAATCCCCGTACTTTGGCATCGGAAAGCAATCAAATAACTCAACTAGGACAAATTAACTCAACTAAGACAAATGATAGTTCCTCCTCGTGTTTCATTTTGTTATGAAGTCAGTTTCCACCTAAAAATCTTATCCTTTCCAAGATTTTCTGCAGCAACCAAATATAACTCCTAATAAAACCCCTACAAACGCAACACTGACGGCTACGGGTAGCATCATTTGAATTGGTCTCCATCCAGTGGGAAATTCCAAATTACTCAACGCTGAAAATTCAAAATACTAAATCACACAGGGTCACACCCAATTCCCAAAAAACAATTAAACACGCCTCACTCAACACTGAAAATTCAAAAATCCAAATCACAGAAATTCACTCCCAATCCAACATTTCTAAACAGTCCACATCAACACTGAAAATTCAAAAACCCCAAATTACAAAAATCCACTCCCAATTCCCACATTTCCAAAGCAATCAAACACACTCCACCCAACAACAAAACATCCAAAAACCCAAATCACAAAAATTCACTCCTAATTTCCACATTTCCAAACAAACACACCCCGCCCAGCGCCCAACAATAAAAATTCAAAACCCAAATCACAGAAATTCAAGCCCAATCCGCATTTCCAAAGCACTCAGACACACCCCACATCAACATCAAAAACCCCAAAATCACAACAATTCAGACCCAATTCCCGCATTTTCAAGGCAATCTAACACACCCAACTAAACAAAATAACCCATCAAACCAAGATCAGCACAAAAACCAACTGAATTATACTATATCCCATTTGGGGGGGCAAAAGGGCACATACCCTCTTCTCAATTGCAACGGGGTTTTGAGAAGCATCGGAGAGTTGTTGAGACTGATGAAGAACCAAACCCTCTCTCCGCTTCTTCAACAGATTGTCCTCTCTCTTGTTCTTCCTGATTTCCACCAGATTATCCTCTCTCCTCCGCCGTGCTTCATCCGCATCTACCCCCGTCTTGTACGACTTCTTCCGTACCTCTGTGCGAGAATTGGGTCGCAGAGACATTGCTGCTTTGTTGGTTTCTCTCGCTCTCCGGAGGGTCTCTCTCTCTTACTAGGATTCGGAAGAAACCTCCGCGAAGTGGGTTTGATGGGATGACTGGAGTCGGAATCGAAAGGGTAAAAGGTGTGAATATATATATATATGTATGTATATATAATCGAGAAAATTGTGGGTGGAGATGTATGGTTGTGTGTGTATATGTGGAGAGGGAGAATATATAAAGGGGAAAGGGTTGTGGGAGGTTAAGTTGATCCTTGGTTACGTTTGGTTCAAGTCATGTCAGGGCAAAGAACTTGTAGTCACCGAGTCTGGCTTCAACTTTCTTAACCTCATTCCATTGTCCGTGTTTGTTGATTTTTATTTTTTTTTTGAGAATTTGTACCACTCTTTAAATATTTATGTCTACTAATTTATAATATTTTTCTTGATTCTAAAAATTTGAATAAAAGAATTAGCTGAAACCTACCAAACCATATTCTTATTGTATATTTTTTGAGATTCTCTTTGTCTGTGTTTGTTGGTCTTTTTCAAAATTGGTGTCACTTTTCAAATATTTGTGTCTTCCA
Organism: Vaccinium macrocarpon; assembly: GCA_022606695.1. NCBI lineage: Eukaryota > Viridiplantae > Streptophyta > Magnoliopsida > Ericales > Ericaceae > Vaccinium > Vaccinium macrocarpon. The sequence goes on along the minus strand of CM040170.1, from coordinate 39,223,049 downwards.
AATTTATAATGTTTTTCATGATTTTAAAAACATTGAATAATATAACTAATGAGATCTATCAAACAAAACTTATATTTGAGATTGTATTAAAAGATATAATCAATTAAAAAATGACACAAACTTTCAAAAATGACCAATAAACACAGACGGATGAAACAATAAAAATTGGATCCTCTCTCGTTCAGGTTTCATACTAGAGGAGACAGTCTATCACGCAATTAATGTATCAAATTCGCTCATAAATAATATTTTGAGCAAATCCGAACTATTAGTAGTTATCCTAATGTAAGGTTTAAATCTGAATTGTTTCCTCCATTTACAAACTTGGATTGTAGAGTATCCGATTCCGAAGTAACATGATTATCGATCTACTTACTTGTGCGTCAATTCATTTTAAGATCTAAAAATTATTAGTGCGTCAATTCATAACCTGAGACTAATAATCGGATAAGCATTCCATAGTCCCAATATTTTTTGTTAATGAAGGTTGAACTCGTGGACTTGTATGACTTTGACTTCAGCTAAACGAGCCCGTAAAAGACGAGGGACTAGGGTTTTCCCTTCGGACTGAGGGGGGAGGTGCTATGCATCCCTGTGGTGCCGCCGCGCCAGTATTTTTTCAACGATCGGAGATGTTCACCGCGTAGACCTTGTTGAATACTACAAGTATGCAAAAAATTAACTTGATCGGATATATTTAAGTAGGTTATTGGAACACAAATACTTTAAAAACAAATGGAACACAAATGGACACAAACACTGGATAAAAACACTTTTTCATGTTATTTGTGTTCTGATGAGACACTAAAAGATATCCGATCAAGTTGATTTTTGGCACACTTGTAGTATTCGACGAGATCTACACAGTAAATGTCTTCAATCGTCAAAAAAATGCCGGTGCAACGGTAACAAGGGGCTGCACAGCACCCCCGGTTCCTTTCCCTTCAAAGAAAAATATAAAAAAAATTACCTTTTCTTCTAACCACATTTCCTTATACCCCAAAAAACTACGCCCATTTTCACTGTTTTAAATCCCTTGTCCGTCATCCATGCAACCAGTTGTTATCGAGCAATTAGGGGTGTAAACAAGTCAAGCCGAGCTGATCTTTGGTCAAGCTCGAGCTTGGCTCATTTTGCGAATGAGCCAACTTAATGAGCCTTCTTAAACAAACCGAGCCTATATAAGAGCTGAGCTTTTGCGAGACGAGTTGAGTTTTACCGAACTCGTTTACGAAATGAGCCGAGCCGAGCCCGGCCCCCGGCTCGTTTGCAACCCTAATAGCAATGTTACAAGCACAAATTAACTTACATACTATTACATTAAACGTACACATGACACATTACCACATCAATGTTTAATGCAATAAGAATTACACTAAATGTACACATTGCACTACCACTTCAATGCATGATGTAATAAAATGGGAATATGGAATGCATTCACCTACTAAAATAGTGTCACGTACAGTTACATTTAGGCTTGGTTTGGCTAAATTGAAAAAACTAATTTTTTGGTTTTTTTGGTTTTGTCCTTATTCAAATTTTTTTTGTATTCGTTAGTTTTCGATCGATTTTTTTAGGTTTCTTTGCTTGTCCTTTTGGATTATTTTTCGTCTTTATTCACAAAACTTAAAATTTGGCTAATAATTTTATACTTTTTAGATTCATCTCGTCGAGGCAAGCCAAGAAACCTCAAAAAATAGACCGAAAACCAACAAATGCAAAAGAAAATTGAATAAGAACAAAACCAAAAAACTAATTTTTTCAATTTAGCCAAACCAAGCCTTAGTATATTATTTTCTCCCATTGTTGCAACCTCTTTCATTGCACACTGTCTCTTGCGATGTCTTGTTGTCCCTCCCTCTTTATTTGTACCTCAAATGATCACCGTCATGTATCTTCACCCTCGTTTGCGCCTCTACACCTTTCATCTATCTTCACCCTTGTTTTTCCCTAACCTTTTTTCTCTACCCTTTTTATCCAAACAACCACTATTTGTTCACTTTTTTCTCTAAGTTTTTTTGGGAGGAAAAACATGACAATTAATCTCCTTAATAATTTGCAAAATTTGTGATGTGTTCCGTGATTTTTTTCCTTTGGAAAAATCTTTTTATGATGTTGAAAATAGCATAAAAAAACAAATAAGCCAAAATAAAAAAATTTGTATAATAAAACAGAGCATAAAATGTATAGGCATACAAACATTGCATGCTTTACTGTCGTCAAATCGATTTTTCTTGTTAGTTATAACCATCCAATTAAGACAATAGTTTCTAATATAAAGCTCCTAATATTATGACAAGTTTTTCTACCTCATATTTATATGTTTTCCTTTTTAATTGATTGTTTTTAAGTCGTTTCCTTCTACGTTGATTTCCATAATTCAAAAAGGGTTGATTATCTGTTTGAATTGTTATGAACTCAATAATTGTTTTCCTTTCTTAGACCCCGAGGTTCCTAGCTTATATGTTTTCTTTTTAAGTTGATTTCCCTACATTCAGAAAAATTGATTGTCTTTCGAATTCTAATCAACTTAAATTGCTTTTAAGTTGTTTCCTTAAGTTGATTTCCCTATAATCAAACTATCTGGTTGCACTGGCTACGGGAATTGGAGCTGGCTGAGGCTAGGGCTGCAAACGAAACGAACTGCTCGCTAGTAGCTCGTGGCTTGGTGTCACGGAGTTAAAAACCAATTCAGAATTTTTTCCGTGATGGCACCAAGTTCCCAGCAACTTGATTTAGCCAATAAGTGTTTACACACACACAAAGTGATTATGAACATCTAGTAAGCATACACACGTATACGGGAACCGTCCCAACCTTTTATTGGACCAACAATACAAGGATACACTTTAGAGTACTAGACAGAACATCCCTCCGCCTTAGACTCGAAAATGGAGTGCCTAAATAGGCTTATAATCAGGAAAACGAAATACAAGCATATAAGAGATCATGGTAACTGCCCATGATCTGCAGTTGACACTCCAAACTGTCTAAGGTTGTGCTGGCTTGCTCACAATCTGCCAGCACATCAAGTAACTACTTGACCTTACTATCCACAACATTTGCTGGAAGTAACTGCCCGTCAATTTTGCTTGGAACACCTGTCCATGCATGCCAACAGCACATGCTGAATGTAACTTCCGATAACTGCTCGTTCTTATCCATGCCTTGGCCAAATTTGTTATTATGCCTTAGCTCAATGCCTTAGTCAAATTTCTGACTGCTTTGCCCCACAAGCTAGTTGTAACGTCATGCATCCATACCACAATATGTCTTGGGCCTTCACGTGCAACCATCACAGCTTACTCGATAACGGGACTATGTTGATACCGGCCAATACTTCACCTCACCATGGCATGCCTCCTACTCATGCCTTGTCCTCGCTGCCTAACTTGGGTGCAAAGTGCCACCCTAAGTCTAGCATAGCACGCTTGAAAGATCAATGTGCTAACACTTGGCTTGTTTAATAATTGAGTCAATCTCGAGTTTAAGTTTTAGACTCATTTAATAAATGAGCTCGCAAAAGCTCAACTCAGTTTGCAAAAGATCAACTTGTTAAGTAAATTATTCTGGGCTTCTAGTGAACGAGCTGAGCTCAAGATCGGACTTTCGGCTCGTTTATTAAATGAGCGGATCTCGAACACTACAAAACTCGGCTCGGCACATTTGTACCCTACATGAGACACGTGGCATAAGCTATAGTAGTGAGTAAAAAATGCATATTGTAAACATTTTTCAATGGCACTTTGTGAGTGCTGATCTTGATGTATTGAGCACGTAAAAATTCAAGTTGAGCACGTAAAAATTCAAGTTGATCGGATCACAGTAATTATGTTTTTAGATTGCATTTTGCATAAAAACGAAACAGTTAAAGAACCGGTTGTACATTAATTTTTTCACAAAATTGTAACTTAAAATGTTCACTGATCAAATAGGAAAATGATAATGTCAAAACCATTTTTATTTGTGACAAAACTATAGCGTACAAAAGGCTTGTACTTTGCCATACTACAAGGTTTTTAAACACTACATTTTAGCACAAACAAAAACGGTCATGGTACAAACAAAAATCAACACCAACCATCAAATATTTACTCATATCTTTAGTTGCTATGTTTTTAGACTGCATTTTATTTTTAACAAATGGAACAATTAAAGAACTGGTTATAGTTTTTTTTTTTTTTGGTCACAAATTGTAAGTTAAATGGTCATCGATCAAATATTAACCCATATTTGATCAACTTGAATTTAACGTGGACTTTTCACTCAATGGAACAGACAAAATGAACAATTTGAATCAAATAACGAGACCCGAGGTGGATCCGTTATTGCCGCTCAACACGCACATGAGACCCCAAATAATGCGAATGTTTGTAAATTGCGGGTGTATGGTGGTTAATTTTTTGGAAAAACAAATTGAAAAGCTCTAAACTAGAGGATGGAGAGCAGTTAAAAAAAAAAACCCTACAGTACTAGATGATGGAGACGCAGACGGCGTCGTATTTCTAGCACTTGAAGATCCCATGATGAAACGCGCCGTTTATTCATTCGACGGCTGCCGTGCGTGGCTGCGTTTATGCTCCGCCTAATTCCCTTCCCCAAACCCTCACAGTAACACACACACACACACACACACACACACACACACAAGTTTCAAAGCTCAGATTCTTCACATAAGCGCAATTGTTGAATCCATAAACGTCGAAACATGGCATTGAGGCAACTGATATCCTTCAACAGAATACCATTCTCATCAACTCCTTCGCATTTGCTTCCTGGGTTAGCAAATTTTTCTTCCAAATCAACTCCTTACATCGGTAACGACGTTTTTTTTTCTTTTTTTTTTTTTTTTCAAGATTTACATGCGTATATAATACTGTGGATGTTACATAATTTTATGTTTATGCAAGTGGGTTTTGGCTAATTGGGTTTATTGGGTTGTTCACTGTTGTTGCAGTGAAGGTCGGAATTCCGGAGTTTCTCAACGGAGTGGGAAAGGGGGTGGAAACCCATGTGGAAAAGCTTGAATCAGAAATTGGTGACATCCAAAAGCTGCTCGTTACCCGTACTTTGAAGCTCAAGAAACTCGGCATCCCCTGCAAACACGTAACTTTCGTGTTCCTCTTCTTTTTTATTCATCCTTAGTCCTTATTATTTCTTTATAGGTTCTTTAATTGTTTACACTGGTGGTGGATTTTTAGAACAATTTTAGGAAGTTACAACTTTTTGTCGAGAAATTTTCTTTTCTGCGTTGGTATGGTGCCATTTCCCCCAGCAATTCCTGATTGTCCAGACCTTGGTCACATAATTTGCGTGCGGGAGTGAGAGCAGGAGCGTTGGTGCAGGCCCAAAAGCGTCTTCCAAAAGTATCCCAAATCTACTAAATCTTGAGAGTGCAAAGATTGAGAGCATGAGCGGAAGCCACTGCTGAAGGAGTATGTGACTAAGGTCCAGATGCAGGGTTGAAAATGAGCCTAGTCAAGTTGAGTAATGGGTTTATAAGAGCTTAGTTTACAAATTTAATATGCTTCAAAATCATGTTCCAAAATTGCTCGTCGAGCCGATGGTGTGATCAAATCAATCACAAGTTGAGCTTGATTAATTGGTTTTGTCATATCCGATACACTTATCGAGCTGTGTAGCAAGTTATTCTAGCTTGGTTTGAAAACCTAAGGAGCTTCAAAAAATATGTTCATACTTCTGTACATGTAACAAGTGCTAAGTGTGTGTCTCTACCTGACTATCAAGGATGGAACCAAGGGAGGACAAGTAGTTACATGTGTGTCTCTACCTGACCAGTGACTACCATGTCTAGATTACTGTTTAGGAGGTGCTGATATTGTTGGAAGTAGTCAATGCTTCTAAGTTCCTTCTTTAGATAGTTGTGAAAGTATTGTTTCAGTTTGTGTTTCTGTTTAACAGGCATTGGGCTTAGGAATCAATAAATATACATCAATAGAGTTTTAGGTTCGGAATCGATGAGTTTGTTAGAGTTGAATAGGTTTGTAGCAGGCTTTATGCACTTTGCAATTCCTTGGTCTGTCATCTATGTAACTTACAGTAAGTTCGCTTATTGTCTGTGGATTTTGGTAGGCTTTTTGTCAAGACTTGGTCAACATACTAAGGCTCTTGCATAGTTGCATTAGCTTTCTCTCCTTAACAAGCTGTGCTGATGCTTTTCCCATTATATTTGTCCTGTCATTATTCTTCTGCATACTGTAAAATGCTGCGGTTTGTCAGGTAGGTTATTTTGGCAGGATACTCCTATGGTTGAGTTCTAGTATCATAATAAATCAAGGGGTTAAGAAATATTTCATTCCTGCTGTCCTGCATCAAGGTTCGTCTGGGTCAGAGTTGAAATTCGGCGTGGAAGCATTAAAGTTTTCATTCTATCTGATCCTGAGGGAAGACCATCAATAGCCTGTTTGTGCAACTTAACTTTCACAATGATTGTTGTTAGTTGCGATCAAAGTAAAGCTATTGAAGGTAAAGACTCAATTAATCAATTGCTTGCCATACGGGGTTTATAGTTTTTTTTTTTTTTTTTGAAAGGAGTCAAGATATCATAAAAAGCTATCTGGCACCGATTACAACAAAAGATAGGAATGAAGCCCAAACCACTAACAAGTGAAAGCGAGAACGGCATTAGGCTGACTGGGCCACTGACTCATAGACCCACTTGCCGAAGCAGATCCGACACCTAGGGGACGGAATGATGAATCCGTTTCAAATGGAAGTGATAGAGAACACAAATAGTTCCCAGCTCAAACCAAACTGATGCAGCGCAACGTAATCGGTAAAAGAAATACAAGAAAACAAAGTAAGCAAACCTAAACTGACTAAGCAGAACCCAAATGGACTTGTGCAGCCAAGGATCACTGAGTCGACTCACTAATTGCCACTGAGTTGCACCAAAACCACCGAATACGAAAACCCAGAAGCACTGGTACATAGCCGAGGTCCACTGAGTCGTCCCACCGAGTTCCAACGCGCTGCACTGAGTTCAACCGAGTTCAGAGAATAGCCACTTCCCCGGATAAAATAAGCCTCCGTAGTCCCCGCCCGTGGCATCCGAAAGCCTTATTAACCAGAGGGGGCCATAACACCCAAGATCTACCCATTGTCGAAGGAGGGAGAAGGGAGGCGGAGGAAGAGAGAAAGAGAAGGCGGTGGGAGGGGGCAAAAATGGAGATAACGGAGGAGAGAGGGAGTGAATCAGGTCAGAGGCGATGGGGTGGGGGAAGAAGTTTAACGCTTCTAGCCATGGGTGTATAGTTTGTGTTCCTGCAGAGGGGAGGCAGCCCACCCCCTCAAAAAAAAAGTGAAATGAGAAGAAAACGGGCGGGTAGGGTAGTAGATCTGGAGGTGGAGGAGGAAAAAGGGGAGAGGAGGAAAAACAAGGGGAAAAAGGTGGGGAGGAGGCCGGAAAGGGAGAGGCTGCCAGCCAGAAAAGAGATAAACCCTAGGCTATTCTAACTTTTAGAGAGAGAAACTCTCAAGGCAGTAGTAAGCCTCTACGATTCATGCACGAGGCTTTGATTCTGCATGGGGTTTATAGTTTGGGAGTACTTACCCAGGTGCTATTTTTTTGAATATGAAAAGGCAAAAAGAGGAGCCCTAATTAGTGTAATTTCTACGTTTTTTAGGGACTGATTGTGTAACAACTTGCGCTTGCAAACCCTTAGCCTAACTACGTGGCTCAAAAGGTTAACCTCAAGTTATACAGTAAGTCAGTAACTGCTTGGGTTCCCTTATATATTAGGGCAACTTGTTCAAAAGTCCTAGGCAAAGAATTTGTAACCCCATTAATCCACCAAACAAGTTTATAACCTATCCAGTCCTAACGCTATCATCTTTTTTTCTTTTTTTTTTCTTTTTTTTACCAAAAAAAGTTTGTACATCTATGAAAGTGCCAAAAAAGTTTGTACCCTGTGAAAGTGCCTAAAATTCTAGAGTACCCTATGAAAGTGCCTAAACCCAAGGGTACCCTACAAAAGTGCCTAAACCACTAAAACCCTATAATAGGAAAGTGCACCCTAAAACCTAAACCCTAGGGTACCCTATGAAAGTGCCAAAAAAGTTTGTACCATATGAAAGTGCCTAAAATCCTATGGTAACCCTATGAAAATGCCTAAAATCTTAGGGTACCCTATGAAAGTGCTTAAAACACTAGGGTACCCTATGAAAGTGCCTAAACCACTAAAACCTTATAATAGGAAAGTGCACACTAAACCCTAAACCCTAGGGTATCCTTTGAAAGTGCCTAAATTCTATAAAAAAAAAAATAGTGGATCTTAGACCTTGTAAAACTTTAACATGGATTGAATGACACAATAAGTCCACACTTCTAGACCCTAGAACAATTACCCCATATATTAATCTCATTTTACTTCTCCCACCGACGTGAGACGAAGTAGGGGTGTCACAATCTCCTCACCTTATGATGCAACGTCCTCGTTGCATTGGCCCATCAATCTTTCCCCCGATGGTGTGGCACTTAGTTTTGCACAACACTTTGCTCCTACTCTAGGATTTAAGAGGTGGCTCATAAAGATTATAGAGGTAGCCCCCACCATGTAGACCAGAGTTGTCCTCTGATACCAATTGTAACAACCCGCGCCAGCTAACGTATTAACCCTTAGCTTAACTACGTGGCTCAAAAAGTTAACCTCAAGTTATACAGTAGCTCCTTGGGTTCTCTTATATATTAATCTCATTTTATTTCTCCCACCGATGTGGTACAAAGTAGGGGTGTCACAGATTGCCAGCCAGATCCTAGATGTACAAATAGCTGAATCTGTGGGTGTACAATAATCTTACATTCAATGAAGGCGGTAAACCACTAGGACTGGAGGTACTATGTAGTTTGGATTGTGGTTCTTCCTGAAATGGGTGGACGATAATAGTTTGATGGAAAAAATTACAGGTTCTTACATAGTTTACATAGTGATTCTTTATGAAACAGTTGGAGAGAAGAAGAAACTCATCTGAATCTGTTAAGGGGAAAATTGCAGGCTTTACCTTTGTATTTTGTAGGCAAGGTCATTGAATAGATAGGCGGTGATCTAATACACCTATGCAAAGTTGAGCTTGAATAGATGGAATGGAAGTTTAATAGAAGCTGTCATGTATATCCTTCTTCTTTTGGGAGAGGATTTTGGGGAATTGAGTAAATGAGTACAAAATCCTCTGAGTTGTGTGTTCTGATCGATTATGTCAACTTAAAACTTTGTTTATTTGTTTGTTATACAACGAATCTCGGGAGGGGTTGAAGTTTGTCGGTGGAGTTGGGTTTGCAAGTCTTCTTTGCAGAAGGATGGCTACCTGATGGCACATTTCCCATATTTTAAGTCTGGTTTTCGTGGTGTTGTCAATTTTATCTGACTTCTAAAATTTTATCAATATTGCTGATGATCTCATTAAAATTGTGGATGGTACATATATGCTGCTGCTTGTGAGAATCGGGTTTAAGTGTATTGCCAACCAGCTTTTAGCTTACAAACCTGTAAATCTATTTATCTCTTCTTCCTGTAGCCCATGAGAGAAGGGAACGACCAAAAAAGTATTTCATGTAGCTGCTTTGGTTGATCTTTTTTCCTGCTGTTGTTTTGTATATTCTGAGGACGACGGTGTCCATAATAGTGATTTGGTTTGTGGGGGCTTTCTCTCTCTTAACCTCTACTCAACATCTGATATTGATTTGCAGAGGAAGCTGATATTGAAGTTTGCTCACAAGTACAGGGTGGGACTTTGGAGGCCTCAAGCTCAGCCTGTGAAATTGTAAAAGGCTCCAGAGTGACTGGCTATATTCCTTTTGAGGCTACACCAAGATCCACAAGATTGTTGCTGAATGTCAATGGGCATCTTTGCATGATTTAGGCTTTGAACTTTGAAGAATTTAAGATTTGTATCTGCATTGATGTTTGTTCTAGTTCGAACTATACCCAGAAGCTTTAGTGTGTAGCTGAATAAACCCTTTCATGAATTGACTGCTTCATGTTGCTGGTTAGAGTGTTGCAGACGACTAATGTGGTAGTAATTTACCACTAGTTCTGGAATTTCATTCTAGCGGAATTGACTGCTTCTGTTGCTGGTTAGCATGTTGCTGATTAGCGAGTTTTGATTTCTTTGTTTCTTTTTATTTTATTTTATTTTATGTCGTTTTATCTCTCAGGATATCCGTAAACCATCTTTCTGCATGATTTAGGTCTTCAATGAACCCGAAACAAACCCAGACAATATGGATAGGGAAAATGGAAAATATATCTACCGTGTTTTTTTCTGCATGTGCTATCAAGCTCGAATGCAGTAATATGATTGTATTGCATCGTATGTTTCTTTTCACAACCATGATTACGGACTGTGGATACAACCGTTAATCTGTTTTGAATTGAGACATTGGCCTAGTTTGGGTAAAAAACCAAAAACTGATTTTAAAAAAAATCATTTTGTCCTTGTTCAATTTTTTTTTTTTTTTCATTCGTTAGTTTTGCATCAAGATTTTGTGATTTTTGGATTTCTCTCAACGAGAAGAATCTGACGAGTATAAAATTATGGTCAAAATTCAATTTTTTTTAATAAAGCTAAAATAGTTGGATTATTGGACTTATTTTTTGAATAAAGCAGTTGTAAAATCTCCTGTAATCTGAAGAATTCAAAAATCGGCAAGAGTTAGCATCTTATTTGGGACACCGAAAAAATAAAAATTTCTTTTTTTTGCCTTTTTGATTTGTTCCCTAAAGCCCAAAGAATTGGCAAAAGCTTTTAAGTTGTACCAAAGCAGAAAAGCACAAACAAGTTCACATAAAAGAAGGGGGCCGTAAAAAGCAACTTGTTTCTTTCATGCCAAACGTCTCTCAAAGAAGCCAGAAACAAGCCTGTATAGGATCTTACGAGGGGCTGATGAGATTATGCATAAAATTTAGCTAATCTGAGCTCTGAAAATTACTAGCTGATGCATAACACATGTATTGCTCATTCCATTTTCATCCACCCGCGTCAAAAAGAGAGATGGCAGAAAGATTACAAGGGAGCAAGACAAACTATTTCCTCAACTCTTCGTAATTGTGCACAATACATGCCGATTTGAAAATTCCCAAGGCTATTTTCAACCAAAGTTCACAGAGAGTAGCCTATGCACGGGTAAGCTTCAAAATGCAAAAAAGCTGCAGTGACACCTCGATGTCCCACTACAACAATATGTGACTTCACTGAATTGATTTCATACCTTCAAATCTGAGCTCTTTTTCTATATCCGGATCAAGATATTTGTTCCATGTAACTGCAAAAAATCAAGAACGAATGAATATGCATTAAATCGTACAAGTCCACCCTCAATTTCCAAGTCAAGTGAAAGATACTATGTGGCATACCTTTACAACCAGAATCATGTTCACTGGTGTTACTTGTACAAAGTTTCTTCAGTTGTACAACTTGAATCCCAATGCCGTTTGCTATAGATGCAGCTGAAAATATAAGAGGATTCGTGAGAGTCATAGTTACTATATTCGTTGGGTATATAGGCTTAAGACAAAAGCTATCAAACAAAATCAAAGATTCAAAATGGTAATCAAGCCCCAAACTAAGGGCGGGTTAGCTATCAGAAGCCTCCAGAAATGCATTACAAATTCCTATAGCAAATTCCTGCAATAAAACAGAATAAGACGTGGTTACCGTAAAACCTCTTGACTTCTCCCATCCCCAACCAACCCAAGCACAACCCATTTCTCACTTGGAATAGTATTGTCTTGTCTGAGTAAATTTACCGTCTTGGGCAGTAGGGTTGACCGGATGTCAGGCCCTCGCAATCCCCAGCTCATTTCTGGGTTTCAATCCCAGCCTCGGGTCTCCATACGGCTTACTATATATTGAAGCTCTTACTTAAGTACCAAGAACCCCCTAAAAACCCTAATACTCTAGAACAGCCAGTTGTACCAGACAATGTGTGTTACCGGGAAAATGCCGTACTTGGTCCATGCTCTCTCTGATTCTGTGACTCAAACTTGCGATAAAGCACTGCTAGTAAGCACTTACATGTTTCCAGGTCATGAGCTCTGGTTACGAGAACAAGGCGGACACAAATATAGGTGCATAACAAAATGGATTCGTATGTCCTGGGAAATGATAAGAAACCCATGTTGTTTATTTTTAATTGGGCAAATTATGAAAGGTGCACACAAGAAATATGAATCAAGAGGTTAAAGAGAGTGTAGGAAGGTATTAACATGCATTTCAGAAAACAAGGAAAGCAAAAGGGTAAAAAGTGCAAGAGCTTGCTTTTGAAATGAAATGAATTCCATTTGAGAGAAACAACAGCCATAGTTGTGCTGCAATGAGTAAGTTCGTTCAGCAAGCCAAACAAGTTCTCGACAGTTATTGTGGCAGTAAAAAAGAAGGTTGCATCTGAGGTTTTACCCAAATGTATTGAGTGCAATTTGCTGATGGAACTCATGCTTGACATCATACACGAGAACCCAAACAAGTTCTCGACAGTTATTGTGGCAGTAAAAAAGAAAGTTGCATCTGAGGTTTTACCCAAATGTATTGAGTGCAATTTGCTGATGGAACTCATGCTTGACATCATACACGAGAACCCAAAAAACCTGAAATATCGAAGAACACACATGTTACTTCAAAACTAGCAGTTCCTAAGTAGCAAACAAAAACAGATAAGGAAAAACACATATTTTTTTCTCTCAAAACTCCGAAGTCCCATTCACTAAATGCCATCATTTAGATTCTTCCCTTGCGGATTGACATTTGAGAAAAAGGTGGACTATATATCTCTCCTCAATTTAGTGATAGGAATGGATGAAAAGAAAGATAATGCACTACTACACTAATTCACACTAGAAGTGGTAGTTTCTGCTCTAACCCCAAAAAAACCATCTGTTAAAGAAAAAATGCCAAGTGAGATGAGGTGTTCAGTTATATGATGAGGTAAAACTGTTTGTCAGTGTTACATGGACTTGCGTATGGTATCACCAATGGTACATGTCTTAGTCTCGGGCTTTTCTAAATCTTATGTCAAGGACATTGAGCCCACAAAATTGTGTTCACTGGGTGCCATAGTCAATGTCATGCATTAATGAGAGTTTTAAGCATACTTCTCTGGTTAACTTTAACTTCAGTACTATATATGATTTCTAGGTCAGTGTCCAGCGAAAACTTTCAGACTTATATCCACAGGCCCTTGACTGTTGGTGTCCGACACAGATCACACTTTACTCAATAAATTTCGTCCATATAACAATATAATGGAAAAAGCAAAACAAAAGCAAAGAGGAATACAATAAAGAAATGAAGCTTGAAAGCATATAATTATGAAACAATTCAAATAAGAGTCTAAGATCAATGTAATCAACTAGTTTGCAGTGTTAGATTAGTTGTCCCACATTGCTTGGGTATGGATTCAATGGAATGTGAGATCATGTAAAAACATTTGGGGACCTCTCTACTCATTGCCGGGACAACTATTCTATCACCCCCTCACATGCAACTGCATTTAGGGCTGTCATGTGTGGCCACTTTTTGAGTCCTATCAATGTACAGCCTTTTCTGGGTCTATTATCTTGGATGAAATAGGCCCGCTTTGATATCATGTGGAAACTTTATATCAAATTTCAAATGTGACCATGTGGCAATGGGTTCAATTGCAGTTTTAAGCACACGAAAAGCGAAAGAACATGAGTCACTTCACAACTTTCATTTTCAAATTCCAAAAGACACGGTACCTTGAAATATGATCACGAAGCAGAAGAGAACGGTGACAACCATAGCAAAAAGATTGCCGTTAAGTGGTGATGCCTTTTCTGCTTTTGCTTTCCTCATTGACTTCAATCGTTCAACTCTTTGCCGTTTCAATGCAGCAAGCTCCGAGAATTCTCTCAACCACTTAATATCAGCAGAATCCAGCGATGGACCTCTGGGAGGACGAGGTGGTTTAGAAGAACCTTTCGAGCTTGTTTTCTTCCTCTTGTCCGTGGCCATTTTCTTACCTGCAAGATTTACCATCTCCTCTTTGTCATCCAAAACACCACCAGAACTCAGCACCTTGTTGTGTGAACCTGAACTATCTCCACCCCTTATAGATCTTTCTAATCCCACAAGCCCACTCCGCGATTTACCCAATAATTTGTCCAATTGTCTTTCATTCGAACCAGGATATTTTATACCATCCTCGTCACTCGTAGTTCCCCCACTTTCCAAATCAATATCTACGTCACTGCCTCTTGAATCCATCCCATTCCAATCTCGTTGCTCCTTCCTCAGCCGTTGATAATCAAAACTGCTAAATGTTCTAGCCAAAACCTATAAATCTTTCCAGCTGACCTATCGTGTTAAGAAAATGAAAAGCTCATTTTCCAAACAATTGGCGGTCATGAAACCATTAACCTCATGAAACAAACCGCCTTTTTGCCACTTAACTCGTAGTTGAAACAAGGTACGAGCTTTCGTCCTAACGAATAAAAAGGCACAGCTTTCTCTTCACAACAACTTTAAGGGATCTAACTATCAGATTCTATTTTCTCAAAAAACTTCACCAAATACATACAACAATATCTTCAAGTTCTGACCAATGCCCTGCATTTAGCCATGAAATATGACCAACAATGTTAACGCAAACGATCAAAGTAAAAAGAATGACCAACCATCTTCTCATAATGACCACCGAACACTGCCCATTCAATCACCCACACAATTTGTGTTTTCCCTTAACAAAAGAAACACGAAAAGAAAATGAAGTTCATAAACATCAAGATTATAAGGTACCTTTTCGCTGTTTTTCTGTTGGTCCAATTGGTTATTGAGACAACATAAAGCAAAACAAAAGGATAAAAAAACTAGATGTGGGATTTATTTATTTCATGTTTATTTATTGCAAGCACAAAAGCGGTAATAAAATACAAGTACCTAAATTACATCAAACGAGAGATAAGCCCGCAATCAATTGTGGCTTTAACTGGCCAAAAGAAGTTCACATTTCCAAATTTACCTAAACAAAAATGACATCTTTTATCTTGTTTTCCTGAACGTAGAAGCTAGAATAGCTTCAAACCTTCAAATTTATTTTCTTTTTTGATTTCCCAGGAAGCCAAACAAGGGCACAAGGAAATAACGACAGATAAGAAAACCTCAAACCCGCAAAACGAAAATGACGTTAACAAGGTTGTCCTTTGGCTTTTGAATCGACAATTACTAGAGAAATGCTCACATATACATAAAGGATGAAAATGTTGTCAGATTCGCTTACATTGATGCAGAGAAGGAAAAGGGTCATCGGATGTCGAAGGGGAAGCTGCTCCAAAGCTCCTGATTGTAGAGAGGGAGAGATGAAATGTCCACCGTCTTAGGCTAAGAACGGTGGCCCGTGGCAACAACGTCGTTTCGGGCGAAAAATTAACAGCCACGTCGTCGTCGAGCTTAATTGTCGTTTTTGGATTTATAGCTGGCAATTGGGATCCGTCAAAGGGAGGAGATTGGATATTGGGAGCCGGATTGTACACCTACGGCACATCTAATACGAAAATGGATCGAGCCGAGTTTTGTAGTATTTGATTATTTATTATACGAGCTTAAACGGTTTGTTGACAGACGTTAACGTACGTGAGAAAAAGAACGAATCTAATTTAAAACCTTCTTTCGAAACAACACAACCATAGCCTCTAGTGGCACGTTTTGCTTTGGCTCTTGAGAATTTTATGGTGTGAAATTTGTTTGATAAGTTGCTTTTATGATTGCGCTTGTGATTGACGAACTAATTCACTTGGTAAACTTGGCCCAAGGCATCATAGGTAACGGTAATCGCCCGCCTGATCCACGCAGTAGCGAATCCACAAAGCAGAAGTTATAATAACTCTGATTTATAATTGATTAAAAGTTGCCCAATAATAGAGGTTACATGCCCTTTTATAGGGAGAACTATCAAACCCTAGCAAAACTTACCTAAAAATTAAAATATCCCGAAAATTGGGGAAACTCCCAAAATTGAAAACTAGAAAGAAAAATAAGATATTCCCAATTGGAAACAACGTAAACGGAATTACACGCTAAGAGTAATTCGTAATCTAATTATTACCTAAAATAGCAAAATTACTAAATTGAAGGCCTAAACGAATGAATTTGGCCGAAATCCACCATCAGTCACGATTAGGGTGGTGAGTATTGATCATGAAATGATTTCGCCTTTCAAATTTCACCAAGTTTTTATTATTCCTTCGTCGATAAATTGTCGAATTTGGCAATTTTCAATTAAGAGTTGTTTGTTTGGGCCTCTTAGACTTCGACCGGCCCAACTGATCATAGAATTGGGCTGCTACTTGTTCTGCATCAGTGATCACACACGCTCATTATATATCTTAGGTGTACACCCTGCCTTTCTCCATTTTAAGTTCTTATGTGACAATTAGGTGTTGATACACAATGTAGTTTGTTGGCATAAAGAGAAAAACTTGGAGTGTGTAGCATGACTACGTGGTACCCGATTATCTATGTCGGTCTTCTAAAAGTGTCATGGGCCGTCCAAATTTGTTTCTCCTCCCTCTCTCCCTCTCTGTGCAATTTGGGCCATTTTTGAACGGCCAAGATACGCGATCGGATACTATGTAGTCATACTTTACACATTCTGACACCCAAGTTCTCATCTCACTCGGGTGGGTTCCATCTCATTCGGAAATAATTTACGACTAACTATCGATAATCGACAAGATATACGAACATAAAAGTTGTGAATGTCTCTACCATATGAGTCAAGGGAGGAGTTTTTCTGGTGCACGTTATCTAACTTTTGATGGTCACTTTTAGATTACCAAATTTGTCAAGTATGGGGACAATTTGTTAGTACATTGTGTATTTTATTTTTTTCAAGGGTTAGGGGTTGTTCGGACCAGCTCTACTATTTTCATTTTTGGTCCAGTTAAAGACGGCTCATTTATTTGAGATTAAGGAATTCACAAGAGATTTCTCTCTTATAGCCTGACCCTAAGAGGTTGTCAAATTTTAAATTCAGACTATATACATTTGTTGTCACTTGAGCTACCTATGAGGTTAAATTTTTTTAGTTATTTAACCTGTACTAGCCCACTGAGGTCCTAGTTGGCCAACTCCTCTCATTTTTAAGTTTCGGGTGTTTGGATTTGGATGTCTAAACTCAAAACGCATTAAGCTAAAAACTCATGCTCAAAATTTGACATTAGAGAAGAAAAACCAAAAAGTAGGCTGTGACTTCTCCTTTTCCAATTTTCTCATTTTGATTAACAAAAAGACCTACAAAATATTTCTCCGAAACACTCTTACTAGATTCAAAATATTTTCTGACCATATTCAAAAAGCCAAAAAAATGGAAATGAAAAGCTGAAAATGAGGTTCTTAAACACCCACCACCGCAAGTGGTGACTAGCTCATGTAGTAGAGTTTTTAGATTTCCACATTGCATTATGGGCCCGAGTATCATTTCCCCTCCCCATGTAATAGATTACAAATGACAAATGAAAAAAAAAAAAAAACCCACCACCAACTAGGATGCTTCCAAGCAACCAAATACTACTACCAGTTATTACGTTTGATAGTGTTATACGCTAATCAGCGTCCATTGACGTTGATTAACAGCCAAGTAATGGAATTGGGGGATGGTGGCATTCATGTTGTCCCCAATTTAGGTCGTTCATGCTCGGTAAAGGACTGTTCGGATTTATTTGGCAGCGGATGGTTCGGATGTATTTGGACAATATGTGATTCGAGCCATCCATCACCGAGCATGAATGACCCAAATCGGACAACATGGATGCACGCCGGGTGCTAGAAAATATGGAATTTAAATACGTTTATCTCGTACTCCATTTTAACTTGAATCACTGCCCATTGGATAATATATTATCCCCTCTTCCGGATAATGGTGGGCATTTCCTATGAAGAAATGTAGCTCCTATACAAACTAGAGGTGAAATCGGTTCGTTCAATTTGGTGGGATTTTTTAGTCGGTTGATCAAGACCGAACCAATTGGTTCAAGGAGGAAATGTTATTTTATGTGTAAGAGACCGAAATCGGAGCGATCGCAAATTTCAGGATTTTTTGGGTTGGGCTTCAAATTCTTCGGCCATCAAAATTTTTTGGGCCAAATACAAAAACAAAAATAAAGAACAAAAATGAGACATACATCTTAAAATAAATGGGATGGAGGCCCAAAACTTGGCAAGACAACTGAAAATACCAAGCTCGACTGTGATTTGTCTTGATTATCAAAAAAGCACATGTTAGTCCAAACCAATGTTCATGTGAGGATATTCGGCTCGGTTTGGGGAAATTTCGGGCAACCGAAATTGAACTGAACCGAACCTTGATGATTTTGGTTGGTTTGGGGTTGTCGGTTAGATTTTCACCCCTTTCCATTAGACAAAATAACAAAATAAGCAACAATTGCCCCAATTCCGAAAAGCATATAAAAGTGGCTACAATAATGGATTCCGTTCAAGAAAAATTTGAATTGGGCCAGTTGCAAGTTCAAATTTCTTGTTTCTTGGTCCAGTTACTTGTTAGTTTCTAATGGGCCAGAAACCAATATGTGTAACACCCGCAGGTTAATGCAAAATTGCAAAGAGAAAAAATCTGAAGTCCAAAGGAATTTGGGCCTTGTTTGTTAGGGGGATATGGTTTGGGTTTTGGATGAGATTTGGAGTGGGTCTCAAAATCCATTGTTTGGTAACATTATTTGAGATGGGATTTGTTTTCCCCAGCCAATTTATATCTCCATCCGTACGGGATATAAAATCCCATGGGAGGGTGGGATTTGGATGAGATTTCCCCATTTTAGTGCAAAAAACCCGGATATCCCGAGCACTATCCTGTCAAACACAAACACCGGATATTAATTTTTCCCATCCATTGATATCCTGAGCAATATCCCAAGGATTTCATATCCCACTCATATCTCATGGGATTTCATATCCCGTCAATTTATCTCCGGCCAAACAAACGAGGCCGGCCCTCCGATTTAGAAGGAACTTCGATAAGTGCAAATAACCTTTGCAAAGCCAGAAAATAGGAGTAGCATTGAGGGAGAGCCAATGCGTGGTTTATTCAGTGCTCCCGTCCACCATTATACATTCTCGTAAGATTCACGACTAAATATGGACCTCATATAAACGTGACCATGATTTGGGACTATTCCCCCTCCTATAGCCCTTAGCTAGGAAATAACCATGACCCCTCTTCTACGGGTGCAGCTCAATTGCAGAAGGATTACCTTTAGTGGTTAAAGTTTTCCCAACAATTGGCAATTTGGCAAAGACCAAATTACCACTTACCAGGAGGAGGAAGAGCAGTCAAAAGGAGGGACCAGAGAGGTCATTTTCTCATCTACCAAACAGCCCACGTGTGACAGAGTTTCTATTGGGGCCACCAACAAATCCAAAACCGTGATGTTTCAATATTGGTCAAAAGTCTAGTAAGGGTTCATCATAAATGATCAAACAAGGGCTGATTGATATAAAAGAGACCACGGGGTTACTAAATTATACTATCTAGGTTTTTGTCTTTGTTCCCTTCGTTTGCGTGGCCCAACATAGCCCATAACCAATTTTAATTTTACGTATATATAATTTTTGTGTAGACGAGGATTTTCCATTTTCTAAAAAGAACCCATAATCTTCACACAGATAAATTTTAAAGCACAAAATCTATAATCCATCTCTTTTTTGTAACATGATGCAAACTTATGACATATCGAAAAAGAAAAATTTAGTATAAATAGTATTAGTATAACTTTTGTAATTATTTCATATTTAGCTCTCCTTAGGATTAATGAAAATTTTCTCCGCTATTCAAAAAAAAAAAAAAAAACCTAAAACTATGCCTACGCTCTCTCAACAAACTTACACACTAGCACCTTTGTAATTTACACCACTTTCTAGGAGTAAATCCTATAAGAAATACTGTTTACATCATGTATATGCTAAGAACACCCTTTTATCTTATTGAAATGGTTCTAAGAGTAGAGATGTTCTTACACGTGCTACTGATAAGGCATTTTATGAAGTACATACATAAAAGTAATCACGGTTATTACATAAGTTATTCTGAAATCTGAGAGATAAACAGATGTATGTAATTGCTCTAATATCATTAATTATAACAATATTATCTAGCAAAGAAGAAGGGATAGGGTTAGATGAGGAATTATCAAAACAAATACACAAGGTCATGTTTTGTTTTTGTCATTAACTTTTGAAGAATATTAATTTACATGTGCAAGATGCATATATATATATATATATATATATATATATATATATATATATATATATATATATATATATATACACACACACACACACCACACTAAACCTGTGCCCATGTGCTAAATATGGGACTTCTTTTTTCTTTCTGATGGGCTGAATGTGGAACTCGAGAACTCACTATTCTATTGCCTTGATCAGAGGCTAAATACAAATTAGTCAACCTCGTTTGTCAACTAATGCATTGATTAGAGTTGAAACTAAGGTTTTAGCTTCACATGCTATGATAATAATAGTACTACTCACACAAATGTCCAATACTCTTGCTTGTGATTAGTTCTCTTAAGTGCAACTTTCATTTTTTTTTTTTTTTAATGGCTTCTTGAGCGTTGAGGTTACTCTAATAAAGATCTATGCAAAATTTAAATAAAAACACTGCTACGCAAATGAGTAGCTGGCTTAATATCGATCGACACATTAGAATTAAGAACTGAGTCAGTGTTGCATTTGATGATCAACCAACACTTGAGTTGATTTTAGGTAAACAGTCGTGTGGATTGTCCAACGTTGTTCTTGTAACAGAAAAAATTGACTGCATAGAGGTTGTTTAGTCAAGAGGGCAAGATTAATCTAAGTATATACAACCAAAGGGCACTAATGACAGGATCTCTCTTTAATCTAGAGAGCTAAAGGGAAAACATTAATGAAAAGGGATGGGAAAAGGGGTATACAAACTCACCATTATTTTTCCCTATTGTTCCATGAGTGACAAAACAAGACCACCACGTTCCCTAATTCCATCAAACATTGCTAAAAAATGGGCATTAGTTAATGTCTAATATATCACAAGAGGAACCTTCATGGAAATCAATGTTAGAATCATCCCCCATGTGGAAGCAAATTGGTACCAACTTGGCTAGGTGGACCAATCTTCAAGGGTACTTTCTCTGTTATCTCTTTTATGGCCAAATATTAGATATTTCTAGAGTATCGTTGTTACGTGATACTGCCCGTAAATAAAATATCGCCACCACACAACAAAAATAAATGAAAATGTCCCTATCCAATAATTTATCGCCGTGTTAATAGTTGAGTGGTAATCCGGGAACAGTGAATAATTGGTCCTCTTTTATGAATACCATCTTTTGGTGTGCCACAATATTATAATGAAAAAAATAGTTGAGTAATGTTGACAAAAAGGGTGGCTTTCTAATTGAAGTCACATGGCTCCATGTGAGCTTTTTAGTGTGTGCACACATGCATCAATCAATGGGAAAAAAAAGACATATATCCATGTGTTTTGTTGGGAATGAGAAGCCCCATTGGAGAGATCCCATATGTGGTCCATGACCCTTAGCTCATGCATTATCATAATTAACCTACATTGGCTCTCAAAAAACCCTTGTGATTGAGATGCCACTTGGCATTGAGTGAGTGTCTTAATCTTAACCATGACAGCTAGGCAGCCGCCGTGGCACACGTGGTAGCCTTTGATTAGAGAAAAGGACTGTTCGAGGTCCAATTATTGGGGCTTTAGAGTGGCTTGGATGGACTAAGGTCTAATTTGACTTTTTTTTTTATTAAAAAAAATCGTTTGGCATTAAATTTTTATGAATAATTGGTTCCTCTTGACGAAAGAAATCTGAAAAAGTAAAAAAATTATGTTTGAAACTCAAACCTTTTTTTAGTAAAGACAAAAATAAAAACCGAAAATACAGATTTGTTGGCTAGCTTAATTTTGTTTCGATAAAAAAAAAGAGTTTCGATAATAGTTTTTGACTTTTTCGATTCATCTCATTGACATGAACCAATAATCCAGCAAAATGTGACATGAAACTAATAAATACAATAAAGGGAACATAGACCAAAAAATAAAAATTAAGCCAATTGGTTTAATTTATCCAAACATGTCCTAAATTTTTGAGGTTTTTTGGCACGATTTGTTTGGTTGTTTTCTTTTATTCTATTTTGATTTCAAAACTTGGGACTAGATTGAATGTTTTTATAAACTATGTAGGTTACGACAGTTCAATTAATCAAACCTGATCGAATGGATACCGGCCAGAAGTGAATCAACCAATATTTTCTGTCCAAACTTGAAACTTTCATCTCATTCCAGGACTGATTTAACGGACTTGTGTTTCTGTCACTTTTTGTATTTTCATCCAGGACATGTATGCTGAAATTTGAACAGAGACCACGCAACGATACAAAAAAATATATTTTTAGTAAAATTTCGGAGTTTGATCTAATTTCTTAACTCGTAATAAAATTAATAAAATGACAACGCGACGGTACAGGTAGAAAATAAAAAAGTTTGAGTTAAGGATCTTGGAATTTCGAGTTGAGGATCTTGTCCCCATAGACTTCTTCTTCTTCTTCTTTTTTAAAGCTAAGCATACATGTCTTGAATGAAAAACCTTATAGATGAAAAACCAAACCTTCTTCAAGAGCAAGTCAGGTTCTCCAACTACTGACTGGAGTTCGATTTTTAGGTTAGACCGCAAGAAAGTAGGAATTTGTTTCAAATACCTTAGTTCCGATGTGAATGACTTGTCTTTGATCAAATCGGAAAAAAAAATAGTCGAGGGGTCTGGAAGCTGACTCGGACACTCCTTGGGGTGAAAACAAAAACAAAAAAGGTGTATCCATTGAACAAATTGAATGGGATTGAAAAGCTAAAAGTTTAAAGTCATGATTCAGAATACTAGTAGCAATGCTTTTGGTTTTATTCAGATCTCAACATGTGCCATTACTTGGTGGGGGTGGGGGCAGTGCACTTAAAGAAATGCAGCACATGATATCTGTCCGTTGCTTATTGGACCAATTTTGGCGGGATTTGCCCCGACACATGCATACAACAACAATATGGACAGTGCTACCCATACAGAACGGGGCACAGAAAATGTACCTATCGCGTTTGGGGACCCACTTTTGAATCCCATGCGAATGATCTGAATTGTTCATTTTCTTAAAACATTTTTTCGAGGGGCCCGACAAAATTTCAGCTCAATCGGACGGTTGGAAGTACTCGAACCAAAGTCTCACCGATTGAATCAATTTTTTTTTTATTCAAACGGTGAGACTTTGGTTCGAGCACTTCCAACCGTTTGATTGAGCTGAAATTTTGTGGTGCCCCTCGAAAAAATATTTTAAGAACAATGAATGGTTCAGGTCACTCGTGTAGGATCCAAAAGTGGATCTCCAAACGCGATCAGTACATTTTCGGTACAATTTTTTCTGTACCCATATCTTTATCCCAACAATATTTGGATAGCCATTATTATTTCTCCATCAGTACTCTTTTGGTTTCAGTAATTCAGTCATAACAATGATCTTGTTTGGTTTAGGGTAATTTGGGTAATGATTGGAATGATAAATTGAGGTAATAATTAGAAATATAGGGTAATGACGGGAGAAAGAATGAGAATAATAATTAAAAATAAGGATAATGATTTCTTGAAATCCAAAACGAACAAGGTAATTTTGTACGATGTGAATTCTAAAAATTCTACTGTATCTAAGAGCTCCTTTAAGATCGAATGATTTGGTTTAAAAAGAAAAGAATAGAATAGAGAGGAGATCTCACCACTTGTTTGGATAAATTGGTGAGAAATTATGATAATTGTGTGTAGCGGCCAGGGTCAAGGGGTTCAGAGACCTTGATTGCTCCCCCGAGGAGGTGAAGGGTCCGGGTGACCTCCTTCATAAAAACGGCTCGAGTAGGCTAGACCCCCTAGGCCTTGCTGAACGGTCTCCCGAGGAGGGTCTGCATGATAACAAAGTAATGAGACTCTGGCTACCGAAGGCGCAATCCTGACCTCGGTGACTTCGGATAGATTTCCATCCCCTTAGGGATCTGTGTCGGGACGAAGAGATCTGTCAAGACCTCGACAGTTTGGGAGGTCTTGCCCTCGAGCGCTATTCGAACCGAGTCGATTGACCTCGGTATTAGAAGGTCGCTTTAGATGACAGGGGTCGATCGAGGAATGTTTGGCAGTCTGAGCGGCTCATTAATAAGCGTTCAACCACCCTATATGCAAGGCATTAATGGTGGCATCCACCTACCTTGCAGGCGCAGCTTGCAGGATCACGTGATTGACCAGGGAGTATTCCCAGGTCAATTGACTCCTCTGGGAAGGCAGTGGCCGAGGCGCCGCTTCAGCAATAGACATCCTATCACTCTAGACATCACCTCGGTACGGACGGTACGCATGAGGTCAATGAGGAGCGTGATGATCACGCTTCTCCTTGCCTATAAATAAGGCCCCCACCTACCTCACTCTGGATCCTCTCTCTTCATTCAATACCCTCATAACTCCGCTTCTCTCTCTAAGTTTCTCCAGTAAACTTCTTCCTCTAGTACTTATTTAGCCATCGGAGCGCCTTCTTGGACCACCACCATCCAAGCTTGACACTAATGTGGTTGCTTCTTTGTGCAAGTCTCTTTCTCAGGCTTGCTCCTAGGACCCCAATGAAGTTATCACTCCCTTCTCTTCGTACCGAACCAGAAGGTTCCAAGAGATCATTCCAGTGAAGTGCCTCCCACATTGTGTACAAATGGAAAGCTTATTTTGTTTCTCATCGTTTCAAACCCAAAAAATAATAATAAAATGACGAGATTTGGTGAGAAACTACTATCCTTTCTTTATTCATCAAATCACACAATCCATAAGGAATTGGATTGGGATTGAAAGTGAAAGTGGATTAATATAGCGAAGTTGCTTACTATATTTGGTTAGGGATTAATAAGCATTATATAGGAATAATTATAGTCTTTGAGTTTGTTTGGAACTTGTGAAAAAAAAAGTAATAATAATAAAAGAGAAAAAAGATTAATAAGAAAGAAACTGTGAAGATAGTGGATTACTTTCTCTAACGAAAGATAATTGCGGGAAAAAGCCTTCAGAAAATAAGGAACCAAACAACAGAAGAGGAAATTTTCTTAGTTTATTTTCCATCGTTTTTCCTATGATCCAATTAACAATTGGGTTAGTATTTGTTCGGGTTGAGAACTGAGAAAATTGTTGTGAAAATGTATGGATCGATGCCAATCCAAACGGACTTGATTTTCCCTTCGTTAATCTCTATGTTTTTTGGGATTCACAGTTTGAACAGACTACTTGTCCGGTCCTCAAAAAATGCAACCGAATCCGCTAGTCCCGTCCTCTAAAAATACAATCAAACACAGAGTCTATGGACTCACCCGTACTCCAAGTCCCCCCTCTATGTCGCTTATCCAATTAAGAAAGTTAAAAACGCACAAAAATACTTGATCAAATTTGACTTCTCAATGTCACCAACAACTTCCCTAATAAACAAAAACCCAAAAACGTGGTTGAGCGGTCTCTGTCTGATTGAAGGGGAATTAAGAAGTTGCTTTCTCCTTGCAAAAACCTAGCCGGCATTTTATTTACTTAAATTAAAAGGCAACATACCGGCATTGCTCAATATAACAAGAACAAATATACTATACAATGACAAGAAGGATACCTTTTTTTTTTTTTTTATAACAAAAAAAGTATAACAAGGGCTTATTTTGTTTGGCATCTTGTTTTATATTTAATACTCCTGGTTGAACATGGACAGAATGAAATCCATATACAATCCAGATTTAAAAAAATTCATTAAGTTTTTTTCAACAAATAAGACATTAAACCAAACAAACCCTAAGACTCGAGTGGTTAGCCAACTTATTTGCAAATTAGCAACATACCAAACAGACCCAATTGGTAGATGGATGATAAGAGTGAGCTTCCCATCCAAACCACTAAATCCGGACCTACCGTCTGGACCTCACTTTCCGGACCAAATTTTGACGATCCGAACCGTTAGATGTGTTTAAAGCGTGTTTTTAAAGTCTAATGCGAGGATTTGGAAAAAAAATAAATACCCGGAAGGGATTGATCAGAGCAGTTTTTCATAAAAATGCACATATAGCATTTTTATGAAAACTGCTCCGATCAAGCCCTTCGGGGTATTTTTTTTGCCAAATGTTGGCGTTTAACCTTAAAAACACGTTTTAAATACATCTAACGGTTCGGATCGTCAAAATTTAGTCCAAAAAGTGGAGGTCCGGACGTTAACAAGTCGCGAGAGTTTGGACCGAAAGTTTATTGTGGATAATAATAAGTAGAAAGAGCATAAAAATATGAGAAAAGTGTATTGATCCGTGGAATGTGCCTGCACCTATCAAGACCCCAGGTGCTGGTGATTACCCCTATTGATCGCAACCATGCCGTCCAAAAATATTTTGGACAACCCAAATTTTTTCATGAAAGAATCTAAACCATCAATTGTCAAGATGGATAGCTCAATGCCATCTTCAGGAACGATCACCGAGGGAGGCTAGCAAGACGCTTAACATATGTGTAACAATTTGTTTTCACCTTAGCCAAAACTATTTACTACTCCAACTTGTTATTCTTTTATTTGGTTATTATTTTCTTAAGCCATCCTTCGATGGCAAAGCAAAGTAGAGGGGGGAAGTGGCTTTACAAAAAAAACAGGTGAATCAAGTGAATCCGGGGCCCTAATCGTCCGTCCGTTTTAGATTTTTGGGATTTGGATTAATGAATTGGGACCCGGATTGAAAAAATAAGAAATAGTGACTCATGGTCCTGACACGGATTTTGATTTCGGCCGTGGATTAACCGGATCCGGGGCCGGTGAGATTTTTATTATATATAATTTTTTAAAATATATATATATATATATATATATATATATATATATATATATATATACTGTACACTCTAATTTTACACAAACTTCTACTACTGCATGGTAGGAGGTAAACCGTGATCTCTTTCAAAACTTGGATGTGTATTTTTATTGATGGCCATTAGTGTGAGATTCCAATGAAGGCATCTTCTAATTAGCTACGGGAGGTTCTTTTCTTTGATTTTCTATTGTTTTGAGTTGATGTGTTAGTTTGAAAATATGAATTAGGCTTTAATGAAACTACTTGTGTTTGTGAACTTTGTGGTGTCCTTAGTATTTATGGAATTTGAATAATGTGACTTTGGGATCTTCGATTTATTTTTATCTTGGGATTTAATCACCGTAAATAATAATGTCTTATATAACATGTAATCCGTGGATAAAACCGGAACCGATCCGTGACTCGCGGATCGGATTGGAACCGAACCGTGAGACTTTTGGTCCGAACACGGATTGTATTTTTAAAACCGCGATTTCATGAATTAGGATTGGATTAAATGCCGTCCGTCCGATCCGGGGCCAGTAATACCCCTAGGGCGGAGTGATTCTCAAAAGAGAAGACTTTTATACAACAAAAATACATTAAATTAAAAAATATTAAAAAAAAGAGTTAAAAATAAAATAAACATAGAGAAGCAAAGACAGCTTGGCTATGACAGATTCGAACCGAGCCGATCAGAAGAGTCGGCTTCCGTTTCGGCGCGGGTAAAAAGCCCAGCTAGCGCAGCCATGGCTCGGACTTGCATCTCCAAAGCCGCAATATAATCCGTAGCTTCTTCTAGAAGATTCGGAAACGATATTTTCCGGCAGCCGGGAACTAACCGGCCGAGAACCCTTACTTTCCTCTGCAACAGCGGTAACCTCTTCTTAACCACCGGTTTCCTCGACCGGATATCACCGGTCACCTTCACCTTCTTCTTCTTGTGCTGTTGTCTCAACCTGAGTCGATTCGTGAGAATCGCTCTGCTCCACCGAGTTCTTCCCTTGGCGGCGGCGGCGAGGACTCTGTAGGCTGTTTTTCGGACTCCGTTTCCGGTCGCCGGAGTGGAGGAAGTCCTGCGAGATTGGCGTAGTGCTTCGACGAGTCTTGAGGAGTAGATCTGCTGCTCGGATGTCGATTTCCACCTGGTTTGATTCTCGGTGCTGCTGTTGTGTAGCTGTCCGGCTTGATTTTCGGTGGCTATTCTGCGTCGCTTTTTGCTGCGCTTGGAGTCCGGCAGTCTGTTGGAGTTTGCTTCGGGATTCGAGATTGAAGGCGAAGCCATTGGGCGATTGGTGATTTGGATAGGAGTCAGATTTGAGAATTAACGGAATTCTCTCAGGTACATGTCCTGTAGCTTCTCTTCGATCCCTGTGATACTCTCTCTAGATCTTCTTTGAGAGAGAAAAGGTGGAAAATAGGATTCGGTGTCAGGAATACCTGTAGATATAGGGTCCGTAAGATTCAAAAGAACAGAGAGAGAGAGTGGGGAAAACATGTCTAGAACATGTCTAGGTACATTCATGTGCATGCCGAAAGAATTAGAAAATGATAGAAATCAGGATTTAAATCGCGTTGTCGAGAAACGTAACCGCTAGGACGGTCGATTATCGACCGACCGATCCTAAACACTACGAATCGATACATAATGAAGGGATCGGAGGTTCAAAATTCTTTCAAACTCTGAATCTAACATTAAGTATTGCTTAATTGATTGTTCTACAAAAACCTCCAGATTAAAGAAGCTGATGAAATCTACACACAACGCAATCGATTCGAATGTAAGAACATGTCAAGAGAGCAGTTGATCTACAAAAGACTAACAATTTGCAAGACGAAGATTGTTTACATACCTTTGTCACTGAATTTCTTCACGAGAAAATGGAAAGATGTTGGATTGATGAGAAGAGTTTGAGCGGAGGAGGGATGGGGGGCGGCTTTTTGCAGCGAGTTATGTTACATACTACATGTATATTATACAGTGTATATATACACACCAGCGAAGTGGAAGAAGTAATTCACATTTTAGAGAGAGAGAGAGGGGGGGTAGACTTTTGAGAGAGAACCACGCGGCCGTTCAATTCACATTTAATGGCCCCCCCCGCCCTAATTTGTCCCTATTTCGTGCGCCCAGGTTCTCTCTCTTTAATTTTTGAACTTTTCTGCCATGTGATTTACTGCCGAATTTACTAACTTGCCCCTCATATATCCCAACCTGAACTTTTCTATCCGGCTTATGGCTCGTCTCGTTTAGTAACCATGCTACATGGCCTCCATTATTAAATTCTCTCTTTTTTTAGTAAATGAGCTTACTAAAGCTCGGCTCAACTTGTAATAACTCATCTTGTTTATATATGCTCGACCGTTTAAGAAAACTCGTTAAGTAAATTATCCTGGCTTGGCTCGTTTATGGCTCAGCTCGATTTTTTGATTTGGTTAATACTAAATGGGCTGAGTTCAAATACTACAAAGCTCTGGTCGGCTCTACTCGTTCGAACGACCCTGAATCACAGGCGTGGGGGATGTGAGTTTATTGTCAATATAGTTTAATTAAGCTCTTGTTTATCATTTGCTAAAATGAAAATTTATAAAATTAAATGGGTTAATTTTATGGGATTTCCATTTTAGCAAATGGGAACCGTTAAGCCGGTCTACTTACTTTGAAAAAACCTTCGTACATAAAACAACTGAAAAATTACTACAGATGTCATTGATTAGTGGGTGTTTAAACTAGCTTACACATGTCTCAATTATTTTAGAAACCTTAAAGACAACGACCGAGTGAACTTTCAATTGTGTGAAAGTTTGAAACATTTAGCCTTCATCTATAGTATCTGACTTTGCGATCTCTTGGAGATAAAATCCTTTGATTGCTGTCTTATGCACACTGCGCCAAACCCTTTAGGAATTTAGGCTGCATTATTTGCAAACAAAAATTACTGCAAATTCATGAAGTTTTAGAGAACTCATTGTGCTTCTTTAATTTTGGTGTCAAGAAAATTTTAAAACTATATTCTCTGAAGTTGATCCCAAAATTCCACTTCTTCTTGTGTTGGACTAACTTTTTATGTTGGAGGGAGCAGTAGCTGAGCCAGAAATTAAAGTCGAAGGGGGCTGAAATATGAAAAAAAATCTTCGTATGATGATTTTTTCAAGACCAAATCCATTCATTTGAGTTTTAATGAGAAAGTTTTGATAAATTAAAAAATTAATCACGATTTTTTTTTTATCATATTACTTGACGAATGCAATATCGTTATCGCACGGTATCATTCACCATAATTTAGTGTTCTCGAAATAAAAATTGTTCTTACTTTTTTATTATTTTCAAAATTGTATAATTTTTGTTACGAATATCTACAAAAATACGTAAAATATACTCCAAAAAGGAAATCGGGAGAGGCCGGGGGGCCCAATGTAGCTCCGCCGTTGGGAGGGAGTCTTAAGCCTCTTTCCAATCCTCTTCTACAAATAAAAAGGATGGAGGGAATCATACTTCTTAAAGGGGGATGTTAGTCAATCATCTTCGCTTGGTCCGAAATGTATGCAAACTTGCCTTAAGGAAACTAAATTTATTAGGTCAACCAAAAACCTTCATTTGTTGCCAAAGCAGTAGTAATTTGTTTGGAAAAATAAGTAATTTGTTCGGTAAGCCGCAGGCGAAAATAGTTTATGTCGCAAAAAGTCACTTGCTTATGAAAGGATTCTTGAATTTCACATTGATCACACGCCCTGGGTTCATATATACTATATTTTTTGAGGAACTGGAATTTCAATTCCCACTTGCGCTACAGTGACAAAACCATAAGCATATCGTCTAAAACTCGAGCTATAGAAGTAATGAAATTATGCCTAGGTGATGGAAATGAGAACCATCACCGTTGAATCCAGAGAAGTTTATAAGGACACGTTGCAAAGCGTTACTATTTCTCATACACACGAGTCGCAAGACTATATGTGAAGTTCAAATACAAGTAGAGCATAAACCCGATGGAGGCGAATGGGCATGCCAAGGGAAAGGAAACAACTGACCATAAGCAAAATAAACAGAGAAACAAAATATCAAAATCCATAAAGGCCTCCTTTGGGTAAAAAACCAAAAACCGGTTTTAAGAAAAATTATTTTGTCCTTATTCAATTTTTTTTTTTGCATTCGTTAGTTTTGCATCAAGCTTTTGTGGTTTCTGAATTCCTCTCGACGAGATGAATCTAACGAGTATAATATTATGGTCAAAACCCAATTTTTTTTGAATAAAGCCAAAATAGTTGGATTATTAGATCTATTTTGGCTTTATTAAAAAAAAATTTGAGTTTTGATCATAAATTTATACTTGTTAGATTCGTCTCATCGAGAGGAATCCAGAAACCAAAAAAATTTGACGCAAAACTAACTAATGCAAAAAAAATTTAATAAAGACAATATAATTTTTTAAAAATCCGATTTTTCATTTTTTAGCCAAAGGATGCTGAGTAGGAGCAAGACCAAAGCAATAAGTCACCGAATGACCGAGTCAACGAGGCAAACTCCACCCAGAAAACTTAGGTTCATTTAAAAATGTGCCATTAGTTGACTTTTCTACCGTGTATGTTTTTTTTTTTTTTTTTTTTTAAATTTTTTAAAGTTCACCTTATCACTAAATATGCCACTTAAAATACGAAATGTTAGGATACAAGAAAAAAGTTTATCAAAAAAAGTTAGGAAAGAAAGCTGCCGGTTCATTCATATATTTATGAATGCGACCAATCCATTCTCTTTCCTGACCTTTCCTAGACTTTTCCTGTAAATTTGAATTGTTGATTTCTCTTTCCTGGACTTTCGTGGGGAAACTTTTCCTGTATCCTATCACTACTTAAAATATACCAATCCTAATTGCAGTTTTACGACCGTAAATTCTCAATTTAGCATAATTTTGAGCTTTGACTGAGTTTACATATTTGAACAAGCAATCAGGATCCTATCAGGACTACCTAATATAGTCTTACGTCCACACCTCTTATTTCTCGACCATTTGGTTAGGATTCGATTCGTTGGATGTGTTTAAAATGTGTTTTTAAGGGTTTGCGTGAGGATTTGTCCAATATATATATATATATATATATATATATATATATATATATATATATATATCTTCGGGAAGAGCGATCCGCATTAGATTTGAAATCAGCTAGATAAATCGTGATATTGCAGGTTTTATCAAAAACTAACTTTCGGATCAAAGCCCTTTTGTATTTTTTTTTGATTTAATCCTCGTAGACCCCTTAAAAACACATTTTAAACACTTTGAACGGTTGGATCATCACATCATGGCCGGGAAAGGGGAGGTATGGACGTAAGCTATGTCAGGGAGTCCTGACTGGATTTGACTGTTTGAACAAGTTTTACAAGTAAAGTTTCATTCGGTGTGGATGTTGTTAGTTTTCGGTAGATAAAAAGATGAATTTGAGTAGATTATGTTTACGCAATTCTAGTAACAAATTCTGCAAAGTACAGGATGAATGAACCCTGCTACGCGCACACTACATACACGTACCCCAAATGCACACCAGCACATCCCGATTGTCCATTTCAAGAATCAATGGTCCGGATTTGAAATAAATTCCTACCAGTAAGAATTCTTTTCAAGTCTGAAACGTCGAAAAAAGCTTTTGGACGATCGAGATGTGCTGACGTGCAAGTGGGGTACGTATCCTGGTGTATGCGAATCATTTTCGAGGATGAATCTAGAACCCTATGAGCTCCATAAATATAATTTGTTCGCTGGTATAAGTTAATCTTCGATCATGATAATAAGTTTTTAACGAACTGAATGAGTCTCGAACTAAAAAGGTTGCAATACATAATCTTTATTTGAGTGTGTATCATGCACACTCCTATAAAAATTACGATCTTTTTGTAAAAGTTACGAGATACACTAAAATGTTACGAATCATATTGCTCAAAAGTTACCAAAAACTAAAAAAATATTACAATTACCAATGAGATGACACAATCTCTCTACTACAATAAACTTAAAAGATCACGGGTAAAAACCGTGATTTTTATAATTTAATCATGGTTTTAAAACCGTGGTTGATGGAACTGTTATTAAAAATCTTCAAGATTCAACGACGGTTTATTTCTGTGATTAAATGTAAGTCCAAACTGGTATGGAAACACATAAGACGTGATGATAAACAAGATAAGACGACGGTTTGGACAACAAACCGTGGTTAAAGATTGTGATTTGAACAATAAAGCAAGTTTTAAAATATTATATAATTACGGTTTACACGACAAACCATAATAAAATCAACAATATTATCATGGTTTGAAGATAAACTTGTGATAAAATTAGTTTTAAGATCACGGTTTGAACAAATAACGTGATTAAAAACACAATCACGGTTTGCTCAAAAAATCGTGATTGAATTAACTATACCATCACGTTTTAGACATACGTGCCTCGTGGCATTATCTCCACAACCTCCCAACTTTTATCCCATCATGCATTTGCTAAGAATTGAACCTTCAACCTCTCAATTCTTATCCTAACACTCACCACTAGGCTACCCATGAGTCGTCATGTCACATTTCTAAAAAAGAATGTATATGTATTATCTTTTCATTTATTCCCTTTTATATTACAACAAATATGTAATATATTTTATATAAAATATATATTGCATTATATCATAATATATTATATTACATTACATTATAATATTTTAATTTGTAGAAATTATACAATCGACGATGTAAATTTGGTCGCCGTAGACTGACCTTTGGTGACACCTAGTAATTTAGTAGACACGAACAAAAAATTAGTTAATGACATGTTTTCTCTTTGACGACTAACATTTTTTTTTATTACCATTATGTCTCTGTTAGATTCTACTTTGGCGACTAACCTCATATTTTGATCGACAAAGGCATTGCATAAGGCGATAAACATTTGTTTCTTGCCAAAAGTGATGCATAAGACAACAAAATAAAAAAACTTAAAATAAACAATAAAGTAGTTACTAGTCAATCACACTTGTAATCGAAGTATGATTAAAATACGCAAACACATTTTTATCAAGGTCAGAAAAACTGTGATAAACACATTTTATCACGGTTTGTAACAAAGCGTGGTGAAAATAATACATTTTATCACACTTGTAATCGAAGTGTGGTTAAAATATGTGAAACACATTTTATCACGGTTAAAAAAAAGGTGATAAAAAAGTTTTTTATCGCGGTTGTAACGCATTGTGGTAAAAATAAATATATTTTATCACAGTTGTAACAAAGCGTTGTAAAAATAAACACATTTTATTGCAATTTTAACAAACCGTGGTAAAAATAAATACATTTTATCACAGTTGTAACAAAGCGTTGTAAAAATAAACACATTTTATCACACTTGCAACAAAGCGTTGTAAAAATAAACACATTTTATTGCACTTGTAACAAATCGTGGTAAAAATAAACACATTTTATCACACTTTTAAGAAAATGTGATTAAATTAAGTAATTATAATTACAGTTCATTTAAACCTGTGATAATTATGATTAATCACTACGGTTTTATTAACAAAGTGACATTAAAAACTTACCTTGCATTTCTTTATCACAGTTTCATCAAAACCGTAGTCCTTCAAATTTTCTTAGTGTGATCTTTATCAATTATTTTGTCTTTTTTGCAAGATACATACGTACGTGGCTTTAAATGGATGTGTATAAATGCTTCCATTTAAAGTTGGGAATAATGAGTGGTCTTTTAATTGATTTATAATACAACAGGTACAAAGTACAATTAAGAACATTTGTGTTGCTTGTGTTATTGAAGCAAAGGGAAAACATTTGCAGCAGCATGTCTCCTTATCTTGTCTTGCAAGGCCACTAAACTAGGCTACATGGCCTCCAATATTAAATTATCTTTGTGTAGATACATATATAAAATACATATTTGTAAATTCATCACGCAATTATGCACCGTATAGTTAATCAATGCGAGTTTCCATCAAAATTTCTCGGTCTTTCATCCTAGCTAACGGTGAAAGACAACTCTTTTTTTTTTTTTAACAACAAAAAAGACAACTCGTTGTATTGTCTTCGTGATCTGTTAGATCTCCTTTTTTGGTCTAGCTGCTTGTTTTTTTTCTCGTTCTCTGTGTCTTGTAATGTCTTGCCATTTTGGGAGTCTTTCATTTTGTTCCTGCATGTGTTGGGTGGGTGCAACAGCATGTCTTCCCTTTATGCTTGTGTGGGTGATCATTAGTCCCTGTCTTGATTGAGTTGGCGTTGGGGCAGTGATCAGTTTGTCTCTTGTTTGGGGTCTGAGAAGCTGATACTTCACCATCTTCTTCTGGGATTCTGATATTATTTCTGATATTTGCTGTGCTAGCTGCTATTGATGTTTATGGATGCTGCTCAGATGGGTGATAGAATAGCAGTATTGCTGCTGCTTCTATCAGTTTTGGTTGGGACGCTTTTCTTCTGCTGCTGATATTAGGCCTTTAGTGACCATCCAATTCTATGATTAGTTGGACCTGTCAAAGCTTCGGAGACCCACACAATTTTTAATTAAAAATTGTCAAATTCGGCAATTCATCGACGAGCCCGGAATCGGCTCAAACTTGGTGGACAGAAGCAGTTGCATTGCGGTCATGACTCACCACCCTAAAATTGTGACTGATGGTGGATTTCGGCCAAATTACTTTGTTTAGGCCTTCAATTGGACGTTTTTGCTATTTTGGAATAGTATGCAAATTAACTATTCTCTTGTGAATTCTGTTGCATCACTACTCTTTAATTCCTTTATTCAGATATTGTTTTTGCTGATTTTCGGTTAGATCATATCGGGGGCACCAACTTGGATTGTAATTTTGGTTATCTTTTTAATTTGGTTGACATCTTGTAGAATGATTGTTTCCCTCCAGGTCCTTGGCGGCATATGATTGTCGTGTGGTCGAGTACCAACATAGTTGAGATGTTTCTTCGCATTGTGATGCTTTTTGCCTCGGTTTGCTTTAATATTTGTAATCCATTTTCAAAGATTACTACTCTCTCTGTCCCTTTTTAAGCGTGTTACTTCGTAAATCCAACTTATTAAAAAAAATATCATTATTACATCTTTTATATCAACTTTTAACTCCACTTTACACTTTTCACATCAACTTTTAGCTCTATTTTCCAAAATTATCCTCCACTTTTACACATGAATTCTTTGCCCACCAAATTTTCAAAAAGGAAAACTAATAATTGTACAAACTTTTACCTATTAACTTTTGAAAACACACACTTATTAAGTGACAGTTCAAAATGGAATAATCGATAATAAAAAATGGACAGAAAGAGTAAATATCTTCTTTGCTTTAAAAAAAAAAAAGCAAAAAAAAAGAAATGACTTATCTTCAATTATAGAAAAACAAGATCACAAAATATTCGAAAATATAAAAAATACCACTTCCTCAATAGCAAAAACTAAGCCTAATCTTATTTTTGGAAATGGTTAATTTGTTTGATGGAAAGGTAATTTTTGCTTCCACCAATTGGCTTTCTCGTGGGGTTTTAGTCTAATTTGTTTTTATTGTGGGCAATGATTAGTGGGTGATGCTCAATAGAGAGAGAGAGATAGAGAGAGAGAGAGAGAGAGGGAAGCATGCATGTGGGTTTGTTCTCATGCTCTTTATAACAATGCTGGCCTTTTGTTCTGTTTTCTTCTGAGGGTTTTTTTTTGGACTGGCATAACTTTATGGGCTGTGGAGAGGTTTAAGCCACATTGCATTCCCATGGCCAATCGTGCTCTCTCATCCTCCTCCCTCAAACGGGGCAAGCCAGCTGGGTTGAGCTATGTTTATATTCGAGCTCGGCTCATTTATTAAACCGGCAAAAAACTAGAGTTTTAGCTTGATTTGGTTGTAAATGAGTCGAGACCTCAACTTGCCGAATTTGACACATTCACTAAACTAGCCTTTACTAACGATTCAAAACTTATACAAACGAGCTGAGCTTTATCGAGCTGAGGAGTGTAGGGCTCGACTAGTTTACAAAATAAGCCTAAAACTCGAACTCAGGCTTGATTACCAAACAAGCTGGGTTGGGTTCAGCCTAACGAGTAGAGCCGCAAGCACTTCAATTCGTTTGTAGCCCTACTCCCCTCATATAGGGGGTGTTCCACTAACAAAAAACTGTATTTTTCAAATACCGAGACATGTCATTCTCTCACAACACATCACATAAAAAATAGCGAAAATCAATTTTTTCAAAAAACTGGGTTAATGGAACACCCCCTAATTAATACAAGCCAATTAAAACTATTTCATGCTATAACTCACTAGAATTATTCCTCTCGGCATAATGATTGATCCTTCGTTTTTTTTTTGGCATCAAGTTTTGGTGTTCTATCTTTGTGAGTGGGTGAGTGTTGGTAGTTGTAAGTGGGTGGGTACATTTTCTTAGTCTTGGTTGGCTTCTTGCCATCCTCAGGTGTTATTTGTTCCTTTTTGGTTCATAGCAGTATGTGATGGTCAGGTGAGAATGTGCATTCTTTATGGGTATACTCTTGCTCCGTTGAAAAAACCTAGTTTGCCTAGATTTAATGATTTGCTATGTATGAACCCTAATAGAATATCTGACAATAAATAATATCAATCAATCATACAACCGAAAACAAACAATCGTAGAACACCAAGATATACATGAAAACCCCTAAATGGGTTAAAAAACCAAGGGAAGGAATAAAAAAAACTATAATCAATGTGTAGTTACAAGCAATCTTATCTACGAATAGAATCCTCACAATCAAGTCTAAGATCTACTTGTCTAATCCACGTTCACCACACCTAGTGCTTTTGACTGCTGTTGCCTTGAATCCACAAGTCTTTCGTTTGCCTCCCAGAATCCATTGAAGAACTTTTATTTGCCTAGGAATCCTCCTTGGGGCTTTTCTCATATAAGTTGGAAGAAAACAAAATTGAAACCTCTCGGAGATATATTTACCACTTAGTGATATATGGATCATATCTCTACTTCAAGATGCACATCAAAGAAAGCTCTCGAAGATGAATCTTCGGCACAATAAGTCCATGGACCTTCAAAAAATTTCGAGATACATGAACCCTAGCCGCCACTAGTGTTTTAACGATGAGTAGGAGTGCAGGGAACAAAGTGTGGTAACTGTGTTACAAAAAATGACCTAATACTTGTCTATTTGTAGTTGTTGAATTCGGCAATATTGTAGGACGTTTTGCTCAAGAAAAATATCCAACATAACGAATCACAATGTTTTGCAACCAGACAGATTTGAAAAATGCTTGAGCCAAACTTGCAGCCTTCAACTTCTTCTTCAATGTCTTCAACCCCTCTTGACTAAAACCTACCGCACTCAAACAAAA
The DNA here is from genome assembly GCA_022606695.1 of Vaccinium macrocarpon. Classification (NCBI taxonomy): domain Eukaryota; kingdom Viridiplantae; phylum Streptophyta; class Magnoliopsida; order Ericales; family Ericaceae; genus Vaccinium; species Vaccinium macrocarpon. The sequence continues at coordinate 39,184,750 of CM040170.1, read as the reverse complement.
TACATATTAAAACGACTCCTTTCCACAATCCTAAAACAAACACTCTACAAGAATAAGAAAAAGAAATACAACTCAACAAATTGGGACACTAGCAAACGTGGATTTTGGTCATGAACGTGACAATCAAAAGGGAGCTCGGCTTACGGAGTTTACATCCATCATGATGCCTTGCACTTAGGGTCCTTTTAATCTAGTAATTTGTTTTTCAAGATTAAGAAAATTCTTTTCTTTTGTTAAATGTTAACAAAACTGAAGAGAATGAAAAGGTTGTAAATTCGATTTTGTAGGTTACAATCTATGCTTGACAACTTGATTTTTGAAATAACCATCGCCAAATTTTCGTTGCATGGTTGGTAAACAAAGAAAATATTTACAAAATTACAAATCTGCAAGGTTGTTCCAGCCAGTCAAATCTTTATATTCTCCAATGCTAATAAGTTACAATTTTTATAACATGACATCCTACTGATGACAAATACAGCGATACAAAGTCAGAATCAGTAATTGACTTAAATCAGTTACTGTAACTGATTTAAGATGGCAAAGACTTTTATTGATAAAATTAATCCAAATGAAGCACAATTATTGTGTTTTCTAAAGCTAGTAAAATTTGAATATTATTAATTAGTATGTCAAGAAAAGCCGGAAAAAAAAATACTGAATTAGTCGATTCATTGGGCCCAACACAGAGTTATGCATGGAAAAGCACAAAGAAACATTTACAGGGCATAGAAAAGTCTGGAAAAAAAAAAAAGAATACAAAAACCAAATGAAGCATGGTATAGGGAAGGGCATGCCAGAGATATTTGCCTCCTTGTGTTGAGACAGATCCCAGAAGGCTGTGATCTCTTTCCAGATCTCTTCCCGCAAAACCTGCAATCCCCAATATATATTATGGTGTCATATAAACTAATAAGTGAACACTGTCTCTTTCTCTCTCTCTCTCTCTCTCTGAACATGCATGCATGAGATATCTAGAAAGAGTAATGCTACAGTTTTCTAAATTATCCGTTCAGAAGTGTAATAGTACTAATTTACTGGGCAAACATATAATTGGGGTTACTGTAGACCAATGTAGTACTAATATATAATATCAGGTGCGCTCACACACACACACACACATAGTTAGCTCAGTGGTTAGGGCTTGAAATTTAAAGATTTGAACCCGCCTAAGATTTCATGTTCGAAACCTCTCATGTGGTATCAACTCATTGGACATTAATTGGGCTCCCCACAAGCCACCGTCACTTTTTTTTTTTTCCACAGATTTTTTCATATGTTTTTTTAGTCTTTTCATTTTTTTTTTAACACATTCACTTTAAATAACATAACACAATTTACAGTGATAAGACTTGTATCCTAAAAAGAAAGGAGTACTCCGCAATCCGCATCATTCTGAATATATTTTATGTACACAATAATGAGGCACTGCGGAACCAGGATTTAGATGGGGCGTGAGATGTTCAATGGAAGTCCACTTAAAAGGCCGACTATTCGGAGAACAATTCCACCTTTCATTAGTTGGGCGAGGAAGGCGACAATGAATTAAAGACGGGACAAATTAAGGGCGGCCAACACAAAAATTGATAACTCAGTCGAGAAAACATGCCACGAGAGAAAACACTATTCTTTCTTTCAATTTAGTGAGAGAAACCATTCAAGATAGATTCCTACTTATCCGTTAGTTTGACAATTTGTGTTTATGGAACAAGAATCTAAGCATGATTAACATCCTTAATTATAAACTACCTCAACGTAGAGGATAAGGTTTCTCAAGAAAGACCCACATGGGGTTTTGACAGAGACAGAATCTTTTTGAAATGGTCTGAATGCATTGCTCCCTTAAATCAACAACATTTTTTAAATAAAACTTGTTCATCTAAATCAACAATATTCTCCCAGCAAATAGACGGGTAGTAGATTTTTTAGAAAGAGTGTTTCCTCCTTTTATTAGAGTATAGGTTTTTTCCTCTTCTCTGTGGGTATTGAATGATGGAATGAATAGAGCCGCGTAGCGCGTAGCATAGCGAATGTTGAAGGCTCCGCGTAGCGTTCTTATTCTTAATGAGCCGGGGTAGTCAATTGTAGAAGTAGAATAACCATCTCCTCTCTCTTTCGGTGTAGAGCGGTGGCTTGTGTAGCGATATGGCAGAAGCTCATTCAATAAGCTGCCTCCGCTTGATTATTCAATGAATGAATGCGTTGTTGATAAAGAGCATAGCGGGCAGGCTTCCTACGCCCTTTCGAAGATGTAGAAGTACGTCTTCGAGGGGTTTATATTTGACCCATCTCGTGAAACAATCTGTAACTACTATAGTGGACCGGGGTTACCTGCGATTGGTAATTTTGTAACTTTACATAAATAAAAAACAAAATTGAGTGCCACTGAATAAAAAATGAGTGCTAATATCATTACCTTTCTTGATTCCTGCAAAATTTTGAATTTTGATGGACATTCCGTCTCTCTTTTCACGTGGGAGTATGACTTTGACGTATAGGCTAGGTTTAGGTTTAGGTTTATGTCTTGGGAGAAGGTTGTCAATGTGTGTGTGCGTTTATGCCTAAACTGTAAGTAATGCCAAATGCCAATAATCCAAGTCACACAACTTAAGAAAACTTGTTTTAAGTAGCTGTGGTTGCCTACTGAGCAGTCTTTCTACACGTAGAATTCGTCTACGGAAGATGCTAAGCTTAACTCATAGGCAATGTCTTAAAACTCACAAGGCACTAATCGGACAGAGAAGGGGCGTTTAGGGTCTAAGCATCGATTTGTTAGCTGACTAGCGCCCAGGTGGGGACTAGATGCTGAATAGTCGGCTTCCTAATCTAGGCATTGGACCGCCACCTAGCGCCTAGACAGGGATTAGTCGATCGACTTTTGGAACACTAGTCATAGGGTGGTTTGGAAAATGCCATAGTTTAATTAGTGCATTTTCTACAACTTTATGTTTTTCTTTCCTTATCTTCAATTTGATACTCTGAGACCCTAAAGACACTCCCCCAAGAAATCCATGGAAGATGAAAAACGAATTGAACAAGTCAGTTCAGTGAACCCACTTAAATTAACTTGTTGCCCCAATACTATAAAAGAAAAATCCACCCACCAATGTTTTAAGGATAAGATGAACGTGGGATTAGGTGGAAAACAGCGAGTTTTGCGCTGTCATTTGATAATATAATAGTTGGATCTAGAAGCTTAAATTAATTAAGAATTTTGATAAGTTCACCACATTATATTTGGTTTGTTTAAAGATTGTTGCAATCTGTGATTACACAATTTCTTTGCTTGGTTTGTAGGGGGCTAACTTGGTCCTCTAATTATGTAATACTACCTAATTATTGACTACATCATCATTCAACCAATAAAACGTAAGCTCATACGAGGACGTGCCTTGATTAGCAATTCATCCCTTGCTTATCACAACTAAAGATGATGTTGAGTAGTTGACAATAGCCCCAATGGTTACTCTGGTTGGTTGGTGGGTTTGCTTTGCATACAATTGACCAACCTTCGATTCTTGAGGCTAGGCTGCAAGAAACTAATTTGTTGTGAATCCCCCAGTCCCGGTGTGGAATGTCTTTGACCGGACCGAGAAGGGAATTAGTCGAAGTGCACCTAAGTTGGCCCAATACCCCTAACCGTCGAAACACACACGAAAAAAAAGAAGAAAAGAAAGATGATGTTGACAATGCTAATATTATAAACAAGAACATCAGGTATAGTTTCAACTATGGTCATTGACTTCTTAACCCAAGGCTGCCGTGCTTAATCCAGTTTCGTGGTTGTTGTAGTAACCGGGGCAAATATGCCATTTTCCCATTCTTTTGATTGATCTTTAATTAGGACTATTTCCTTTAGACATAAGAAACGTAAAGATGTATTACACAGGAATAAAGGGAGTAAAAAAGGGAGTAATATGCTGCCTTCTTATAGAACGAACATTCCTTTCATGCTGTAAATAACACTATATTTTGAATGTTAAGCCAAAATTTTCAATTGAAGGCCATAATTCTGTGATATAAGTGAGTAAAGCAATTTCGAAAAGATTTACATGATGTCATACCTGGTAGTCAGCGAACAACTGGAAGCTGTAAGCTGCCTGTGGAAGTTTTAGGCTTAACAAGATAGGTAACTGCGATTTCTGCCGGTTTAGAGTCTGGAATAACCTCTTGGAAAGTCACTTCAAAGGTAAGAGACTGGTATAAACAGACCTCATCCTCCTTACAGTAGTAAACCTGCAAAGGCATGCATGAACTCCAAGGGTTATGGAACTATTAACTTCTATCCAACTCTTGGCTCGGCTTAGTTAATACTGTTGAATTTTCTCTTGTTCTTTCTTCGTTCAGCGGTACACTTCTAACTTAGTGGAAGGGCGTTTTAAAATTTGAAGTCAAGAGTCACATAAGATTGGTTTTTGGGCTGAGCTCAGGCTATAAATAACTTAAAAGAAATCCAAATAAAGAAATGAGGAGGAAGTCACCAGCGCTCTTGACTTTTTTTTTTGGTGTGGCCAACATTGTATACATCAGTTGGGGGTTACGGGCAATTTAGTGGGTTAACAACCAAAGGGGATTCGATGTCACTTCATAGACTCAAATCCCAAACCTCTCCTTCGGAAGTAAAGGGGTACTACCAGATGGGCAACAGAGCTATAGCTTATGTATCTGGTTTTGTAATGTTGTATTTATCTCTTCTATAGTTCTACTCGAATGTGGCTTGTACTCGTTGTAATAATGGTTGCTCCTCCTCGATCTACAACTCCCACTTTTAAACTCGATTGCTGCATACAATCTTCATCAATTTGTGTCCTTTATACAAGAAGATCATCGAGGCCAGTGGAAGAACCAAAGAACTGAATGACCTAATCGATTATTGGGACGGATACTAGAGGATTGCTATGGAGGACAATTAATAGCAAGGGTCCTCAGGTTTGGCCAGGCATTCTAGATAGTCAAAAGATGACGTAAATTTATGGCACTCACACGCCCTGGTTTTTAAACCTGATTGTCCTCATTCTGATCAACCCCACACAGTCTTCCAAGTCTACTGGTACTAATTCAGCCAGTAGAGGGGATGCAAATGGTCATAAGTACGCGTAACTAGGAGAAAATAGTGCTAGCAAGGACATGGTCTAGAAAAATTGGAAAGGTTTGCCCCTCGCAAGGACCATACCTTGCAATTAATTCTCCCCATGAAAGCTGAAGGGGACGATCTTCTGAAATTAAGCGATGTGACTCCTTCTGGGCTGAGATATCCATCTACCGGTTCAATAACTACTTGATTTTCAGGCTCAACGTCCACAGTAAACTTGCTACGTGCTTCCTGCATTTACAATTAGAAGGCTGAGAATAGTATTTATGCGAAAGATGCTGATAGTTTCATGTAAGGATGCACAAAAATAGACAGTGCCTTGCAGAGGGGGAGAGAGAGACCTTTGAGAAATGGTACCCTTCGGGCACAGATATTTTAAGGTATAAGTTGCCCTCGTTGGATGAACTTCCATCAACTTTAACTATATCTGCATCTGCTAATGATCGCCGTCTAAGCCGTTTCAATGATCTGGACTTTGGTGTGGGAGGCTGAACTCCTTTCAGCTCTAAAGTAATAAGTTCTGGTTCCTCCTTGTTCAGGTCTAGATATCTAATTACACTGTTGTTTGTATCAGCAATGAAAAGCCTTCCTGCAGAAGAAGAAAAGAAAGAAAAAAAAGAAACTATGTTCGTTAAAGTTTATAAAAGAAAGTACAAGCATTTCAAAGAATTTCGTTGAAGAGTCCAATGTTCTTATGAAAAAAGGCCAGCATCAGGACTCAGGAGACAAGGTTCCTCGTCTTTTTACAGAAAGTTAGGCTAAATCGAATTGTTAGTTTTATGAAGTCTTAAAGTGATACTGATGTTCTAATTAGGACATCTGTAAAGATCTCTTGTTGCTCACTCCAATCTCATTTGATTACTCTCCTTGCACTTTGAACATCGCACAACTGCTTCTGTCACACGCCGAAGGAGACAAGGGCTCTATCCTCAATCTCCATCTGTCATTAGTAATCTAATCTCAATTCACTTTTCCTCTTCACCAGTACACTGTGCACTACAACTAGAAGCCCTTTTTCTAGAAAGGAAAACAATGCTAACTTGGGGCACTAGCCAGATACAACTAGCGTTAGCTCCTACTTTTTGTTGGGATATATGAAGAAGCTGCTGAAAAACACAAGTGCGATACCGTGCACTCGTGCAGCCTCTGATGAAAAGCTAGCAACTTGTTAGTCCCCCAACAATTACAGAGATGGAAATCTAATTTTTCCATCTAATTTTTTTGATAGTGTCTTAAAGAATTACAGTTCAGAAGCAAAAAAACTGGGAAAGGGGAAGTACAATATAATTGTCAGATACAAATAAAGATTTAAATCGAAATTGTATTCTTCTGCCTCCCTTGATGATTGAGTAAGGGCCACAAATTTGACGACAGATGTTTGATAGGTGGGGAATTCCAAGACTTTTCGGATCAGATGGGAGAGATACAAGAAACAGAACACTGTATCCCCAAGGCTGAGTGAAATGCAGTATTAAAAAACTAGCAGCACATTGCAACTTCATTTTCAGCGATGGGTAGGGCTGTCTACGGTCCAGATAGGTTGAATCAAAGGACTGAACAGTGAGTCACAGTTCTTAAAAAATGCAATCCGTGTCCGGACCAAAAGTCCTACAGTTTAGTTCCGAACCAATCCATGAGTCATAGTTCGGTTCCGGTTTATATCCATAGATTGCATATAAATTCTATATTTCTAAATATTGTAGCAAACTCATTCCTAATAGTGCAACAAACTCATTCCTCATTACTAATAGTATAGCAAACAGAAACCAAAAAGCGAAAAAAAAAAGCAACCAAATTATTGCATAATGCAACAACCAAATTCCAAAACCAAAGCATTACATTCCACACTCCTAATAGTGCAGCAACCAAATTCCTAATTATCCAAGCATTACATTCCATAAAGCCAAAAAAGAAGAAGTTATATTTATATAACTTATAACATAATAATTTATAAGTATAGGTAAAATTATTTAGTAAATATAGTTACATATATTTATACTTATATGTATAAATACAAACATCTCATGTTCCTGTTCAGTTGATCCACAGTTCCAAAACAAAAATCCGTGGATCGAACCTTATCTCACAATTTTCTATCCGTGTCTGGAAAATTAATCCATGGATTGAGACCAAAACGTATGGTTCGGTCCGGTTTCGGGGTTTGCCAGATTGTTTTGGTAGCCCTGGTGATGAGAGACAAAAGAATGTACTAAAAATTTCCACAAAACGTAAATAGTTTACAGAAATCAACCCTATGAGATCTAATAAATACTAATTCATAGCACATTAACAGAAAGAGAATCACCATTTTCTGCCTCAATGATTCCCGATGGCTCTGAAAGCTGCAAAAGCAAATAAGATGCTTCAAATTGCTATGCCAGCCTAGAAGGAGAAATTAGAAACATGAAAAATAAAACGAGAGAATGGGTAAAGTCTTATCAACTCTGCACTCTTACTCTTCAAGGAATCTAAAATAGATGGCATATTAATGACAGTGGCACTTGCAGTTTACCACATCCACTACCATGCATCAATAACAGCATGCTTTAATCCACTAATCATAACATATACAAATCCGTTTTGTGCCTGGTATCACAAATGCCTTTAGAACAGGCTACCAGCCTACCAGTACAAATCGATTGCTTTTTGCGGAACAGACTATTACTAGTCCTGCTACATAACAAGGAGTAAGAAAAGATAAAGGACTCAACAAACTACCATATTACATATCTATGAAAATGGTAGCTAGGATAGGTTCAAGTTAATTACGTCTACATAGACAAATACATGGCTACGTGAAGATTAGAGCACAGACAATGCTTCAGAAGACAACATTACAAGGTTGTACTCTGGATGTTACAGCCATATGGGGTCATTAATAACTAAGTTATCTGCAGTGATACTGAACAGATAAGTGCCACAGCATTGATTCTGCAGAGTTTTGGAAATAAGGAAAGACAGACAACCATTTCCTAACCTGAGCTACTTGGGCCATCCCATCCTTGAAACCAGCTTTACCTGTACCTGCTAAAGTAGACACTCTTTTACTAGCTGGATCCAACTTCTTGATCTGAAATTCGAACAACAAATTTTAATGGCCCATACCAAATTCAAGGCAATGAAGAGGTAAACTTTCTTATAAACGGGTGGAAGCTACAATGAAAGTTTTCTGATGGGAGGGTCCTGGGAGATGCCTAGTGCTTGTAATATTACATCACTTGGCATCATGCCAGTTTTTTTCAGTTGAATGACCATCAGTAAGTACCTTGTGATTATAAGAGTCTGCTATGTAAATTTGTCCATCCTTCCCACATAAGACACCCAATGGATGTTGAAGAAGAACTTCGGACCCCATACCATCATGATCTCCAAACTGCAAAACTTGAACCAAGCATGAATGGAAAGAAAACAAATACGCTGGAAAGCTGTAACAGAATAATAATTGAACTCCAAGATGTGTTGGTAATCTCCGCATAATCTGAAGCTAGTAACTTTGTCTTTAGATTAAACTGGTTTATATGTGAGGTATATGTACCTTGAACAAATTCTCGGCGAAAAACGGATCACCACCGGCTAGTAATCTTGATCCTCCTGTTTTCAGATCCACTGCTCTAATAGAGCTACTTTCACTATCAGCTATATATGCCTCCTTCAAGTCTATAACAGCACAATCCAGTTACAGCCATCTTAATGATTGAATGTTCTTCACAGACTTCCATGATAACAGTTAAGCGCATCGAAGTAGCCAATTATTTTATCGTCTTACCAGGTGACAAGGAAATTCCAGATGGTTGTGCGAATGATGTGCTTGTAGAGCTATGTCAAGAAAATGCAGACGAAAATATCGAAATGTCAAAACCTGAGGGAGTGTTGTTCAATGTTTATGTTGAACAAAATTATTCGACTCATAATGATATGTTATAACACAGTCATGCAACAAATGACATGCATACTATCTTGAGGTTTACATGTAGCAAATTAAATGACGTGTAAATAAAGTTACCAATAATATTAGCAATTTAGTTTCCAAGATAGATGTGTAGCAAATTAAATGACGTGTAAATAATGTTACCAACAATATTTGTCAATTCAGTTTACAGTACAAGAAAACTGAAAGCTTATATATGCAAGTGTAATGCAAAAATGTAGCCATGTCTGCTAGCAAGGTGATTAATAGTACTACACATGGATTGTGGAGTTAATCAATTGGAAATTCTACCCTTACATGTCTCTCTTCTCTCTATGAAACTCTGTCACCCCATCCATTGCTCCAAAATCATGATATTCCAGACACTATTCCCTCCATTCGTCCTTTTTCTGTACCCAAACTACACAAACTACAAAACTTTCACAACCTTAAGCCCTCTTCAATTCATGAAATTATATGAACATCTGTACAAATTCTTCTAATGCGCCTCTATTTCTTTTGCCTTAATCAATCCTCACAAATTTGCTCAAAAGGTCACTTATACAAACTCTCTCCCCACTTAACCTAAGCCTAGCCAAAACCATTGACAATTAATCACAGAACTTAATTTCCAACCGCTAAAGTATAATAAACCCATCTTAAAACCACCAAGAAATACCCCAAAAGGCGCCACCACCTCCACTAGCCCCACCATGCACTGATAGTCTCATCAACTCCACCAGCAAGCCATTAAACAATGAAAGAGTTCTAAACATAAACCCATCCAACATAATTCCAATTGCTAACACCCCTATCACATTTATGCCAATTGAATTCAGGACCACCACGAGGATGATATGACCTTCCAACTAGAATTGCTAGAAATTCAAGTATCTGTGAATATCTGGGTCTTTCTGTTTAGTTAATATACTCCATCCGTCCCAACTTTCTAGTCCACTTTCATTGTTCTAGACATCTCAAAAAATTATTTATAATATCAAATGTAGAATATTTGTTACATGAAATATGGATCTTATTTAATAGATCTTAACTATTTCTATTAAACAAAGTTTTCTCTGGCCTTCAGCTTTCTTCAAATTAGCTTATGCTATTTCAAATAGAAAACATTGTAGATTGAAAAATATAAGTAATTTTAAAATGATATGCATACGGAAAAATGGACAAGAAATTTGGGACGGAGGCAATAATATGGAGAAATTTTGAGGTTTTAATAGAGGTGGTGCTTTATGAAGTGAAAAATGAAAATGTTGGACGACACGGATTTGCAGATGTAGGGTTGAAAAAAAAAAGGAAAAGGAGGGTGAGTCTGACACAATAATATTAACTTACACAATTTCTCAGAAAAGAGTAGGGGTACAAGTGCATTTTGAGCAGGGATTAAATTTTCTTTTTCCTTCTTTTGTTCAGGTCTAGAAGATTACAGCCCCATGCTAGGTTGACAGATCAACTGTAATTCAACAATGTAAAAAAAAAAAAAAAACTCCTCCCCCACTTCATCAAAAAAACATAAAACCAAGCCAAATCAAGCCTTAAGATCCAATTAGAGCTTGTCCCATACTGGTTAATTACGATCTCCAAAACTGGTATATGAGCATGGGTGGCCTCTCCGCTCATTGCTAATTGGTTTTGAGCTAGATGCTTTAACATGGTATCAGAGCTAGGCTTCTGGAGACTTTTGGAGAAGACTCTCTTGATTGGTTGCCCCGTTGTTTGCACCTTAAGCGCACTTTGTTCCGTTGTTTGTTGAGATCCCTATGTTATGGATCATTTGTTTACCTCTCCACGTCTTGGGTCAAAGGGTTGCACGCGTCGGCCAAGGTGTTAGAGCTTGTTGCACATTGGTTGATTACGACCTCTAAAACTAGTATATGAGTTTGGGTGGGCTCTCCATTTATTGCCAATTGGTTTTGAGTTAGATGCTTTAACAGTTACATGAATATGTTGTCTCCTTTAATTTCATTTGAGGGCATCATGCTCGTTGATATCCAAGAAACTAGGTCTTTTCGAACTATCACCTCTAAAAAGAATGTTGGTCTACCCCTCCCCTCAGTGCACCCCCTACCGAAACCATATCACTCCTAATTGACGCATCAACTGATCTCCATTTACATGTCTTAACCACCTTAATCTATTTTCTGTCATCTTATCTTCTATTGGTGATACCCTACGATCCCATGAAGTTTTTCGTTTCTAATTCTAACGCAAATCCTTATCACACATCCATCTTAACATTCCCATTTTAGCTACACTCATCGTATTTGCATATTGTTTCTTAGTAGACCAACACTCCATGCCATATATTATGGCTAATTTTCTAGAGGGTACGGTACTTGCGGTCACACAACACTCTTCAAGCACATCACCAATTGGGCCATCCAAATAGTACTATATGCGTAACATCCTTCGTAATCTCTCAATCCTTTCTAAAACTTGAGCCAAGATACTTAAAACACATGCTTCTTGGCAACTGCTAATTTTGGACGGCTACTCTGATAACACTAGCACTTTGACTACCACTAAATTTAACAACACCAAATAAACAGAAAAAAGAAATAAAAAGCACAAGAATAAATGGCTATTCCCCCTTCATTTCTTATTAGTGCACATCTTTATAGCTAACAAAGTACTGACATTCCCACACAAATAGCTTCAACATTCAAAGACCTACACTAGCAACCAAGACATTTCATGGCATATATATAACTAGTTTTAAGATACATTAGCACCATCCTTTCAAACAACAATAACAGTTGTTCTAAACTTTTATCCAATTTCACATGAGAAGACAAATCAGAATACGTACAAAAAGTAAGGAAAAGGAGAAGATAAAGCCAACTTAGTCCTCAAAGTTCATATTCTTCCACACATTACCTTGAACCATTCAAGTTTCTTTCATAACCATCACCACTAAAAGCTCTTGTAACACCATCTGACGTATTGTGCTCCCAGATCTGATGCTGCCCAGCCATAGCAATGTAAACAATCTCCTTGACTGGCTCAAAGCAGACATCCCAAGGAGAATTGAGGAGCTGAAAGAAAGGGAAAAAAGAAGAAGAAACATTGGGTTTTAAAAAGATAAACGTTTGGGCCGACTGAAATGAAATATGATTTCCTACATCACTAAAACCCCGAGTGTGTCTGATATGTAATAAACAAGAGCCCTCTAATATGAAAAATCACATGATAATAGACCAATATGTGTATCTTTTGAACAGATATAATCCAATAACAGGCTAATAGATAATTAGCAAATTGCATGTCTACGTTCTTGCCTGAGTAGATCCCCTTCCTCCCCCTTTGTAATCAGAACCTTTGGTTCCATTGCCAGCAAGTGTCCCCACCATCTCATTAACAAAATCAATCACCCTACAACAGTAGAAGTTGAAGAAACAAAAATAATATAAATCTGTTCATAAATCTTTCCAGGCTATGTTGCTACTTGCTAGCTTTTATCCCAAAAGTTGTCTACTTGTCTCAAAAGCATAATAAACATTGGATTTCACAAAATAGAAAGTTGAGTAAACTAAAGCCAATGACTAAATCAGGTCACTACCTTAACGCATGGTTTTCAGTATCAGCTACATAAAGCAGATTTTTCTTTCCATCATAAGCAAGACCCTGAAAAGCACGTGAATTTTAATTACTGAGCACGTATCCAATTATAAACTCAATCAACCAGGAACGAAAGCCTTGGCCATAAACAGCTTCTCACCAAAAAAAAAAAGAAAACTAAAGACATATTTGGTGGACTAGGCTGATTAAAGGAAAAATATTCAAACTTCAAGAGGTTTACTCAGACCACTACCTGTGGGCGGTTAAAGGCAGCATCTTCAAAGTTACCATCACGAAAACCTTCCGCTCCTGAGCTCCCAATTTGGATAATGAAATTCCCATCTAGGTCAGTAACCACCTGAACTCCAGATTAAAAAAAGATGGTTCAATCCCAAATCCAGGTCCTCTCCATTGAAATACCTATACACATAGATAACATCATGAAAATAGACAAAAAAAAGGATTTATGCTCTTTGGGAATAGTTCGGCTAAAAGGTTTTTGGGGTCTTTGGCTACAATGGACGGTAAAAGCTTGATGGGTGAGGTTCGGTCCTCCATCCTGAATTGATGTAACCAACGTAGATAATTCCCCTTTCTCAAAACCTCAATCTTTTGAAATCAAAATGTGGAGTTGCAGAAGAGGAGGAAATGAGAGAAGGATTAGAAGAAATTGAATCAGAATGTCGCCAGACTTTGATTTTATTAAATTTCCCACAGAATAGCAGGGCAGCACATGATATATCCATTGTTGCATCAAACTAAAAAAGGTTGATAACTACATGGGTGATAATCCACATCTGGTAGTAAAATAAAAAGTTGCATAAATGTGTGTGTGTGTGTGTGTGAGAGAGAGAGAGAGAGAGAGAGAGAGAGAGAGAGAGAGAGAGAGAGAGAGAGAGAGTTACAATGCGGTTATGGTTACTGTCTGAAATGAACAGTCGATTGTTGAGGACATCAACAGCTAGCTTCCCCGGAAACTTCAAAGGAGATGTCAATAAACGTGGATCATTGTCCTTCTCCAAAATCAAGGGAACAGGTTTGTTGTCCAACATCTTTTTTCGACCATAGAAAAGAAGAGCTGCTTCCACTAGATCGTCAAGATCCTTGTGTGGTTTGGGGAAGAACAAGAAAAAAAATTATTTCAACTATACTTTTCGTCAATAATATGGTCAGGACATATACAAGATATGAGAAGCCACTAGAAAAGCCAACTAGCATTGGAAGTCCCATGCATGAGAATCACACTCGCACACCAAAAATGATTGAGCAATGGATTCAACCAAATCGGTGTTTTAGTATAATTCCATTATCTACAACAAGACAAACTTCTAAAGAACATCAATTCATAATAGCCCAACAATTAAATATCTGAAGGGCGCTACGTATAAATACTTCAGTTCTGGCACCTGAAGTTCAACTTTTTATTATTTGCCAAGGGTGGAAGAGGGAGCGGCTGACACTAGCAAGCTCCTCTAGGGGTGACACTCTAGACTTGCGGCATGCCCCATGAGGGACCAATCATCCATAGGTTTCTACCGCCCCACTAAGGGCTAGTAGATCACAACCAGGCAGGCTAGCACGAGGCTAAGGCATGAGGGGATATTGTCCGCGTGCCTCGAAGCTGCGACTTCCTGGGCCCAAACAAGCACACCTCCGATGTTATATTCCGAAATCGAAGTTACTTTCATGGTTTGGGGGGAAACAAATGGAGGTCTAATTGCTTATTAAATATATACAAGAAACTTTCAGAAACTTGAAACAGTTCTTGATCAAACCGTTAATAATACTGATTCAGCAGCTTGCATACGATGAATCTATTGCTTATTGGGCTTAATGTTAGTTGATCAGTTTTTCTTGTTTAATGTCAATGATATTGTCAAGCATCATAATACCATTTGGGCTTTCTTTTTTATCCTTATTACCTAAATCATGATTCTTAATTTGCATTATGTATTCCTAATATGTTAAATAAAAGATTACTCTTCGCAACTAGATCACTTCTACGATTTTCTTAATGTTGGGATCCCTAGAGGAAATGTTTGAATGCTCAAGGTTCCTGCTTTTAAAATTTAAGTTCATTGTGTCGTAATCAGCAGTATACTTGATGTACTTGAAGAAGAAATGAAAGAAAGAAAGAAGGAGAATCCAAATTTTGTAGAAACTTCCAAAATTTGTTCTGATACTGGTAAGTTTAGTTCAAAGTAGAAACTTCCACTATATTTGTAAATGTTTCATCACTTATATATCTAAATAAAATGCAATAACAAAACAATTACGCACATCAGAAATTTTCCATTTTTTACAGGAGCAGCTTAGTATGCTTCAGCTTGAATTTACATCAGCAGCACTTTCTGAGGACCCCAACCCCAAAAACATAAACAAAAAGCAATCACTGAAAAGATCCTGGCTCCTTCACAGCTTGACTGTTTGCATATCTAAATCTTCAGAGCCATTAGAAATTTCCCATATAATTTCATGAAAAATAATTCAAGGGTCTTGCTAACCACCCCCCACCAGGAGGTAGGTAATGTCCATACAATGCCAAACAAGCTCGAATTTCTATACAATCTCTTGAATATTAATACACTTTCACAGACATCGATACACTTTTCTAGATATCGATACACCCTTTTCACATTATCCATCGCGCTAAGGTTTGTGGTTTGCATTCTCAATAATTTAATTGTCTGACAATAAACAATTTTATCTAATGTCAAATTAGGTTAAAGAATGCCATAAGTACCTTTCGGCGACCTTCACCTGATATTTGCGCAAGGAGCTTACCGTTAGGCCCCACAATAGCAAATGTCGGCCATGAATTGACTCCTAGCTCCCGCCACAGGAACATATCTCCATCATTGACAACCTAGCATCAAGTAAACGAAAGTTTTTACGAATGTCTAATGAGTGAAGAAATCTAGGTATTAAAACAACAGATTATGATGTGAACAATCGAATTTGACTAAGATGCATAGATGCCTACATGGACAGGGGGCTAGTTGAAAAACAAGAATAGATGTAATAGCAAAAGATAAATTGACCCCTCCCATTGTCCGTAACATTTCTAACAATCGGTGCACTTAGTTTTTGGACTTCCTTTTTATTAGTTGCCAGCATACTACACAGGAAAGCAACGATAGCCTTCAAACATCGTGGACATTTGATGACCAAACATTTGCTAAGCACTTCTCCAACTCCTCAATTGAGACATGGAGTGTGTATGTTTGTAATCCATATGTAATACCACAACAAGGACCTCCATACAGTATGTTTTGTTTGATCAAAGCAAAGTAAACGTTCAGCCCTATATAGAAATTATGCTATATTCACTTTTGCCCATAATTGTGGGAAAAAGAAATCAGATCTTAGTATACTGTACATGCCATGAAGAAAACATAGTGAATACAAGTAAAAAGTATGCAACTACCAGACATTTTGTTCTAGAACACCCAAAACCAGAGAGGCCTCCAATCTCAACTTCCGTACCGCAGGATTTAGGGATAGACATGATTCGTTTTGCAAGTAGAATGAAGGAAACAAATCTCAGCATGCATGACCAGTCATTGAATGAATACACAACATCAAAGTGCGCACAAGTACAGGTAGAACGTGGGGATTTCAACTAGACAACATTGTTAGCTCCATGTGCATTGTTGAACAAGGCCGAATACACAAGCCCCCGGAAACATATGAATGTTGAAGTCAAAATATTTTTCACGTGCCATGAAAAAGAACAACCGTCTGAAACCATATTGAATTCTATAACTCCCAAAATGTTTTTTTTTAGAAACCAATAGACGCCAATAAAAAAAGAAAAGAAACAAAAGACACTAATGATCCAGAACGAAGCCGGTAACTTACTGGATGAGTAATTCCATAGCGTAGAATTGCATTCCGAATAGCTTCTAGGTCTTTCTCATTATCAAACTTTGCAGAGTGCACTCCAACGACAGTAAACTGCATATAACCAAGTACTCAATACATCTAGCTCCATGGCTCAAATATCTTCACTGGTCAATATAGAAAAGAAATTAGCCCAAAGACACATATGTTAAGTGCACCCATGACTATATCCAAGCATAATATCTAAATACGCACCTATGGTTCGTGGTGACATTCATTTTCTCCGAAATTCAATCCCATCTTTCAGCCAAAATCAACCATAATTCTTCACTCTGTGTTTTCTTTTTCCTAATGACTTATCAAGGTTTTACTAGAGCCTAGAGGCACCACCCACTTCCAGATGTATTATAGGGTATTCTCGTATGCACATCACCATTTGAATCATAAAGTACACTACACAAGCTTGGAGGTGACCAAAAATCACAAGATGCTGGATTCAGTAACAAATGAAGTTCTGAAAACATTTGAACTGATTATAAGATCTAATTACTGGGTTGAACATGGTCTTATGTTTACAACAGTGTCAGGTATTTCTGCTGTTATTGCAGAACAAGGATTATAAAACTGTCAAGTAATCATTTGAAAGACACAAAATTTACCCTAAACTTTTTGGCTATGTGATACGTCCAAGCAATGTCAAACATGCTTGGAATTGTCCAATATGAGAGCCCAACACTTGCCTACGAGGACAGACATGGGTCCTCGATTAAACTTTCAATGATTCAGTCCATCTGCTAAGAAGGTTGACCAATACCTATCAAAGTTCCTTTTACCCACCAAAGAAGGCTTGAAAAACTCAATAATGAAATATCTACCTGGAAAAAGTTACAACTTATACACTGAGTTTTAAAATTGAAAGCAATATAATGTCTTACAAAGCAATATAACGTTTTAGTCATTATGTTTAGTTCTAATGTTTTCTTCTAGGGTGTGGATAAGGTAGAGAACTTAGATCAGAACACGGGATTGATAATGCACAAACCACATGGAACTTTACGAACCTTCATACATCAAGTTGTTGAAGCAGAATCATCGAAAATAAACTTACATAAGAAAAAGGAAGGAATGCCTGGAAGGAAAGATTAGAACCTTACAGGCATATCTTTGTATTTTTTCTCCAAAAACTCTAGATCTGGCAGCACATGCATACAGTTTATACAACAGTACGTCCAAAAATCGAGAAGAACCACTTTTCCCTTCAAATCCTGTTCAAAAATTTAAAAAAAGTTCAAGAGAAGAACTACAACAGAATGTTGATCGCACTTATATTGCTGTATCCTATACTGTTGCAAAAACAAGGCAAGTAAAATTAGTATGCCAAAGACATGATTCTAGGATCAGGAAACAAATCTGTAGTAGTTTTCTTCCATCTCTCTCTTACTTTTGTGTCAATCATGTACATCATTTCCTAACAATTACATCTACATGGTCTGAGGGGAATACAGGATCCGTCTTCTTCAGAAAGCAGAATACCACATCAATTTTCTATGATGATAAAAAGTCAGTTTGGTAAACAACAAAATCAGCAAGTACTACAGGTAACAAAAAAGTATAGCTTTTTAACTAGACCTAAAGGAAAAGAACATAATCCACAGGCAGATAATAAATACAAGCGAACAAAGAGAAAGAGTTAAAACAGAAGGGCCTCTGAAAAATGCCACATTGTAAATAAAAGAGATGGTAAATATTTAGAACTGCATAAAGGATTTACCCTGTTAAGTTTAAGGGGAGCAGTATTTAGCCAATCAAGTTTTGATGGAAACTCTGGCGCGGTAGAAGCAGTTCCCCTTTGAAATTAAAAAGCATACATTAAGAGCAAATCAGGCAAAGAAAAGAAAAGGTCAATAATGTATGACATGAAACAAACAAAAAAGAGCCCTGTGGAATGGACAGGAATGGAAAATGCAGCAAATGAAGGAGAAGCAGGGTCACTGACCTGGTTTCCAAATCGGATATGTAGTTCACAAATTGTTGAACTCTATCAGAACGGGATCCACCTATAACAATAAAAACAGAAACAATTCTATTCTCATATTGCTATGCAACTCCTGAAGAGTACGACAAATGATGATTATATGATAGCAATAACTGCAATCTCCCATGTTAGTGTGTCTCTTTACACAGGGTGCATAAGAGAAGAATCTATTTGCAGAACAGCAGGTCAACACCTTCATTCTGTCCAAAAGAGGGATTGTTGCCAGCTCCAAATAGAGAATTCCATACAGCTTTTGAAGATGCATATTGCATTGCCTACAAAGTGAAAGAAACTTTTAAATCATACAAAGGATTTGCAAAGTTACACTCTCTGAAAAGGGAAAAGAAGGTAAACTGAGACTCGAGGCAAATGCAAAAAAATATAGATCTTCACAAGTACGGTAAATATATCTGGACAAATAAACAGAACAGATCCTCAATTATTCTTTATAACATAAACTCATACCTTCCAGTTAGTAATGGTGAAAACAAGACATGAGAAAGCAATGCCCAAACTTCCATATCTTACAATATCTCGACGTGAACCCTGCAATCTGTCCATAAATTATTTCTGCAACCGAAGCAAGAGATGTTGAAAATATTCCTCAAAGTGCTATGTTCAACTTCATACATGTATCCAGCTCAAAGATAACACTATCATCACAAATAGCATAAGAAACGTATCAAGTGAACAGGTGTTCACTCTGAAGTTAAAGTTTCTACCTGAGATTTCCGAAAAAAGAGAACAGCATAGAAGTAACTTTATAGGAAAATGAGGGGCAATTGTTGTTGATATACAATCATATACAGGATGATGAGGGCACGAAAAGTCAAAATGACGTGACTGGTTGGAATAGTTCTCTTACCCTTCAATGAAGAAGACCCCATTATTTACAGAATCTGTATCCGGGAATGACCTACTCACTGTTCTGTCCATAAGCAGTGTTGCAGAAGTTTGTCCAGAAGAACTAGTTAACTGGGACCCCTGCATCTTCTCATCTGCAGTGGTTTGTCATTGTAAGACCTCATTTGCCAGAAAACATCTAATATTAACCATTACCCATCAAATAACTGCTCGTAGGATGATACTGCTAGAGTACAATGTAAGCTTCCCAGGCCATGACATAATAACTACTAACTAAGGATTCTGGGGGTCAAATTCTTTGTTTGGATGGATAAACTTCGTGTAATGAATTCCACTAAATAAAAGACAAAATACAAGAAAATAAGTCTTACTCAACGTTCATAAAGAATTACACAAAATGTAGCTGCATGATTTTGCAGTACACTACTAAAACTACATACTATGATAACTAGAGTCTCCACAGAGGATATCATCAAGGGAAACACTTCCTATATCCTGTCTGATAAGTGCAGGGCCGGCTGTTTTTAGAGTCTCTTCTGCTAATGTCGTTGTCACAGCTATACATCTGCAAGAAGAAGAAATTGATACCACCATATAACACAAGAATAACTAATGGAGCTAAAGGATAGAGAATGGCGACGGGATACATACTCATAAAGAAAGATGGAGACCAACTCAGACCCAGATGTTATGACATTGAAATTACATGAATAACCTGTGGACGCCAAGTAGCAACATACACTACATGTAGTACCCGGAGATTACCTCATTTGTGCTGCTTTGGCAGCTTGCACTCCAGCTAAAGCATCTTCAATAACAATACACTGGGAAAATAAACCCATGAGATAAAAGTATTCAAAAAAATGCTAAACATTTAAAGGCTAAACCGATTATGTTCTTGTTAAAGCATCCAAGGTATTGAGTGGAGAGGTCACCCTGGCTAATATACTAGTTTTAGAAGTTATAATTAACAAATATGGGACAAGCTCTAAGACTCCTAGCAAGTACGACCCCTGACCCGCACGCGTAGAGGTCACCCTGGTCAATATGCTAGTTTGAGAGGTTATAATTAACCAATATGGTAAGCAAAGGATTATCACAACGAAACAAGTTGTGCTTAAGGCACAAACAACGGGACAATCAATCAAGAGAGTCTTGTCCAAAAGCCTCTGGATATGGAAACCTAGCTCGGATACCATGTTAAAGCATCTAACTCAAAACCAATTGGTAATGAGTTGCCCCAGGTGCCCAGGCTTATATACTAGGATTTTTAGGCATTTAGGCTATAATTAACCAATGTGGGACAAGCTCCAACGGTTCTCAAAAAAAGATTAATAAAAGAAATTGGTAGGATTTTCATTTGTACTTACAGAAATATTAGCCACATATTCCATAATTGTATGTCTACCGAACAGTTGCTAAATTGGAGGTGGTTAAGGAAGTTACCCCTCACCCCAATAGCTTAAGCTTAATGAGTAGGTGGTCGACAATTTTAACGTTAGCAGAGCACAGGTTCTAGCCCATCTAGTGTCCAAGTCTTGTCACCCCATCATCTCACTATCCACTTTGCTCTGCCATAGTTTGTGCACCTTCCTCAAATGTCTGTCTCTTTACACTTGAGTCGAGGTCGCATTCCAGGCATTTCATGTGAGTGTTAGCTTGAAAACAATGACAGATCCTTCTCTAGCCATTTAAGCCTTTAAGACAATTGGTGATCGAACGAAGACCAGATAAGCAATTGATGCTGTGTTCGGACATCAATTAATATGTAATACTTGCATGTGTTTCACACTTACAGAGAATTCTAGCCACAGGCTCCCATGACAGGGCATGCTAAGGATATTAATAACTAAATTACCTATCTCTCTTATTGCCTAATATTTAAGATGAGTTGGTGATCAACATTTGCTCCGAGAAGATCTCAGAAACTTCTTTCAGTAATACAGAAAAAAGGTTCCTTGCTGTTTTAACAATACAAATAAATTATGAATTGATGCAGACAACATTATAATCATTACAGAAACATAATAAGCAGCCGCAATCTTAGTCATGTACACTAACTCTTGCGGATTCAGCAAGTAATAACCTTGCAACATATATCTGTCAAGAAAGATAAATCTGCAACCATACCTCACTGACGGGCACATTCAAAATTTTCGATGCAGCCAAAAATATGTCAGGAGCAGGTTTCAAATTCTCGAATGCATCTGCTGATACAATAGCATCAAACCTGAAAAAAGTATGCTAGAAAGAATCACAACCCTTCACTCTTAAATGATCTCTAACAGAGATGATTTGAGAACCTTTTAACCAATTAATCATGCATAATCATATTAGCTTACAGTGACAATGGTAGACCAGCAGCCGCTAAATTTGCGTCGACCTTGATTCGATCTGCACTAGATGCAACAGCAACTTTGAGCCCCTTCCTTTTACACTGTTGAACATCAGCATCATGGTATAACAACTTAATGCGGCAGCAAAGTATTAGTACCAGGAAACTTCATAGTCAGTGGTCTTCATACCTGATTAATGAGTTCAAGGGCACCAGGAAATCCTATTCCAGAGTTCGGCTTTGCATACTACAAGAAGTTATTAACAGAATCAGTTCCTAGTGGTGAAATTCACAGTAGCACCAGTCAAATGAACTCTCTTCTTTGTAGGTTTCTGTACATTTTACAAAGGACGACTAAAAAAGATAGCAAAAGTAAATGGAATAACCTTTTTGAGATATATCTCAAAAAACCTTTTCTTCGCTGCTTCAGGGTTGAATCCTTCAACACCCTTCAAGGAGGCAACACCCCCTAAGAAGTTCGCTTCACCTAGTTCATATGAAGGGAAGTAAGAAACAAAACATAACAAGGAAAATGAAAAAAAGAGAGAGGGAGGAATCAAGTTGAAATCCCTCTGTCCAAATAACCAATAAAATTAAAAAATAATATATTACCCCACATAAGTTACATCAAGTAACAAAATCTAAATCCAGACCCCCTAATAAATTTCAGATTTGAAGAAAGATGTCCACAGAACCCAATAAGCTAGCTCTTACTTGTATTTCTATTTTCTGGAAGAGATCTAGAAGTCTTCTCTCTTTCTAATTACCCTTTTTGTGTTTATTTGCTAGACTAATATTGTATAGGCAGGCATCAAGGATTCCAAAATGGCAACACAATATTGCTGGAAAGATGGAAAGAAACAGTGATAAGCTTTGTAACATAGGACCTAAACTCTCAAGCATTCTGTCTTCTCCTGCTAACAGCAACTTTTCTAGTAATCTAGAGTCAGATTCAAATTAATTCACAAAACATGTAACCAAGATCGATCCAACATGCATGGCTAATAAAGGTTGTGAATCATGTAAATCTGAAATCCATAAAACTCATTGACAAATGGGAAGAAAGATTGAAATTGTGAAGCATGTAAATGTTAAATCCTTATATCCACTACAGCATTCAAGTTGCGGTTCAGTTGAATTTCCAGCAAACAATTCATTTAGGATAACATTATTTGGAACTTATTGAAGGGGAGAGAAATAACAGAGAGGAATGAAGGGAAGTGAGAGAGAGAATTGAGGAAAGTATCCCCTTTCTCTTTGTTTGGTTTTGCTGTAAAAAATATAAAGAAGCAGAATATAAACATAATAATAACCAAATTTAACATAGACAGACAATGAACAAAGAAATATAAAGGAAACCACTTGTTTTGTCCAGGATTTTTATTTGTTCTTTCCATGTTGGCTAAACTTTTCTCATATTTTGGTAAACTAGTTTTTCGAAAAGTACTTAAAGATATCTGTCAAATTTTCTATCCACTCTGCTCCAAAATGGACTTTTCTTTCACCCCTTTCAGTGAACTTTTCAATTGATTGGATCAAATTACTAAGATTATATGATTTCTCCAATGGAGACCAAGCTACAAAATTCCAAACTTTAGAAGCAAACATGAGGGGAAAAAAAATTCAAAAAGAAGCTTACTTTCCGTCTCAAACACAGTTCTTTAACTTTATCAAACTAATGAATTCTAGTTGAAGAATTATGGGGCTGCAAATGAACCGAGTTGAGTTGTTCCCGAGCAGCTTGAGGCTTGGCTCATTGGTAAATGAGTCGAGATCGAGTTTTAAGCCCGTTTAGTAAATGAATCGAACTCAAGTTAGTGACTTGACTCATTGGCTAGTTGGTAAATGAGTTGAGATCGAGTTTTAAGCCCATTTAGTAAATGAATCGAGCTCAAGTTGGTAACTTGACTCATTTGTGAAACATTGGCTCGTTTACAGAGGTTCATTTAAAGGAACCAAGTCGAACACCTCGATGATAAACGAGTTGAGCTCAAGTTATCAAATCATTTGTAAAATATCGGCTCATTTTGTGGAGATTTGACTCGTTTATAGAGTCTCGTTTCACAAACGAATCAAGCTTGAAAACCTCCATAATAAACGAGCGGAGCTCGAGCCCAATTATTTGAGCTAGGCTAGTTTGAACAAGCCGAGTTCGAAAAATTTAAAGCTTGGCTCTTTAACAGGCCTAGTCCAAAGAAAGCTACGTACCAGTGCCCATGAAGGGCACGAAGTCGTCGACGGTGACACTGACTCCCATTTCAGCAAACACGTCGACTGCAGCCCTTCTGGAAGGCTCTTCGCTGTTACACAGCACTCCGTCCATATCAAACAACACCGCCGACACCTTCCCCCACTCGCTTCCCGCCTCCGACACTCTCTCCTCCTCCAATTTCACACACGCCACGGCTACACTCCGCCGCCGCAGCAGCAGCGGAAGAAACAGCGCTCTCGGCCGCCGTTGGAGCAGAGAGGTAGGGCGTGAGGTCGGTCTTGAGATGTGGAAGAAGGTGCAGAGTTTCGATTGAGCAGGTGATAACGCTCTCTCCGCCATTCTCTCTCTCTCTCTCTCTCTCTCTCTCTCTCTCTCTCTCCTGTTTGTTTGTTTATCTGTAACGAAATCTGCACTGCGAGTGGCGGGGAGTGGTTTACAGTTATGCTCCGATTTTGTTTGTTTTTTTTCCCTCTTCAACAAGTCAACCTAAAACGTTGGTAAAGTTAAAAATTTTCCCACCCCTTATTTGGTTTAGACAATATCAACAATAATAACAAAATTTATTCAATCCCCAATAATTGGGATATGAGCGGAGATAGATAAGAGATAGATCTAATCTTTGGCAATAAATATACAAAGTGGCTGTTTTCAGAATACCACTTAAATAGATGGATTTGAAACAGACATAACCTTTGGCAATAAATGCACAAAGGGCTACTCTCTGAAGACCATTGAAATAGTGGTCCCCCTATACCGTCGCGTTTGCTGTAGAATCATGCCCTCAAATCAAAGCCAAAAGGCATTAGAGAGGATAGACCCAAGAATTATTTTGATTTATGTGCACATTACCATGCTATTTTCATTTAGCATCCAGAACATTGGCGTTGCACAATTCTTATTTGGTTTGGAGAGAAATAAAAAAAGAAAATAAAAAAATTTAAGTGCCTTGAATAATGAAATTTTCCTCTCACTTTTCTTTCTTTTTATTTTCTCTTCTTTTCGTTTCTATTTCACGTGTTCCAAACAAAACCTAAATGATTAAAAGAGAGTATTTTTTTAATGAACATAATAAGGGTAACATTAGAAATCTAACCATGATTTCCCAATACAAGCAATATGGGACGGGATGAGTAATATTTTAATTAGGACGTTCACATGCATTATGTGACTTGAAACCAATCCCAAAGCAGATAATGTTGGCATTGTATTTTCTTAGCTAAATAATTTTTTTATCCCTATTTAAAAAAAAAGTCCCATTTATGAGTCTTTTCTTTTTTGAAATTATTAATTTGTCTCGACAAAAAAAAAATATTAAAAGTATAAGATTATCAATCAAACTAAAAAATTTGTGAACAAAGACGAAAACAATCCACAAAAAATTTTTGAAGTGATTTTTTTTAAAATTTTGATTATATTATTTTACTTTTAAAATGTTTCTCATCTAGACAAACCAATATACGAAAAACTAACAAAAGCGAAAAACATTTGAATAGTTGCAAAAAATAAGTTCAATGAATTATTTAGCCCAATGCCGAATCTTTCAGAATCGGGGCCCTGTAGTGAGTTTGGCTCACTACAGGGTGAAATGAGAAACAGTCACTGTTCGATGCAGTAATCAATGATCCAGATTTAAAATAAACTCTTCCATGTAACAGATTGATTTCCGAATCCAATGACCACCACACCTCACTACAAGGCCCCCGGTTCCGAATCTTTCAGCTTGTACTCTGTTTTAGTACAAACTAATACACGCAAAACATATAATTTCGTGAAGAACATGAACTAATGCAAGATGTTCTTTTCCCCCATAATTCACAGGAATAGAGCATTGTGTTAGAACTGGTCAATGCTAAAATTTGCTGAACACGATGACTGGGTTTTTATAGCTTTATAGGCCACTGACATTCGTTTTTTGCCCTTCACATATGCATTTCACTTGCATCGGACGTGCTCCTCTACGACTATCCAGTTCTAGATTTGAAAACACTTTTGATCTTCCATTTTGGATTAATTAGTTCAAGTGGCATGGATTCTTAACGGTTTTCTCTCTATGAGAGTAAACATATGCACCATTGCACGCTGTCAGTTAAAAATTGGACATTTTGTTTATAAAGATCTTGACTCAGACGGGAATAATTCAGTTGCACGTATTTTTTGGTTTTCTTTTCTTCGCAACTTGTTGCTCCCTTTGGTTCAATCATTGCCCCTACGCCGGAACTGATTACAGTATCCTCCAACGCATCAAAGTTCTAGTTTCCATCCACTGTGCCGGGCAATATCCCGTGTTTAAGGCTTCTGTTGTCTCCTTCCAGTCATAGGTGCTAAAAGCAGTCGCGTGCGTTCTTGAAGCTGTGGTCCGGTGAGTACTTTCGTGCCTTCGTTAAGGCTTATGTTTCTTTGCGTTCTTCCTCCGATTTCAAAAGGGTTAAAGAGAGATGATGCTAGATTTGGATCCACCGATGATTATACAGATTAATGAATCATGCCCTTTGAATGGCGATTGACAAGAGTAGTGATTATGCCGTTTTCAAACTATACCAGATTACTTTGGTTAAGCTGAGATGATAGATCATGCCTTTGCCAAAAACTTTCCCATAAAAATCTAACTTATGATTGTTGACTTTTGAAATAATATGAATGCAAGATTTATAAAGTTGCAATAGCATTTCAAGCGCAGAACACACAATTTTCGATTTTTTTAAGGGGAATGGGTTTGGGGTGAGTTTTCATCATGTCTTTTTCGTAACAGTTTTTTGGACCAACTTTTACTCTTGCCATGAAATTGGAATTATTGTTCCTCCACCCATGAACTGATGATTTCCAAGAAGTGTGTCATGAAATGGGATTCTTGGCCCCATTTCCCACTAAACAATCATTTCCCTATCTCAATTTTACAACAAATGCGGTCCAATAATTGTCTCCACTAACTACAAGGATGTAGGACTATATATTACATCATCTGTGCCTCGGGCACATGCTTTTTAGAACTGATTGTTATGGCACGAACCGGGCAATTAAAAATTGTAGACAACTATCTATAAAAAACTCAAACAGTTAAGAGCCCATCAACACTTGAGAAGAATTGAAGAAACTACCTAAAAGCAACATATTTCATCATTCAAAAAAAAGATAAGCCTTTAACCTTTTAAACTAACAAAAAGAAATGGATATGTACATGCTATTGGGTTCTTTTATAAAGAAAAACAAGAATTCCCAAAATAACAAGTCAGAGCAGAACAAATGAAATCAATAAATGTGCAATTGAAATCAAAGAATACAAATATTACCAGCGATAAAATTCAACAACTACACTTCCCACAAGAGTAAGATGTCATGATCCAAAAAAAGTACTCCCTCCATTCTCTTAATCGTCCACTTCGAAATTTCCGGGCAACAGGTGTCAACTTTCCAATAAAAAAAGAAATAACCGTGCATAATCTTTTAAATTTCTTGGTACCAGATAACTTTTCTTCTGCACTCTATGCAGGAACTATGGAGTATCAACAAGATCTATAATCACAGATATCCACATAACAGAACCAAAACTCCCAAAAATGAAAACCCACAAATTTTATTTCTACACATTAATGCTAGACACATTGATGCTAGAATTTACGCAAATTGAGCAAAAACTGAAACAAAGAAACAGATAAAGGAATTGGGAATTTCACCTTGGGAGGAACACACAATTTTCAGGTAATTTATTAAAAGTGCTACGGCCCCATTCCACTAATTTATTAGAGCATATTGAACATGCGACTGAGGTTGGGAGGCTGTCAATCTTTCATAATTTGTCTTCTGGGGGAGCTGATGTGTTGGAAACTGGAGATATTGCTGTGGTTGCAATGGGGAGACATTGCTGTGGTTGCAGTGGGGAGTTCTTTGATAGCGGATGCACCTAAGGATAAAAGATGAAGGCATTTTTTAAAATTAAAATTGACTGCAGTTTTCCCAACAAATAAAATCATAGGTAAAACCAGGCAAAGAGATGCACACAGGTTAACATAAAGCAATGCAAGTCAATTTGAACTCTTAAGAGCTTATCCATCAGTGCTTTCAGAAAGTTAGAAGTTACCAAGAAAATTCATAACCTTTGGTATCCATTGGACAAGTCCATCATTGCCGTTCAAAAAAAATAACTCAGTTTTCCAAGGTGCTAGCGAACTGCCCAGATCAGTTTGAAGAGAGCACACAACACACGTTTTAGCTGCTACAATGCATGTGCCCTTAGATACTAGGTCCCAAATTGAAGCCTTTGCAATATCACTACATCTGGGAGGTCCTTAGATGCATTACTGCCCATTGCCCAATACTTATAGGACAACATTTTCACATAAAAGTCCCACTGCCTAGCCTACGATTCTTTTTGGTCGTACCCAAAAGATGTTAAGTTAGATCAAATATATAGTTTAACAACAGAGTTGGCCTGAACTTACAGCTAGGCCAACAACACCATACCCAAAGACTGCAACTGATGAACCTTTTTTTGTATAGGCCAAACACAAACTTGCATATCTTGTTTAACCTAGCATTTGATGGAGAAGAACATGTTTAGATGCCACAAATGAGGATGCTTAGCTTGGGCAATGGGGCAAGAGGATTGATCATTGCAAGGGAGCCTGAATGCACAACTGTGTATTTGCTGAAAGTTTATGTGCTAACAAAGTGATTTATAGGCTTCCTGACATTCCTGCTTATTGACGAACTGGATTTTCCATCACTTAGCATGCCTCCTCTGTCTGTGTTTATTCTCAGAAGGTCATAGATATTGCTTTCCTCACTTCCAATATGTAACATATTTGCAACAAATCTTTACTGCAACCAACAGATTAACCAAAAGTCCACCTGCAGTCATGCCATGTTGATAATTTGAAAAAGGGATCATTCACAAAAACTACTAAAATCACTGCAAAACTTTAACACTCCAGTCATTAGGGAACCTAGATTAAGTACACACATCATGTGAACTTAACTAAAACTACTATTGTTCAAAGCAAAAATCAACTTACCAGCTATGATCTTGTTTTTGACAGAGTGATGCATTTTTCTAAGCATGCAAAGCAAATCATTCAAACATTTCACACACTAATTCTTCTATATTCATAATTTAAGTAAAATCAAGAAGCAATAATATACCAAAAAATGTGCGATATATTTCAGAGAAAGAGTTTAGTTGATACATGTTTATCTAGTTTGAACTTCACCCAGGAGAACTCTCTCATGAGAATGAAGTAAAATGAACTGCAAAGTGGGATGGAATGTGCCCTGGGTGGTAATATTTGTAGTGGAAGGACTTGCGTGCGCAGAAGAGGAAATAGGAATCCCTCCCCACTTCATTCCTTCTGCCGCAAATGGCCTAATATGCATGTAGGAGTTCAAAATGAATTGACTAAAATTCCCCCAAAACAGAATGAATATACGAACTAGTCCTAAAATTGGCCAAGCCATCAAATTCCAAATAGCGCTCTTATTACATAGGGGAAGGATATGTGATTGATTTCAGAGCACAGAATGTGTCAAGCTTGAATTCACACTCTTTGCACTCGAGGTAAACGTCACCGTTTTGATGCCTGTAATTGTTACACTGCCAACGCTCTTGGTATCGCTTTAGAACTGAAGTAAGAGGACACGGGTGTTGGTGAACAATGACTTTGGTGCCGATCTTGACACTTTCGTGTATAATTTGAGACGCCTTACAAATTCAAAATGGATCGAAAGAGTAGTCGCAATCTCTGCAGTAGTAGAACCAGCATTTTGGGATTACACTTTCCTCACAAATTTCACAATAGTACTCATTGGAACTGAGTCCAACCGGGGTATACTTCAAGACGAGGGCATGCTTGTCATATCTGTGCGTAAAGGTTCAAGGCAACAAAGCACATCTTTTGTGTAGATTGAAGTTGCAAGGGATACAAGTGTATACGTTGGAATCAATACTACAATTATGGCAAGCAGCACACATAGAACTAAAGCTTTGCTGAAGGTTGAGGACATGCTCATGAGCTTCGTGTTTGATAGCTGCTGGCAAGGAGGAACACTTGATATCAAGATAGAAGGAGCACGTATTACAATGGAAAGCAAAACCTGTGCGTGTTTCTTTACAAACACTACAATAAAAACAGTTGAAGATTTCGGAGGGTGAGTGGGTGTTCTTTATGCAATTGATGACCATGTATCTCACCCAGTAAATCACCACAACTCTTGTGTAGAATTAGGTGGCATTCGGGGCAATTGTAATAGGGAGCTGAAATGGGTAGGACACAACCATCACATATTCCGTCACTTGGTGCATCAAAGACAAAAGAGTGCCTGTCCGAAATGCATTGTTGATTTATATAAATGCAGTGGTTTAGATTGAGCCCTCTCCACTTTCCACTCTTATCCGACCCCAGCAAGCTCATTTGCTCTACAAGATGAGTTATCATATCAAGAAAGCCAGACCTATCAGGCGCGGGCATGCATAAAATAGTACTGGAATTTTTGGGTGAATGAGCTTCAACTGCTTTCTTGTGGCTTGTTTCGTTTCTGGGTGAATGATCTTGTTCTTTGTCCTCACTTCCTTCACTTCCATTCAAACTGAAACCCAAGAACGCAAATAATCAATGTTCATTTGGAAAGCATGTTATCAAACATAAAGAATAGCATCACCGGACGATGTTTTAATATAATTAGCTAGCAGCATGTAGATATATAACGGCATCAATCATGGTGTGATGATAGCAGAAGTATCGAATGATACATAGCAGGGATCGGTTGTAATGGACATGAACTTATAAAAAAATATTCTTGAAGAGAAAAATGAAACTTTTAGAGTGTCTAAGGTCCATAGTGCCTGTCTGCCTGTTCGTGAACCGAAAATTAGAAGCAAACAGAAAACAAACACCAAGTAAGATCAAAGAAACTAGTGGACAAATCACTAAAGACAAATTCTAGCATCACCACATCCCGCTTGTTTGGTTCTTTCGCCCCTTGCTTTCGGAGCAGTGTACCTAAAAAAACAGACAAAGAAAAGAAGCAGCCCTTTGCAAAGCCATCAATCGGCAGTAGTTCCTTAGTCTGAAACGAATCAATGTGTAGTGGAATCAGTCGATACGCAAAATATTTTAGAAAAAAAATTCACCCCTATGTAATTAAATTCCTGGCTCTGTCCTGGACAAGAGTGAGAGGATGGTGGTGGCAATTATATTGGAGGGTGGTTGGCAGGGAACTATACTCACTACTTATCGAAAAAATACAGTGGCACAATGGTAAGACATCCCCTGTTCGGATCGATCACAAGCATCACAGATAAAACGGGATTCCTTCATCTGGAGAATTAAGGGGTGCTCATGACTGGTGTGCTCAATTCTCTCCGGAAAAAGAGCACAAAACATGCAATACACTTTGTCTCTGCATTCGTACATAATCTCACCTCTGATCAAATGGCAGGCGCTGCAATTTCTCATCCCGCGGCAGATGGTGAGAGGGTGATCAGGGTGGGCAATCCGATGTATCTTGGAGGGTAGTTCAGCACACGATTTATGGAGACGGAAGGAGTTGCAAGTTTTGCAGATGTAACTCGGACCAATATTACTGAATAATATAGTGTTCTTCTTCTTCGTTGAGAAGAGTCGGTGGATGCTGATGTGCGAAGTGTTTCATCTCCATCTCAATGGATGCTCACGTGATGTTCCCTGTAAATTGCGTATCAACAAATTTAGCATTTAGCAAGTTGAATCTTGAAAATGGAAGAAGAACCGGTTCAAAAGAAGAAAAAAAAGAGTAGGGGTCTAACACATCGAAAATCCATAAAAAGTAATATCTGGGTCATCCAAACTTGCTTCCAAGAGCCAAGTCTATCTGGTGGGGACCAAAAGGGGTTTTTGTAGTTTTGTCAAGAACAATCGTTGTGGCTTTCCACAAGTACCAAAGTGATCCGTCTATAGTCAGGGAGCATCGCCACATAGTACAACTAAATGCACTTGTCCTCATCTATTAAGCGCGGGTAATTCTAAAATTTCAAAGTATCCGTACCGGATACTGATACTTTATGGGCACTTCAAAATATGTACCGAGTACTCTAAAAACGTACTGAGAGTACTTTTGAGTTTATGAATATTTTATTGGGTATTTTTCTAAGTACTTTTGGGTTTATTCATAAAGTATACAAAACTTTAGGGATTCTCTATGGAAAAAAAAAAAAAAACCTCAAACTGATGGCTTTAATATGCAAAAACTTAATGCGATAAAGTTATAAACTCGAGACCACGACTCAGATCTAAAACTTGATTTTGGAAAAACAAAAGCTAGGTTGACTAACTTTTTTTTGTCAATCTTTCTCTAGCAACTGCGACTCCTCTCTCTCTCACTATTTCTACTCCCCTTTCTCTCTCGTTATTATGTCATTAATCTTTTTTTTTTTGATTTTTTAGAAAGGCCTTGACATATCTTTTGCTCTCCATTGCATGCACAAAAATTAGGCTATTGCACTTTATTCCATAGGAAGATGAGTCTATTAAGGAGTATGGGTTCAAGTTCAAGTGCTATTGGCTTTTGTTATCTTGCTTCTATCTATAAAATATGTTATACTTGTTATATCTAAAGAAGCATGCCAAAATGGTTAAAAATATACATAAAAAATCGTCATACCCCCAACATAACTGTACTCTACTTTTTTGGGTTATTGCCGTATCCCGTATCCTGTACTAGTACCCGTATCAGTACCCGTGCTTCCTAGGTCCTCACCACTTCTATTTATTTATTTATTTATTTTTATATATAGATGAATATGACTTAGGCCAGGCCGTAAACTAAATGCATGCCCATGGATGTTCAATATACATTTGTTTCAGATTTTTGTATAAATAATTTGTGGTATTGATGATCAGAAAACAGACTTGACGGTGCATTATCGAATGCTACAAAAACGTAATTGATGTCCTTCATAACACTAATTAGTTTATGAGAGAGGATTGGACATCAGTTTGACATTTAATTTGCGTTATGTCTACATTTAATTCATGCGCACTGATCATCTCGTTTACAGGTTTTCCTTCATTATGACCACACTTTTGACGATAAATTTCACTAAGGTTCTGCACCAAGCACACGAAATCACTTCTTTAAAGCTCCGAACCCTTGTTCAACACTGGTTCACATGGAAGAGCGGTGACAATTGAAAAGCTCTTCTAGCTCATGGTTACTATACTCTTTTAGGTGAGAGTAATGCTACAATGTACACCCCCTCCTATATGAGATTTTGTGACACCAAATATGAGAGAATATGAGATTTTGTGGCACCAAATATGAGATTTTGTAGCTCCAAATATGATATGACACATGGTATGCACCCCATACGGAAATATGAGATTTTGTGGCTCCAAATATGAGATTTTGTGGCTCCAAAATATGAGATTTTATGGCACCAAATATGAGATTTTGTAGCTAAAAATATGAGTTTTTGTAACACCAAATATGAGATTTTCTGGAAATATATGAGATTTTGTGGCTCCAAATATGAGATTGTGGCACTGTAGCAATACTGTAGCAATCCGCATGAGTTCAAATATGAGATTGTGTGGCTTCAAATATGAGATTTTCTGAAAATATATGAGATTTTGTGACTATTCATATGAAGTTGCATACCATATGCAATTCATATCTCCAGCCACAAAATCTCATATTTAGAGCCACAAAATCTCATATTGAGAAGAGCACATTGTAGCATTACTCTTTAGGTGATATCGAACACCGCGATATGGAGGAATGAATCAACTTCTAATGCCAAAGCCCGAACAAGCAAGGTAATATCTACCCGAGTAATGCTACAATGTGCTCTTCTCAATATGAGATTTTGTGACTCAAAATATAAGATTTTGTGGCTCTAAATATGAGATTTTGTGGCTGGAGATATGAAGTGCATATGGTATGCAACTTCATATGAATAGTCACAAAATCTCATATATTTTCAGAAAATCTCATATTTGGAGCCACACAATATCATATTTGGACTCATGCGGATTGCTACAGTAATGCTACAGTGCCACAATCTCATATTGGAGCCACAAAATCTCATATATTTTCAGAAAATCTCATATTTAGTGCCACAAAAACTCATATTTTTAGCTACAAAATCTCATATTTTGGAGCCACAAAATCTCATAGTTGATGTCACAAAATCTCATATTTCCGTATGGGGTGCATACCTTGTGCCATATCATATTTGGAGCCACAAAATCTCATATTTGGTGCCACAAAATCTCATATTCTCTCATATTTGGTGCCACAAAATCTCATATGGGAGGGGGTGCACATTGTAGCATTACTCTATCTACCCCACACACACACAAAAAAAAAAAGAAAAAAGAGGCTAAAGTCATGTGCCTGCTCAATTTTATCAATAAGGCTATCAAACTAAAAGTCCTAGGGCAAAAAAAATTATCTTCAGGGGCTTCAGAATTGCATCATTTAAGACATGGGAATCATGGCTGAACCCTCCCAAGCACATTTATAAACCTGAGGTCAAAAGTGATGGCCGCTAAAACAATTTGCGATTTCATTCCCTTTCGCCAACCACCGTCTCTTGAAGTTCAATGGGAATTGATGCCCAAATATGTTCCCATCTATAGCTTCCACGAATCTATTCCATGGTCGTAAATCAAAGTTAAGGTAACTTGTTTTCTTAAGGAAAAATTCAATTATGAGTATTTGTTGATATTAGTTACCGGCTTACCGCACATCAAGGATAAAATCTTCAATTATTTCGTATCTCCGAGGGAGTGGAACAACCTAGTAGTCTAACAAGCTCAGGATATAACCTCAAATCGAGCTCAAACAATTAGAAAATATCATTGTATGGTTTCAATAGGCCGATGAAAGTGTGAACCAATCACCCGGAGTCTCCCATATGTTCATCTATATGTAAGAAAATCATCACTTGCTCTCTCACAATGAATTGTGGGTTTTAAAAATCTTTTTTCAGTGAAAGTTTGGCATAGCTTTGAAAATGCAAAAGGAGTCAGTCGTAGCTAACCTATGCAGTGCTTAATGCCAGCATACAAAATGCTATTTTATATAGCTCTCCCTCACTCGGTCTCTATTGACATGAGGTGCCCTAGGGGCTAGGTATATCAAGGATAAGGGTCCTATAACTTTAAACTGTAGAGGATTGCCAAACCAGTAGCTATTATTGAAGTGGTGGCGCCGATTATTGCAACTTCAGTTACATTAGCAACATTTTGATCATTAGCTATCTAAAGAAAGAACTAGTGCAACGTCAATACTCTGGATGCTGAATGAAAGAAGCATGGTAATGTGCATACAAATCAAAATGATTCTTGGGTCTGCCCTCTCTGATGCCTTTTGACTTTGATTTGTGGGCATGATTTCGCAACAAACGCAATGGCATAGGGGGACCACTGTTTCAGTGGTATTCTGTGAGCAGCCACTTTGTGCATTTATTGCCAAAGGTTTGGTCTGTCTCCAATCCATCTGTTTCAGTGGTATTTTGGGAGCAACCACTTTGTGCATTTATTGACAAATGTTAGGTCTGTCTCATATTCATCCCCCACTTATACCCTCAATTATTGGGGATTAAATGGGTTACGTTTATGTATGTATGACGTAGCCATCTAAAGAAAAAACAGAATTCGAACACAATTATTGGGGAAAAACACAGCAGTACCACAAATTGAACAAAGCCCTCAAAGTTGCATAACAGTTACATGCATGTTAAGCATAGAGAATGACATAATTTCCAACATTACCACCACAGAGAAACCATTATGTCTCTACCTGCTAAAAACATAACTAACTGTATTAACGCCACCACAAGAGTCCATACTGGAATGCAACTTTGGAAAGAATAAACTACCAGCTAAATTTTTAAAGGGGACAATCGTAATATGGTACGAGGACTGCGCTCATGAAAGCAACCAAAATCACACTCCCCAAGTGAGGGAGCCATAAAGTAGAGACAGTTCCAACACAACTACAACAGACTTCATCGTAGCCAGGAGTATATGCAACGGATACACAATCAAGCTATAAATAGGGCTACAGATATCGCAAGAACATAACCACAAACATACAAAAAAATTTATATGCAGGAATGTAAAACGTAAATCAAGCCAAAATCCAAAAAATGATAGAGGAGTTTTTCAAAACCTATAATGGATGAGGCAATCGGAGGCAGTCGCCGTAGATAAATCCGGAGATTTGTCGCTGGCGAATGGTGCTGGAGAGGATCGCAGCTGCAGGGATCGGAGTACGCTCTGTTTGGTACTACCTCCGTCCCAATTTTATAGTCACTCGTTCTATCCTAACCGGATAAAAAAACGATTATATCTTTCAATCAGTAATACATTTATATACAATATGGATCTTGTTTCATAGATCTTGATTTAATCTAATAAACAAAGTGCTCAAAATCACCTAAAACATTATAGATTATAAGATATAACACTTTGAAAAGTGACACAAACTCCCATAAGAAACTATAAAATTGGGATGAAGGGAGTAACTTGGAAAGGAAAAGAAAATTAAAAAAAAAATCATTTTCTTTGATTGGTTCCAGAGGAAAAATAACAACAAACAATTGGCCAAGTTTGGGAAAAATTTTTGGGTACCGAATGGGTACCACTAGAAGTCTAGAACATTAAAGTTCCCATTTCACCATGTAAGTGGGTTTCACAACCAAATGATTATATTAATAGTCAAGTTATTCTGATTTGCCGATTGTTTTATGCTGGGATCTCGATGGCGTTTGTTTTTTTATGTTTAGGGGTTTCTCGATTTTCTGGTTGGTTTTTAGGTTCCTGGTTTTGCTTGCTTTTGTTTGGCATACTCGTAGAAGCACTTGGGTATTTTCTCTGTTTTAGGAGTGTCTCACGTTGTTTTTTTTTTTTTTTTTTCCAGGTTTTGGGTTCTTATTCTGGTTGGTATCTTACCACCCTTCTTTATTGGTTTTTCCCCTTGGGCTCGTGGCGTTTTCAAGTCCGGATCCCTTTAACCTTTGTAATTCGTTTTCAAAGATTAATAAATTTTTTGCTAAGCAAAAAAAACCCGTCAGTTTATTCATGACGACACTCTAATATTGTCATTCCAAAATCGTCAGTTTCCTGTGGAGGCAACTAATCCTTGCAATAAGGCCACTAAAAACGGTGATCACTCCACTCAACACCCCAATTTTTTTTTAAAATTCATAATCCAAGTGTTCAGACTAATTTACACAAATCTCGACTAATTTTGAGAGCTCAATTCCACTTCCCAATATTTGCATGTGAGCTTAATTAAAGCCGAAATATAGCTCTTTATGGACTGAACCTAAAAAAATTGATAGTATCTCAGAGGTTCCGAAACCTAAAATAAATCACGACTACCAGGCTAACCTCTTGGAGTTATACTCCACTATGCCTTTTGTGCTCCTAGTCGCCCACCTTCATCTTAATTCCCGTTAATCATCATTAAGCCACGATGAATTTTCTATAAAAGTAATATGCAGTGTTCCCCCACCAAATTCGATCATAGCCTAGAAAGAAGGAAACAGGTATGTCAATAGATTTTCTTTTATTATTTCAATGAAGTAGAATATATTTGGCCTTTTTGTTTCGGCTTTTCTCAGAAAAAGCCTGTTGTCTTTGGTACAATGAAAAACAGAACTCAACGGAGAACATTTGCGCAACTTCTTTTTTTCTTTTTTTTTCCTTTTTTTTTTTCAAGAAAACACGAATTTGGGAAACAATTAACGGGTATTCATTCCAGTGGTATAACCAAAACTGAACATATTTGAAATGCGCGCCTCGGAGTTCTAGTAATTCTTCACATATTAGGGTTTAAATTAAGGAGGCAATTCCTCTATGTGACCATGTATAATTTAGGAGGGCGGTTAATGGCTCTTTTGTGAGCCGTAGCAGTCGTCTCATGACATGTAAAGAGTGTCCTATGGCCTGCAGGCTCAGTTTGTGCTCTGCATGCTAAGCTGTTTTGCAAATGATCAGAACCATGGCTATCATGCATGGTTCGTTGGCTTGCTTAATACTATATGGATATAACTGCATGGATTCAAGGTGGTGTTCCACAAAATTAACTTATTCATATAACTGACTTATCATGCGTTACGAAACATATCATTCTCTCACAATAGATCAATCTAATTTCACTCGAAAAGCCAGTTTCACTAACTTAAAATAATCCTAATCATAAAGCTTATGTGTGGCAGACAGTTTCCTTAGAGGCAACTAATCCTTGCAATAAGGCCCACTAACAATGGTGATTACTCCACTGTGCCTTTGTGCTCCTTGCTAGTCTCCACCTTTATTTTTATTTTATTTTATAACATTAGATATCCGGGTCAGTTTACGAGCAGCTTGACTAATCTTAGATGCTCATTTCCACCATTCACCACGGGGAGCACAATCTCACCTTCATCTTAAATATTCCTTTTAATCGTGATTAAGCCGAGATGAATTTTCTTATAAAAAAGAAATGCTTCGGGACTCACATGTATGTGAGAGCTTGTTTTGGGTTTGTGTCCTGATAATGGTGTTCCTAGCATCTCTCTTTCTATAAAATGCACTGTTCTCCCACCAAATTTAACCCAGAAAGAAGGAACACAGGTATGTCAATAGAATTTCTCTTCTTAGTTCATTGAAGTAGAAGATATTTGACCTCTATGTTTCCAATTTTTTTAAAGAAAACGCTTGTTGTCTTTAGTATAATGAAAAACAAAATTCGCTGGAAAACATTTGTGCAACTTGTTTCAAGAAAACATGAGATACAAGGGGGGGGTGTTAGCGTAAGCTTGCAGATACAAATTTTAGATTATAGCTCCAAATTCTGCAACAAGTTTTAAATTTTTGATTTTAGTAGAAGCAGGTAAATATGTTTATCATATCCGTGACGAGGAAAAATTCTTTACACCAGCAGTGTAAATTCAAGTTTTCTCCAAATCGATTGTATTGCGCTATGCTTCTATGTTCTATCTTTTGGGACCATTGTTTGGATACATGTCACAATGTAATAGATTTGGAGAAAACTTTAGTTTACACCACCAATGTAAAAAATGTTCTCCCATCTATGAAATTATAATTAATATGGAGTAAAAACTAATATAATTAATATGGAGTGAAAACTAATACTATTTGCTGAAAAAATATGGAAGATTACATTTTATAAAACTTAAAATCCAAAATTTGATCCCATAAAAGCTATCCAAACTTAGGGGTGTTTCACTAAGGCAGTTTTTAGAATAAACTGATTTTTCACGAATTTTTATGTGATATATCATTGTATTGTAAGAGAATAACATGTCTTTATTTTTTTTTTGTTAGTGAAACACTCCCTTAGTTTTGGAATCTTTTACAATTTCATTACTTTTTTAGGTTTTCAAAATCTCTAGAATTCGAGAATATGTGATCTCGAATTTCTTGTAAACTGATTTTGAAAAGTCAGAATCTTACATTCTGCAAATTCTTGTAAAAACCAATAAGTCCTCTTGATTTCTTGCCACCACAATCAGTGCACAACAGTACTCTGCCACCACCATACAATCGCGGCCGCCACCTTACCACCACGCCAGCCATTTCCACCATAAGATATATCGACTTAGCTTCGAAAAAAACTTATGCAACTTTGATATACAGTACATTATTTATCAAGTATTGCATGCATCTTACTCTCTATTTGCAGATAGATCATGAAGACATTCATCATACTTCTCATCACCGGATCAGCCCTGTTATGCCTTCAAGCCAACGGAAGAAGGTTTATGATATCAAAAGAAACTAGGAAAGACGAAGCTAATAATCAGCTCATACATGATACCCAGATGAGGTTAGATGGAGGAAAAAATGGTGCAACTGAGATTAATCCAAACAAGAATAATCCTGGAAAATTGAGCACACATGGGAAGAATCCAATCGGTGGCTCAGTGCCAAAGGCCGATGAGAAAGAAACAAGGAGCGACACCAATGAGGAAAACAACAGCAGTGACAATGAAAAGAATGGCGCTTATGGAAGTTATGATGATCCTGATGGATCATCTACAGATAATTCACATTCACATCATTTTTTTGGTAATACTACAGCTTCTCCAAGTCTTAGTAAACATTCACCAATTCATGGTAATCCTGCTGCAAAATCTACAGATTCTACGCATCATTAGTATGATGAAAGGTTAGCTTGTCGAAGTCCTAGTAATCATTCACTAACTCAGGCCTGTCCGGGTTGAAGTGGTGTCAATGGGAGCAATTACTCTAGGTGTAAGTATAATTTAGGAGGGTGGTTAATTAATGGCTCTTTTTGTGCGTTAGCAGTGATCTCGTGATGTGTAAAAAGTGTCCTATGGCCTGCAGGCTCAGTGTGTGCTCGTGCTAATTAACCTGTTTGCAAATAAGAAGAATCATCATGGCTATCATGCATGGTTCGTTGGCTTGCTTGTGAACAACTCGATGGATTAAATTAGGCTTTATTCAACAAAATTGACTTATTCTCAAAACAGACTTTGCGCGCTTTATGAAGTAAATTATTCTCTCACAATATATCAATCTAATATCACTCAATAAAAGTTAGTTCCACTAACTTACCAAACCAAACCAAGCATTATGTCTCAATCAATTGGGGTCGATTACATGAATTTTTTTCTCTATTAAGCTCTGTCAAGTGATGTTTCATCCCTTAAACCTAGTATACTTAGATCTTTACGTACTATTGCATCTAATGTCAATTTGGGTCTTCCCCTCCCTTGTGTGTTTCTACCCAAAACTATCTTATCCACTCTCTTAACTACTACATCCACTGGCCTACGATAGACATGCCCAAACCACTTTAGCCTATTTTCCCTTAACTTCTCCTCTATAGGTGTTACCACCTACCATCTCGCGAACTGTTCATTTCTAATCCTATCTTGTCTAGTCTTACCACACATCCACCTCAACATTCTCATTTTTGCTACACTTATCTTGTTCACTTGCTGCTTCTTAATAGGCCAGCATTCTGTCCCGTAAAGTATAGTTGGTCTTATGGCAATTCTATAAAAAATTTCTTTCAATTTTGTTGGTACCATTTTGTCACACAATACACCAGTAGCGTTTCTTCACTTGAGTCACCCCACTTGGATCTTATGAGTTACATCATCTGCAATCTCTCTATCTTGACTAATAATAGAGCCTAAATACCTAAAATGGTCTCTCTTTGATATCTTCTAATCTTGGATCATCACTTTTTCCTCATACGCACTTCTGGTATCACTAAACTTGCAAATTCATGAATTTACTATGTGTTTTGCTTGGGTTTTTTTTGAGCCAGAGTAACCATTACTAGAATTATGTCAAAAATGATTTGTAAGTAGTTAAAGAGTACCCAAATCCAATTGCCACGGAGTGAAATAGCAAGGAAAAGCTTGAGAGAGGTGCATGTCCAATGGCATAGAACATAAATTTTCTAGAAATTTTCTCGAATAGAGCCATGCAAATGTTACAAATTTTCTAGAAATCTTTTCTATTTTTGAATTGAAAGGCGAACGGCAGTAGCTAAGTCTTACCATGAGGCCACTTTTCCACCACCATACAACCACTTCCACCACTTTACCACCGCAGTACCAGCCATTTCCACCACAAGATATCTAGACTTACCTTTTAGCCACGCATATACTAATCCTACTGGATGCAACATGCATCATGCATGATTCCATGGCTCGCTTACTAGTATATGAATACATAGACGGAATTAGCTAACTACTATATACATGAATGAAGTTAGGATTTTTGCATAGCGAAAGCGGCCGACTATACCTGTGAAGGAGGGGCATTACTATATAATTTGATGATATATAATTTTTCAATGTAATACTAGGATGACAGCTCCTACTAGTCCCTTCCTGGAGTCCTGGCTCCATCCTTGACTATATAAATACATAGATACATATACATTTGTCTGTAATGTAATACATAACTAAGTTCATTATCGTAGCAAAAGATCAAAGTACAGATATATCGTAGATTGTCAGTTTACAAAACTATGTAGCATATTGTGACATGTACTGGAACATCACCATGCAAGCTAGTGGGCTTCTATGGTGGCTCCACCCTTTAATAAGGGTGGTCACTTGAACATTCTCAAGAAATTTTTTTGTTTAGAAATACATGTAAAAAATTTATTTTTAGTTAAGTATAGTCATTGTTGATCACCTTACTTACAAATATTTGAACACCCTACTAAAAAATATTTAAACATAAGCTCAACAAATCAATTTTATGAAAACAACCAAATAAAGTCCAAAGTCTTCCGGTAAATGGTCAATGTACACTTTAAAGCCTTTTGTATTTTATA
Organism: Vaccinium macrocarpon; assembly: GCA_022606695.1. Taxonomy (NCBI): domain Eukaryota; kingdom Viridiplantae; phylum Streptophyta; class Magnoliopsida; order Ericales; family Ericaceae; genus Vaccinium; species Vaccinium macrocarpon. The sequence goes on along the minus strand of CM040170.1, from coordinate 39,142,583 downwards.
TCACATGTGATAAATTTATATTTGGTTTTGTTTGAACATTTATACTATGAACATTCATCAATCCTGGTAATTCACGATACAATCCTTAATACACCAGTTCAAAATAAGGGTTAATGGCCTGGACACCCCCTGTACGTATACGTTTTCTCCCAAACACCCCCTGTACCCAAAAAATCTACAATGACACCCCATCTATCTTCCAAACTTTACCTAAATACCCCTTATCATCACCCTTTCATCTAAAATTGTCTCAAATCTCAAAGTTCTGGGTCATGTTTTGATGATCCAACCCATTCAAGTTGTTTAAAACATGGTTTTAAGGGTACATGCGAGAAATCGGCCCAAAATTTGATCGGGAAGTGTATGAAAAATTGTTTGGATCAAGCACTTTCCGATCATATTTTGAGCCGATTTCTCCACAAGTATACTTAAAACCATGTTCTAAATAAATTGAGCGCTTTGAATCATAAAAAAAAACTGATGGTTCTAGACGATTTTAGATGAAAGGGTGACGGAAGGGGTGTTTCAGTAAAGTTTGGAAGATAGAGGGGGTGTCGTCGTAGATTTTGTGGGTGCAGGGGGTGTTTGGGGGAAATTTATATGTACATGGGGTGTATAGGTCATTAACCCTCAAAAAAAAGTGTACAATCTTTACAATGAAATTAGAAAAATCAAGAAAAAAGGTATTCTTGTATTGATATCATACTATGACTTCTCTCTAACAATCAACTCTCTATATAAAATAAATAAATATTTGTGCGAACCTACTCATCACACAAATTTCTACAATAAATATAGTATAGCTATCCCCTGATTTAATTTTACTTGACCCAATAACACAGAATTTGCCAAGAAAAATTGTGACATCTTATGCATTTTCATATCATTTGGCCTCGTTATTCACACTAATATATGAAAAATTTGTATGTCTATACTAGTTAGTAGAGCTTGTAGATTTAAGGTAAATGTTGAACACCTTATCTAAAATTTCTGGAGTTGCCACCGGGCTTCACAAGTAACCACATTGTGACGACATCATGATATTGTCATTCCAAAATCATGAGTTTCCTATGGCGGCTACTAATCCTTGCAATAAGGCCACTAGCTAGAAATGGTGATCACTCCACTACGCCGTTTTTTTTCATGACCCTGAGTGTCCGGACCAATTTTCACCTGCCTCGATAAATCTTGAGGGCTCAATGTCACTATCCAATTGCAGTGTAACGCCCCCAAAATTTGGATTTGTTATTAAGAAATACATAAACAATAGATAGGTTTTTACAATAGTTTCTCAAAGGGAATTACATAAATTTCCCTGCCAAATACAATCATTCTCTACAGAGTTAACTAGGTTTCTCTACTCCATCGCACATCTGTCTATCCAGGCGGTATCCTACTTTGCTCCGTAGGCCTTCCAGCCATAATTCTTTTCTCTTGTCCATCTCTACAGTCCAGCATAATACGTCAGAGTCGCAGAACAACATCATGGTATTATGTCAGGGTTACACAAGTGCAACATCGTGAGCAACAAGGCTCAATAGTTCACTCTACCAATTCACTAACTAGCAATTCTAGAACAATAAGTTTAAAAACAATGTATGATACTTGTGAACAGGAAAACCATGCAATGCACCATGCGTGTCTATGCAGATCATAGTAAATATGCGCAGAAAATAATATCTCATTTCAGTATCTCAAAACAGTGCCACGTGTCAGTTTCTCAAAACGGTTCTCATTTCAATAACTCATCACATGTCTCAAATCTTTTTTTTCGTATAGTGCCTCTCTCAGCATTCTTCTTCAAATTTCAACCAAGTCATTAACTCACACCGCTCTGAAAGTTATTGTTCCGCTTACGCCTCCTCTCAGCGGCAGCACCAACCTTTCCACTCGATGCCCTGGTTGTCGTGCATCACTGAACCTAACCAGTCTCTTTGCACGATCCGTCCGCCCCGCGACTCACACAACACAGTCACGACCGTCTCATATCACTGAACATAACTAGTCTGTTTATGAGGTCTGTTCACCGTGTGTTGTGCATGTTTAACCCTTACTGCCAAGTTCACTCCATGAAAATGGGGTGGTGCCTTGGTGCAGTACCGCATCAATTCCAATCCTCCAAGTTCTCCCCGCGAAACTTGAGGTGGCAACAAATCCATCTCATCACATTTAATCTCCAAAATCTCATTTCATTTCATTTCCCAAAAATTTCATTTCTCATTTCAAAACACATTTTTATTCTCATCTCTATTTTCCCATCCACAGTTATTCAAATTTTCTCATTTCTCGTGTCGTAACATATCGTGTATGTGTGTTTACATATAAAATTAATCAATCCAATAATTAATTGACACGTAATCAAAAGTGCCAAATGTTGGCAATTACTTCTCAATGAAGATACACTGGATTAAAGGGATAAAGTTGAGTAAATACGATGTCATATTGTTTCTTAAATTGGAAAGGCAGTTATTGGTAGTTACAAGCCATTGCTAAAATAAAAATTGGCTTCGAAGCCATAATATTAACTGCTAAACACATAAGCTCCACGCGTAAACTTGTGAAACAAGGCAATTGGCAGTTATAACACGTGGAATACTTCTAAAAGGCAGTTATTTCCTTAACATGTTATCATTTGAGTTTGTTTAAACAAACGTGCAGATTCAAGCTTCTGGAGGAAGAAAGAATTCAAATTCAGACGTGGAGGAAGAATAACTACCAACTCAAAGAGTGGGATTTAGAGTTCGAAGTAAGCCAAAATTCAAATCCATTGAGCGGGAAGTTCAAACTACAAGCAGCGTCTATAAATAGAAGAAATTGAAGAGTGAAAGAGCTCGGACAAATCTTCAACAAACAGCTATCAAAAAACTGATACTTGGTTTGTTCATTGGCAAAGTAGTTTAGGATTTCGAACCCAGTTCGAAGTAGATTAGGAAGTAGGTTAGGATTTATCTCGATTGTTCTTGTAACAATCACCTTTATCTCAATTGTTCTTGTAACAATCACCTGTTCGAAGTTCTGTTACTCTGTATTTGAAGTTGGAGACAATTTCGAAGTAAGTTTATCTTTGATTCATAAATCGAAGTATCTTGTTTCTTTATTGTTCTTTGATTTCCTAAGTTTGTTGGTTTACATTTCTTCACTTATTAAGAAAAATCCTCTTAATTGAGGTAATTGAACTAATAAAACACAATCGCCTGATTACATTTAGTTTTTCCAAAGTTAATTTGAGGGAGGAGATTGAAACTCTCTCTGGCACGCTCGCACACAATCATTTTTCATTGCAAAGAAGTAAAAGAACCAAACAATGTGTTCAATGCCATATGCTCAAAAATAATGCCCATGCAATATTTTCTAAACACTTTTCCCATAAAAATCCTATTTTTTTCTCTTGAAAAATTTTCACATAAAATCATGCACTTTAATGCACAAACTTTCTCAAAAATGATATTTTTCTGTAAGAAAATACTCCCAAGTGAAATCATGCACTTTAATGCACCCACTTTCTCAAAAATAATATAATTTCTTCATAATTTTATTTTCTAACAAAAATCCAATTTCTTTCTTTTTCTTTTAAAACTCCACTTATTTCTTCTCTAAAAGAAATAAAATTAGTAAATTTCTTTTTTCTAGCAATTTCTTTAACAAGACCTTTTTCTAGAAATTTCATGTCCAAAAGATTTAACCACTTTTGTCATAAAACTTTCTTACCAAAAATTTAAACAAGTAATAAAAATCTTCTTTTTAGAAAATCTAACTTTTATAAAAAGATACTTTCTAATTTTCTAGAAACTTTCTTTTTCCAAGAGACTTTAAGAAAATATTTCTTTTTATATAGGAGAATAATTTTAAGCAACTCTTAAAATTTCTTTTTCATCACAACAACATATTTATAAAAGTCTAGCTGCTAATTACTTAGTAGAAAATTTTGATTAGAAAAATTACCAAGTCTTTCTCTACATGGTTATTAATCAAAAACCTCTCATTTTTCTTACAACAATCTAATGAACCCAATGTAAACTTTATTAGTAAAAAGTAAACCCCTTTTTAAGAATAATTTTAGGAAGAATCATTTAATTAGTAACTCATAATTTAATCTACTTCCATTAACTAGTTCTTCCAAGAAAAATTTATAATTATAAACTTTCTAGGGACTTTTATAGAAATCCCATCTTCTAATTTCTTCTAATGAACTTAATCTCTTAAAACCAACTTCTAATTCAATGAAGAAACATTCTAATTACAAATTAGTTAGAACCTCTAACTTCTTTTCAACATGAAATCCTCTCTTTAAAACTTTCATGGAGACTAAGTAACATGTTTAGTGCCATAATACATGCATAAATTAACCTTAACAAGCTTCAAATCCCAACATAGAAAATTAATTAGAATTAACTAATTGAAGTATAAATAACTAATTAGAAAGGTGGTTTAGTAAACTACCTTAATTTCTGGGTGTAAACCGGAAGCCGAAAAGCAATCCTTGGTGTGGAGGCTCCTTAATTAAATCAACTTTCTTATTAATTAACTTAGTAAGAAGCTAATTAGGGTCTATGTTGGGTGACTAAGTGGTGGTTAAAATAGGTATAGAATAGGCTTTGTTTGTTGGGAATCAAGAGAGCACACAACTAGAAAGTATAAAAGGTGGTGTATGGCCAAAAGAGGAATGACCTTAAATAAAAAAAAAATGGGTTCTCTTTTTTTTCCCCTAAAAGCTATGGCTCTCTCTCCCTCCCTATATGGCCGAACCACTGCCATGTGGGAAGTAATTTGTGCAATAAATTTTGAACATGGGAAGTACATTGTGGTTACAACTTCCATCCTAGTTTTTAGGCTAGGTCCTAATCTATGTGCTTACAAGTTAAGGAATCATGGGGAATTTTAATGGGAGAAGTAACGTGGGAAAATATGGGTGGTAGAAATAGGCCTCTAGTTGTGTAGGATTTTGCATGATCACTTTTGATATGAGGTGTTTTTTAGGACTTATACACAATATTGTGCATTTGCTAGCATGGTACCCTAGGGTAGGCTTTTCATAGGGATAATATGCTCCCTTAAAACATGGAAGCATGTTTTGTGGAACCTTGGAGGCCAAGGCTTCTAGGTCTCTTAGGTGTAGGCTTGTAGTATGTGCTCTTATTCAAGCAAAACATGTGCTTGTCAAACTAGGCTTTTAAGGAAAGATTCTTGGGCAACGTTAGAGCAAAATTGGGCACCTATCCCCCTCTAAATCTCTCTCTCTCTCTCTATGTGCACTTAAAGCCTCCCCTATGTGTATGGGTTTCTAGGAAATTTCCTAGACTAAAGAAGCACATGCACTAAACTTGGTGGCTAAGTATTTCAAGAAGTTTCTTCTCACTTTCCCACATGCACATGTCTAAAATCTCCTAAAAAAAATCTAGGCGAAAATCTAGAATTTAATGGGAAGAAATTTAGTAGAAAAATCTAGTGAAAATCTACTAGTATAAATATACTAGCACAAAGAAAATAACTAGTGGCCCTAAATAGTATAACTTTAAGTAATTTACTAGAGAAAATATAAAAAATAACTTTATAAACGAAATTTTTATTTAGCCAAAATTCGGGTCGTTACATGCAGGGAGTTCAATTAAAGCCGGAGCATAGCTCCTTATAAACTGGCCCCAAAGTAATTGATAGTATCTTAGAAGTTTCGAACCTAAATAATTTTAAGAAAGAGCAAATCTCTAATTCCCAGGTCTTGCCCACCGGGTTAGAGTATAACTCAACTATGCCTTTTGTGCTCCTAGTCGCCCTTCATCTTAATTCCCTTTAATCATGATTAAGCCAATATGAATTTTCTATAAAATTAAATAAGTAATATGCAGTGTTCCCCCACCAAATTCATAACCCAGAAAGAAGGGAAACAGGTAAGTGAGTAGATTTTATTTTATTATTCAATGAAGTAGAATATATTTGGCCTTTTTAAGAAAACGCCTGTTGTCTTTGGTACAATGGAAAAGCAAATTCAACGGTAAATATATGCGCAACCTTTTTTTTTCTTCAAGAAAACATGAATTTGGGAAACAATTTACAAATATGCTAGTGGTATCACCAAACTGAACAGTTAACGGGAAAAGTTTTGGTATTTTGAGTGGGAAGTGTTTGCCATTTTAACGAAAAGAAAAAATACAAGTATGTGTCCTATATCACTACTCCACTACAAATGTTCAACGCCACTCTACCACCGCCATACAACCGCCACCGTCAGCCATTTCAGCCCTTTCCACCGTAAGAGTGTATGGGCCTGCAAGCTCAGTGTAAGCTCGTGCTATTAAGCTGTTTGCAAATAAGAACCATGGCTATCATGCATATATGGTTCATTGGCTTGCTTAGTAGATTCATTGAAAAATTAAAATTTAATTTAATTTATTGACTTATTGCATTTTACGAAACAGATTATTCTCTCACAATAGATCAATCTAATTTCACTCAATAAACCAGTTCCATTAACTTATTGTCAATAAATCAGTTTGTGAAAGGTCTTATTCACAAAGATTTTACACAAAATAATCCTCATCGTAAAGCTTGTGTGGCAGATAGTTACCTTTAGAGGCAACTAATTAATCCTTGCAATGAGCCCCAAAAATGGTGATTACTCCACTATGCCTTTGTGCTCCTAGCTAGTCTCTCCTTCGTCTTTTTTTCTATTTTATGACATTAGATGTCTGGGTCAGCTTACGAGCAGATCGATTAATCTTAGAGACTCAATTCCACCACTGCAGGGAGCACGATCCCACCTTCATATTAATTCCCTTTAATCATATACACCATGAATTTTCTATAACAAAAATGCTAGGAACACAACTATTTGGACACAACTCCGATCAGAATTCCCTCACATACACGTAGGGGTCACACATTTAATACGCAGGACCCATGTGTATGTGAGGGCTTGTGTTCGAGATTGTGTCCGGGAAATTGTGTTTCTCGCATTTCTCTTTCTATAAAAGCGATATGAAGCTTTATCCCACCAAATTCATAACCCAGAAAGAAGGAAGACAGGTATGTCAATAGAATTTCTTTTACTTAGTTCATTGAAGTAGAAGATATTTGACCTATATGTTTCCAGTTTTTTAAGAAAACACATGTTGTCTTTAGTATAACGAACAAAGTTCACTGGAAAACATGTGTGCAACATGTTTCAAGAAAACATGAATCTGGAAAACATTTTACAGATTATCTTGGGGGTACAACCAAACAGAAATGTAAATGGGTAAGGTTTTTGTTGTATTTTGAGTGGAAAATGGTTTCCATCTTCGAGGTGAAGAACATGTTACAAATCTAACAAGAGCTACAAGGGGCGTGTTAGCGTGTAGATGTAGATTTTATATTATAGCTCCAAATTCAACAAGTTTTAGATTTCGATTTTAGTAGAATTAGGTAAATATGTTTATCGTTTTTATGAAATTATAATATATTAATCTAGATTGAAAAATCTAAAAATTTGATTCCAAAAGCTACCCAAACTCAGTTTAGGGATTTTTCACAATTTCATCTCTCTTTAAGCTTTTTAAAATCTTTAGAATTCAAGAACATGTGATCTAGAATTTTTCAATAAACATTCCAAACTGATTGATTTTGAAAAGTCCAAATCTCAAAATCTGTAAAAATAATTTCTTGTTAACACCAACAAGTGTTCCCGCTGGTCGCCACCACAATCATTGCACGTCACTCTACCACCGCCATACAACCGCTGCCACCACCTTACCACCACGCCAGCCATTGCCACCATAAGATATAGTATCGACTTAGGCTTCCAAAAACAAATAGGCAACTCTGATATACTTTATTCATGATCAAGCACTGCGTCTAACTCTCTATTTGCAGTTAGATCATGAAGACATTAATCATACTTCTCATCACTACCGGATCAGCCTTGTTATGCCTTCAAGCCGACGGAAGAAGGTTTATCTCAGAAGAAACTAACAAAGACGAAGCTAATAATCAGCTGATACATGAGACCCAGATGAAGTAAAGAATGGTGCAACTGAAATTAATCGTGGAAAATCGAGCATGTTTGGGAAGAATCGAATCAGTGGCTCGGTGCCAAAGATTGATGAGAAAGGAATAATCAACGACGCTAATAAGGAAAAGAACAGCAGCGACGATGAAAAGAATGATTCCCATGGAAATCATGGTAATCCTGCTCGAAAATCTACAGATTCGAGTCTTATATCAATTTCTGTTAGTTCTTCAATTGCCTCAGGAGCTCGCCCTAGTGATCGTGCTATGGCTGGGCCGGATCCGCCCCACCACTACTAAAGGGTGGTCAAACGGGGCAATTACTCCATGTAACAAAGTAGTACCTATAATTTACGAGTGTGTGGTTAATGGCTCTTCTGTGTGCCGTAGCAGCCATCTCGTGACATGTTAAGAGTGTATATATGGGCCTGCAGGCTCAGTGTGTCCGTCCTCGTGCTAAGCAGTTTGCAAATAAGAAAAACCATGGCTATGACATGCATACATGGTTCGTTGGCTTGCTTAATATATAACAAATTTGATTGAGGGGGTGTTTTGGCTAAATAATGTAGTGCCCACGGGATCAAAACCAACACACACACACACACACAGAACGATACTTTACGTGGTTCCCCAAACAAAACGGGTACCTCCATGGAGAGTTTTTCACTATAGGAATTACACTCTCAACTCAGCGCTTTACAAACTCCTATCCAATCTAAGCTTTACAGAGCTTTATAGATACACACACTCACTTATGGTCTTTGGATATCTGATGAAATTACTATTATCATTTTCTTCGCAACTTTTAACTCAAATAGTGTTAAATTATCCCAAATTGCTTATCTAAGCCATCTAAACCTGGTTAATAAATTCTTGAAGTTACTCTACCTATTGCCAATTGGTTTTAGGTTGGAACCCTCTAAGAAATTTAACATGGTATCAGAGCTAGGTCTAGGTTGGCCTCATTTCACGTGGTCAAGTCTCCTTTGCCCAAGCCAAATCTCCTAGTCTTCTCAATTTGTACTTCCACGTGCATCCGGGCTGCACGTGAGGGGGAGTGTTAAATTATCCCACATTACTCATCTAAGCCATCTAAGCCTGGTTAATAAATTCTTGAGGTTACTCCACCTATTGCCAATTGATTTTTGGTTGGAACTCTCCAAGAAATTTAACAAATAGAAAAAGAAAAGACAAAATTAGCTTCTTCCACTTCTCTCTATCTCTCTCCATTTTTTTTTCTCACCAAACCAAAGATCGATCTGAATACATAAAAGTGGCCAGACTTGCCATTGTACATTTTCAGTACCCCTCCCCTTGGGTACCCTTAGATTTATCGAATCATAAAGCCTGAAACATTATAATCCTAATCACAACATTTCTAAATGTATCTTTTAAACATAATAATCCCAATCATAAAGCTTCTGTGTGGCAGACAGTTTCCTGTTGAGGCAACTAATCCTTGCAATAAGGCCAACTAAAAATGGTGATCAGTCCACTATGCCTATTTTATCCATAACTCAAGTGTCCGGACAAATTTTCAAATTTTGACGGCCCAATTCCACCACCCACTTGTGTGAAGCCCAATTGAAGCAGAAGCATAGCTCCTTATGGATAAGCCCCAAACAAATTGATAGCACCTTAAGGTTTCAAACCTGAGAACCTTTGAAAGGAACAAAACCCTTAAGTCTCAGGTTTTGACCACTAGACCAACCCCTTATATAGGTTATTACTCCATTATGCCTTTGTGCTCGTTATCCCCCTCCTTCATCTTAATTCCCTTTAATCATGATTAAGCCAATATGAATTTTCTATAAAAGTGATGCAGTGCTCCACCAAATCCATAACAAAGAAGAAGAAAACAGGTATGTCAATAGAATTTCTTTTATTAATTCATTGAGGTAGAAGATATTTTGCCTATACGTTTCGGTTTTTCAAGAAAATGCTTTCCATCGTTTATACAATAAAAAAAATTCAATGGAAAATATTTTCGTACTTATTTCAAGAAAACATGAATTTAGAAAACATTTTACGTGTATTGAGTAGCTTTCAGTCGAAATGTTTTCGATTTTCGAGGTGTTTAACATGTAACAGACTAAGATACAAGCAGTCTCACCAGCACAATCATTCAAGGCCACTGTACCACCTCCGCAACCCTACCACCGCGCCAGCCATTTCCACCATAAGATATCTCGACTTAGCTTCTAATATACTTTATTTTGCAAGTTTTGCTTCTAACACTCTATTTTCAGTTAGATCATGAAGATATTAATCATACTTCTCATCACCGGATCAGCCTTGTTGTGCCTTCAAGCCAATGGAAGAAAGTTACTCTCAGAAGAAACTAAGAAAGACGAAGCTAATAATCAGCTCATACATGATACCCAGATGAGGCTAGATGGAGTAAAAAACGGTGCAACTGAGATTAATCCAAACAAGAATAATCCTGGAAAATTGCGCACATACGGGAAGAATCCAATCGGTGGCTCAGTGCCAAAGGTCGATGAGAAAGAAACAAGTAATGACACTAATGAGGAAAACAACAGCAGTGACAATGAAAAGAATGACGCGTATGGAAGTCATGATAATCCTGCTGGATCATCTACTGATCATCACCATTTTTATGGAAGTTACGATAATCCTGCTGGACCATCAACTAAAACTCACCATGTATTTACCGATGACCGCCGCCCCGATCCCCACTAAAGTTTAGTTAAAAGGTGGAAATTATTCGATGCTGCTAAATATTTAGCCGGGCGATTACTGGCTTGTGTGTGTGCTGTATCAGTTGTCTTATGATATGTTTTGAGTGTATGGCCGGCAGGCTTAGTGTGTGCTCGTGTTAACTGTTTGTGCAAATAAGAAGAACCATGTCAATTATGCATGGTTTGTTGGCTTGCTTAATATATGGCTAAATGGATGGATTTAGTAGATTCATTCTTGATGCTAATCTCTGAGGTTTTATCAATATATATATGAGTCCTCTTCTAGTCTGGGATCCAGACTTCCAGACTTCTATGATCCGAGCATTTTTTTGACGATCCGAGCCGTCAAATATGTTCAGAAGGTGTTTTCAAGGGTCCATGAGGGAAAGCTTCAAAAAAAAATACCGGGAAGGGCTTGATCCAAGCAGTTTTTCGCAAAAACTGTATATTTGCAATTTTGCGAAAAACTGCTTGGATCAACCCCTTCCGGGTTTTTTTTTTTTTTTTTTGAAGATTTTCCATGTGGACCGTTGAAAACACCTTTTGAACACATTGGATGGCTCGGATTTTCCAAAAACAATTTGCAAAACAAAAAAAATACGTTTTTTCTTAAATCCGGGAGGTCTGGATAAGAAAATCACTATATATATATATATATATATATATATATATATATATATATATATATATATATGCACTCACACACACTCACATTCCTATGTGAATATGTTTGAATATAAGAGCCGGTCAATAAACGTATGAGGTCTTGCTTGAAATAATTTTTATGGACCAGAATTCCAATACTCGAATTATGTTACATCAAACCTGTAAGTAATTAACAGAGTACCCAGATCCCATGCCAGAAATGGTTTCAAAGTAGAAACCACTTTCGTAAGGATAATCCATAAGCTGAGCCTAACTATAGATATAAAGTGATTAACAAAATAGACCATCTTAGATTCTACGTATGCAGGTTCACAACAGGAATCGAACTGGTGATGGACTTTCAACAAAGGTCTAAGAGTCCCTCAGCAGGTAAATGGTGGTATTTTTCGCATGACTGGCACTTTTTCCAGAGAGATGAGTAGCTCATTCAGAAGTTAATGCCACTTTATTTTATCCAAATTAATATCCAATAATCGCAATATTCAGAAGATAACAATTTCATGAAAGAAAATTGCTTCCTCTGAAACCAGCCCAAAAGAAGACGAGTCGGGCTTAATGAGGTAATGATGAGTGAGTCTTGACAATTCTAATCTACCACAACGTAACAAAGCGCGTGACTGATCCATGATAATAATGATGATGATCAAAAGAGCTTTGTTTGAAACTAAACTTGATTAGGATCCCAATTTAAAAGCTATCATGACATGTCAACTTACAGTTAAAAAAAGAACTTACAGTTTGGGACATCATCGACCACAATAAGTCACCTTGTGCTCTCACCAGTGAAATGGGACTGTAGGATGCCTGTTTATGATTCCCGCGCCGTTGCATAAACTGGTAGAATACATACTCTTCACTTTCTACTCTCCAGATATCGAAACCACATGAACATCAACTTAAGATCCATCAATATTAGCAACTTCAAGTAATCTGGAAAGCAAGGTTGTTTACTCATGTAAATGAATAAAACAAAAGAACAAAATTACCCAACACCAAAGAATACAGAAAATTGGGCATCTTTAGCTTCTGCATACCTTTGGCTTTTATCCACTATAAGGTTGTTCTTTCCACTGCAAAATCATAGGCCTCATATTTCATCAAATGATAGCTCACTATTACAAGATCAGGCAGGTCTGCATTACAGTAGTAAGAATTTCGCAAGTAATTTTCTCTTGTTAAATGTGGAGCCCTTTGTCGTTCTGTTATCTTCATGAAAGTGAAACCTACCAAAAATCTTGGCAGGAACAAGTGCCATTTTCAAAATGATGGTACCGTACTCGGTCTCTCACAATTATCTTCCGGTTGTAAATCTTTGAAATGAGCTTGGTTGCATTGTGGCAGTCGTCACAGACTCTAAGGTGATTCACAACGCGGATGGTTGTACCTGGCGTTGTTTTAAGAAGCCCAAAAGCAATAGCAAGCTTCTCACTGTGATACCTCAGTTCAGCTTTCTTTACCTCCTCATCAATGTCAAACAAAACTTGCGATGTGTCTGGCAAATACCCTTCCAAATTCAACTTTTCAAAGACTGTCTCCAACATCGAGTAGATATCCTGCATTCAAGTATTAAAATTCTGTTTAGGTATGTCGTAACGGCAATAATAGATAAGGAAATTTTTTTGAAAACATTGCAAAGGAGACAAGGAAATTTAAACTACAAGAAACTTAACCTTATCTGAGTGCGTAAAATCCTAATAACTTGTTTAGAATTTTAGAGTGATTCTTAGTGCCATAGAAAGTTGCACCTATAAAACAGAGTACAACAATAACATAACCCATTTAGTCCTCAATAATTGGGGGTATGGGCGGGGGATGGATAGGAGACAGACCTAACCTTTGGCAATAAATGCACAAAGTGGCTACTCCCAGAATACCACTGAAACAGATGGATTTGAGACAGACCTAACCTTTGGCAATGAATGCACAAAGTGGTTGCTCACAAAATACCACTAAAACAGTGGTCCCCCTATACCGTCGAGTTTGCTGCGAAATCATGTCCTCAAATCAAAGCCAAAAGACATCAGAGAGGACAGACTCAAGAATCATTTTGATTTATGTGCACATTACCAAGCTTCTTTCATTCAACATCCAGAGCATTGGCGTTGCACAATCACCTATAAAACAGAGTAGGAAACTTAAAATGAACTTAGAATTTTAGAGTGTTGCACCTATAAACCAGAGTGGGAAACTTAAAATGAACTTAGAATTTTAAAGTGACTTCTAATCTCTATCTTTAGAAATGCCGAAATTTCGTGATTGCACTAGACTAGTGTTTAATTTCGGTCTGTTAAGAAAATAGAAAGTTCCGCTAGGCCAATGTAAAGTTTGTTCCTTACCAACATTTGAGGGTACGACCCATCTCCCATTTTGAATTCATGAACAGTTCCATCAACATCAATCGTGCTTTTTCCGGCAATTGTTTTCACCCCTCTTTCCTTCATTAATTTTCTCAAATTTTTAACATCTTCCCACCTCCCCGCCCTGGCATAGATGTTCGATAACAACGCATACCGACCACCATTTCGTGGCTCCAACTCAAGTAATATCTTCCCTACTTTCTCACCCAACTCGACATTTCCATGTTTCCTACAAGCACCCAAAAGTGCTCCCCAAACAGCTGCATTGGGTTCTATTGGCATAGAACTTATTATTTTCTCTGCTTCATTCAAGAGCCCTACTCTTCCCAGGAGATCAACCACACAACCATAGTGCTCCACTTTTGGCTCAACACCATAATCTTGCTTCATAGAACGGAGAAAATCTAACCCTTTATCCACCAATCCCGCATGAGCACAAGCATTTAGAATAGCAGCAAAGGTGATGTCGTCCGGCTTCATCTTCTCCCTCTGCATTCGGAAGAAAAGCTGGATTGCATCCACTGCGCGACCATTCACAGCAAGCCCTCCAATCATGGCATTCCAAGTGAAAATTTCTTTCTGCTTCATCTCGTCGAAAACCTCCCATGCCAAGTCTATAAGCCCACATTGAGCATACATATTAACCAAGGAAGTCCCCAATATAGCACCCTGTGGAATTGACTCACTTTCAATGTACCTATGTATCCACCTGCCTTGGTCAAGAGCCCCCAAATTAGCACAGGCTGTTAGAACACTCGACAATACAAACTTACTAAGCTTAAGTTTCTCCATTTGCATTTCCTCGAAAATTGCCAAGGACTCCTTGTAATAACCTCCTCTGTTATACCCATCAATCATCACACTCCAAGATACGTCGTCCTTTTCGGGCATTCGGTTAAAACTTTCTCTTGCCTCTTCAATCATCCCACAGCTAGCAAAACCACTGATCATGGAATTCCAAGTCCCAATGTCTTTTTCTTTCATATTCTCAAACACCCTTTTAGCTTCTTCAACATTCCCACACTTGAAGTACCCAACAATCAAAGCATTCCAACACACAACATCAGATTCACGACTTTCATCAAGCATGTACCGGGCATCCAAAGCCCGCCCGAACGAGGCGTACATATGAATCCCAGCAGTTCTTACATGCTTACCACCACTTTTTCCAAATTTCACCACATGGGCATGAACTTGCACTCCTTCTTCAACAGCTCCCAGAACAGCACAAGCCTTAAACAATGGAGGGTAAGTATACTCATTAGGTTTAGACTTAGAACCCACCATCCTACTGTAAAAAGATAAGGCCTTTAACGGCTGGTTGTTGTCAACAAACCCTCTGATCAAAGAATTCCATACAAACACATTTGGGTTTCTGACTTGATTGAAAACCCGTATCGAAATGTCTAGGGTTTTGAAATCAGGATTTGAATAGGATTTTGCCAAGGACCCAGAAACATAGTGGTCCTGGAAATGGCCAGTTCTTAGAATCAAAGCATGGGTTTGCTTGAGATGTTGAAGGGAAGTAGTGCATTTGGAGCTTAAGAGGCGTAGGAATGTCTGTTGGGAGAGTTTGGTGGAGGAGGAGGAGGTTTGGGTTTCTGATGGGTGGTTTTTTGGGGTGAGGTGGGGATAAGGCTGTCCTGTGGCGATGGTGGTAGTGTTCATATCTTCTCTGTATTTTCCTATTTGGCTACGTAAATACTAAGTCTTTTAAATATGGTTCCAATTTTATCGGATGTGGAAGTTTTCTTAAATGAAAGGACAATTATCTTTTCTAATAAAAAATAAAAATAAATAGGACAATTTTCGTTCCTCCCAACTGGTTGGTCAGTCCCACAAAATTTACATCAATAAAATCGATAATGTGTCATCCGAAAAAACCCATTCCAATAAATAACATTGTTATTAAAGTTCGTGGTTCCTGTTTAGCATCCCTAACTCTTATTTGCTAAAAACATCAAGGTAATTTTACTAATTTGTTTTATGCGAGAAAAATTGATTTTTAACAACGTAACTTTTAGCTAATGAAAAAAAATTTGATTTTTAACAACTTAATTTTTAAGACTTTTATAGAAAATTGACTTTTAGCAATTGGGGCTAAAAACAAGAAATTTGGAAATAATAGTAACATATAAAAGATATTTTTTTAAATAATAACATTTTAATTCAAGAAAAAGTTCCAAATAATAGTGGACTTTTGAGCTGGGTTACCCATTGCTGCTGTGCCCGGAGCCTGCTGTGAGTTTGAAAATTCAAAACAAGTTACAAGCGTTCTGATAGTTAAAAGAGTAAATTAAATATGAATCCTAAATTTAGTGTCTACTTGAGTTTTCATCCATTATGTTTTTACTTTATCCTTATTATTTGATTTATATATTTAGAGCCTTAATTTGTGCGATTTGGTCAAGGAAATTTATGCTAGTTTCCATAAATAAAAAATGAGCTGGTTCAAATTGGAGATCCCGCACTCTCTCTCACCACAACCACTGATTCTATTTCCCAAGAAATTGAGAAAACACAAATAATGGCGAAATTTAATTCTGTATTTTTGTTCTTAGAAAGTAGCATTTTTTTTTTGGTAGCATGTTACTTCTGTTGCTCCGCTCATTGCCACAAATTATACGGAAGTTTTAAACTCGTAATGAAATGATGACTATATGACGTTAGTTTCAGATTAATGATGTTGCAATTTTATGCATTGAAACTCGATCCATTAAACCATAGAAACTCCGAAACAAAGACGAATGCACGACAGACATAAAGGAGATTATGTTAACATGCAAAAACTGTCAACGTTACCAAACCTCTCACAGAGGCATGCAGATCTTCCGTATGTACAACATTTAAACCTTATTACAACATTTAAACCATACAAAAACGAGACAATGTTACGTTACCATATGCAACATGTCTCCCAAAAGGGGCACCATCCACGGCGCCACACTTCTAAAAGGGCAGTACATCAAGTGTCCCACAGTACCTATCCCAGTTGATCTGAAATAAGGCGTCTTCGTTTGGTTGCCCATTCTTCATCAGTTGACTGGCTAATTCAGCTGCTGATTCACCTGGGACAACGAAGTTTCCAGGAGCAAGTTGCAAAGTCACATGGTAGTCACCTTCTATCTTCCCGGGCGTGTTCTTGCCCTCCTTGTAGGCAGTCATTTCCCGATCAAATCTTTCCTTGTCCTTCAAACTTTCTTCAACATATGGCTTTAAATATAGAAAAGTATGAAATAGCCCCAATCAGTAAGCATAAATGAGCGTCTGGGAGGAGTACTTTTTGTAAAGACATGATTTTAATACTTAATACACAAAGTGGCTGCCCTGGGGCTCGAATCTTAACCTAGAGGCTGGTACGCTGATTCCTTTACGATCTATGGAAACTGAACCAGTGGTCATTCCTTGAGAATATGTGGAATGAAATGTAAAAAAATGGGTTGGTTCATATAAGGAGAGAGCTCACATAATTCGGGACAGGACCCTATTGTCAACACTCGGTGTTTCTAAGGCTGTGTTCAGATGATCAGATCTTAGATCCACGGAGAAAATTGCGGAGGGAAAAGAGACATATTTAGCAACACAAATCTGTTCCCCCTTCTATTCCATTCACAAATCCCTTCATGAATCCTAGATCCAAACAGAGCCTACCTGGACTCGGGTACACATGTTGGATGCAGGCAGGAGTAGGTGTCCAAGTGTTAGCTCCATTCATTTTCCATCTCAAGGACAAGCGTACACGCCAAAATATTCCTATTACTGAGAATATTCCTTTTACTTTCCAGGATAATGTTTACAAGGTGACCTGAGGCATTTGATGCATAATATTGTACTTTCATGTGTAGTTTTATTGTGCATATCAGGCGCGATATCTCATGCACTCATCTGGCTATCTGAATGTCGACACGGATACTGTATACTTTCATGTAACATAGTTTAACTACACCAATATAGATTAGCAATCTATTCAACTAGGTATGTGCCAGTTTGGCAAATCAGTTGCAACACAAACTCAAGATGGGCAGAGTTCAATGGTAATCCGAAATTAAGTTCTCTTCAGAAAATTTACCTGCCGTTCGCTCTCAGAGAGATGCCTCCATGAATCCGTAGCCATGTTTCGGATATTTTGGCTTGCTGAGGTCACCCCATGGATCTTTTTCAGTCGATCACATTCCATCCTGAGGAACATCTGGTACGCAGTTCTTGTTCTCAGCGGAGCATTTGGATCTTTCTTCGTGTCCTTTTTTGGTGGTGTCTGCACAACCAGTTTCTTTTTTGGTGGCCCTGCTACTCAAAACCATGAATGGAAAATACTGATGTGCACCCACCTTAGATGATTAAGCAAACTGATAGTTTATCTAGTCACTAAATACGCACAAATTCAATACTCCCATGCTGTTCGAGCTTTGGGAATTTCGTGCACGGTGAAAAGATATTCGAGGTCTATGCAATGCCAAGAACATTTCAAATAATTAAAAAGATGGAGCAGATGGCTACGTTTTGTTGGTTTTCATGTCATTCCGTAAACGATAACTGGTAACCACATTGATGATAGCTAAAATACGGCATAGGTCTGATTAGGGATGAAATCGGTTCGGTTCGGTCGGTTTTTTTCAATATTTTTGACCGAACCGATTAAGTCGGTTTTCTATAATCCATAACCGAGACCGACCATATTTTTCAGAAAACCGTTCAATTCAGTTTGATTTGGTTCGGTGCGGTTCGGTCAGTTTTGTCGGTTTTTTTAACTGGGCCAAAAAAAATGTTATGGACCCAAAAATAAGCCTTAAATCCCAAAAGCCCCAAAACTAAATTAGAGCCCACATTATAGAAAGCCCAATCTTCACTCATAAACCACGTAATACTAATAATGAGCCCAATCGTTACAGCCCAGTGAGCCCACTGTCACATTACGACTACCCCCTTTGGGCCTTTAAAAAAGGAAAAAAAAAAGAAGCACAAATGCCAGACTTACGAGTATATAAACAAGGGGGAAAGATCCTCTACTCCAGTGCTTTGGATGAATGGTAAGATCTTTAGATGAACAGTAGGGATTAGAAGTGTATAGCCCTTTAATACAATCAGTTCGGTTCGGTCGGTTTCGGTTTGTTTTAACATAAAACCAAACCGAACTGAAATTAAATTTTTTGCTAAAAAATGAAACCGAACCGAGTGAAAATTAAAACCGACCGAATTTTCCAAAAACGGTCCGGTTCGGTCAACCAGTTCGGTTTTTTGGTCAAAACTTTCATCCCTAGGTCTGATGTCGAAGACAATGAATTTTGGTTCAATTCTTTTCACTCCACAGTGTACCACACATTATCTTTATTAGGTCTTACACCAACAGGGGATAAGAGATGAAAAATGATTTCAGGTTTAAAGCAGCATTCCGACTTCCAAGAGTCATTTGAGGTGTTTGCCACTCACCACTTAACTTCGGAATTCAGAGTGAGAGATTAGGCATGACTCAATTTTCAGATTTCTCTTAAATGACGCAAGTTATGTGTGATATGTATAGAGATAGACATTAATTTTGTACAACTTAATAGGAAAAAGAAACAGATAACTCCAAAACCTCCGATGGATTTAATGATTAAAAAGACACAACACTTTTGTTCTTATGTTTTGCTCTACAGTCAAGTTGGGATTTAGGCAACAGAAAATGTTCTCCTAAACTGGCAACTGGGACAGACCTGTTGACAATTGATTAGAGTTGTCACTGCACTTCTTTTTTGCAGTTGCGCCATCCTTGTTACCCAAATCAACTGTCAAACAGGGAGAAATGTCAGCATGCTTCCGCTTCCCTGTTGAGGAGCTAGAGTTATCTTCAATACCAGGAGAATGACCTGCAGAAATTATGCCAATGGATATGAAGCAAAATCTTACTCTTTCGCATAAATGAGTGTCTAGGAAGGGGAATGTTGAGGACAAGCATAACCTTTGGTAATAATACACAAAATGGCTGAGCTCAGACTCGAACCCAAGGACCCATTAACAAAGACAAGAGACACTCTATAAGAGCGTTGATGACAGATTAGTATGTCTGTGCAATAAATCATTTAATTCCAACAACTAAAAGAAAAAACTAAGACTGAAAATATTCCACATGTAGCAGTAAGCCAGTAACTCACGAACCCGAAGCAGCAGCTACTCGTGCAGGAGTCCGGTAGTGATAGGTTTGCTCAAACTGGTAAAGGAAGTGCGCATAAAGCTTTTGAAGTTGAATTGGTGACATTGAAACAATGCTTTTTGAGTTCAAGTTAGATGCAACTTCATCCCACTTCCCGTCTTTGGTTACCTAAATGTGGATCAAAGCATCAATTACTTGTATTTTTGCAGGAAAGGGCATAACGAAATCACCATGCAGTTTTTTCTTGCAATACTAGTACTTTTTACCGAACAATTCAGACATGCTCCTGTTTTACTGAACAACTCAGTGTACAAATCCAACGAGCTGTACCAGAAGTGTCACGCTCATACCTGAACCCCAATGGTTATTCCCTTACAGATTCTCTCAATCTCTATAAGTAAACTTATCAGTAGATTCATGATTTTGGCAGCACAAAATCTTCCCTCGTTATCCATTATGGACGTTAATGGGGTCACTTTTTAAAGTAGTACAATGCCTTGTCCTCGTCACCTAGAAGAATTCCCATAAAACAGTTTTTACTTTCCTCGCTGATAGGACTGGCTGAGGGCTTATATTTCCTTTAATTTACCAAGAAATTCTGCCTTTTCTTTACGAGATTGGCAACTAGCAGAAAGATAATAACAGATTTTTCTTCCCCTATATTTCTGTTCCTTTCCCTTCACGGATCCAAGTCCAATATGGCATGAAAAGAGGAATGCATAAATATATTGTTGGAGCAATATCACCCTTTAATCGCTTCATAAAAGCAACATAAAGAAACCAACATCAGAAGATGAACTATAAAAAGAAAAAGAAATTACCAGATGAAATCCTCCTCTTTCAGTGACTTCTTTGTAGAACACGTACAAGTCCAATCTTGTTTCCCGGAAATTAAAGCTGCCATTTTGATGCATCTTTTATTAAAATTTTCAAATTATATTCTAGAGAATATAATGGACAAGCCCAGCTCTTTCATCTTTTATTTTTGAACTGGGAGTCTGGGACAAGCCCAATTCAAATACCACAAAAAAAACCCACCGGGGTCCCTGTAGCAAACCAAATGCGATATGGAGTTTTAGAGCACCTCGGTGTGGCCTTTCGAAATATTATCATCGTGATCCAAACCGCTCGGCCGTTTATAGCTTGCCGAGCACTTGATTTAGAGTTTAAAAATAAAAGTGTAATTGTACCTTTCATGAACCGTTCATATCGTCATGATGTGACTGCCAATACTCGATCAACCTAATTTCTAAATCTAAATAAAATGTTTTGCGAACTCCATAAAATGAATCAGAATATCATGATGATAATAGTCATACCCCATCAAGATACACTACAATCCCGTTGATTATTGGAGACAAGGGTGGCTCCATCCTACTCATCCTAATCTGTGCATTTGTTCCGACTTCCAGGAGTATTGCCTTGGACTTCTCCGTTGTTTGTTGTGGATTGGAACTAGCTCACCTGTGGCCTGTGTGCCTATAAAGTTAGCTTCAAGGGTTGCGTATCTATATCTCATATCCTAGAGTGAGAGATCTGTGAGGTCCTGTTTGTAGAAGCAACTTAGGTCAGAAATGTGAGTGTAGTGAGGTGAGAGACCTTCACCTGTAAAGCGTTTCCCATCATCCGTAATTGCTACAGTTATCTCCGTGGAGTACCCGATTTTGGGGAACCATATAATATCTAGTGTTCGTGTGTGTGTGTTTTGGGTTGGGTTGGGTTGGTTTGGATCCCTTAGGTCACAACACCGTAGTGCGTGCTTTACAGGGACCCAAGTCACAGAAAAAGATATGCTGAACCACTTGAATACATAGGCATTACAACCGCCAGGGTAGTTGCCTAGTGGCTCATGGCTCGTTCCCACATGGTTTGGGTGGCCAGAAGGTCATGACGCTCACTCCAATTGGAGATGCAGGATTATAAATTTGACCTTTTTTGTGGGACCAATCTTTAGTAATAATAGAAAGAAAATTGGGAGGAGTGTAGGAGCCAAACACTCCCTTGCAAGTGGCAACCCACCCGATCCACCAGTGGCACTCTCGAACTTAGTCCTCCTGCAAAGCCTAGTTTTTTTTTTTTTTTTTGCATGGCAAAAAAATTTCATTAATCATCGAAGAGGTTACAATGACTAATAGAAACAAGGAGAACGCAACAAATTCAAAGAATTCTATGCCTAATCCGAGACCTAATCCTTGATTGGCAAGGAGCCAACAAAAGACACCCAATGACCCACACCTATTGGGCAAAGCCCACACCCGATGGGCCATCCTGCGAAGCCTAGTTGTGATCCACTAGTCTTTGGTGGGGCAATAATTGCTATGAATCTTTGGTACCTTCTCCGCGGATCTGGAATCCCTGTGGTCGTGCTTATGAGAGGGTTGCTATGCCTGGTGGCCCCCTCCTCCACCTTTTTTCAGTACAAAAACAACCCATAGGCATTTGAAGAATTTCACATGCATTCTAGAAACACTACTCTTTGTCTCCCGAGAAACAGAGGAACATAACAGAAATTAGGACCACATTTCAGTTCTCTTTGCTTTTGTTTTTGCATGTGTGATTTCAAGAAAGATTAGGACCTCAGCTGATCTAAAAACCCTGTCTTTGCCTCCACTTGAGAAAGATTTAGCTCCCCAGAATTTCCAAAACCAAAATTTCCTCATTTCTTCCCCCGCATTTTCTTTTTGGGCAATGAAGGGCGTCCGATGAACCAAATTAACCTCTCCGGCCCCACCCACAGCTGTTAAAAATGAGGTGGCCCGAAGACAATTCGCTACCGAGGGAAATCGACCCTTCTCGAGGACAGGTCGTTTGACCTTTGTGACAACCCCCTGGCCTTGGGAAACGAAACAGAGTCTCGAACACATTCGCGTAAAAATCGCTCGCTCTCTCTCTCTCTCTCTCTCTCTCTGTGCATGTACGGAATTACAAGTTAGTGAAGAGAATGTCTACTCACAGGAGACTGAGTCCGGAAGGCTCGAACAGCTTGATGAGTTTCTGAAAGAAACTATCCACCGGCGAGGTCTGAGTAGCTATCTTCTGCGACGCTGAGTTACTGACATCGTCGGGATTCGAACCACCGGCGGGGTTGGAACCGTTGATTTCGTCCAACGGAGCCTGTACATTTCCTTTCTTTGAATATTCCATTTTCCTCTGGTGCTCGCCAAATGATTCCGTGGCTTTTTCATGTTCGGATATATAGAAGCTACAGTGCTTTGGCCCAAAAAAAAAAAGAGTTGGTTGACATATTTTTTTCGTTTTTATTTAATTTTTTTTATTTTTTAGTTTTGCATTAACTTGTTACGTATTATTGGTTTGTCTTGGTGAAAAAAATTAAAAGAGTATAAAATTAAGACCGAAACTTAAATTTTTTTGAATAAAGATAAAAATAAGTCAAAAAGTCAATTTTTTTACACTTTTTTTCAATCTTATTCAAAAAATTGAAAGTCCTACTCATAATCTTTTACCTTTTCGAATTCGTCTCGCCGAGGCGAACCAATAATACTCAAAAAAATTGATGCAAAACTAACAAACGCAAAAAAAAAATCAAATAAAGACAAAACAAAAAGTTAAGTTGGTTTTTTTAGGCAAACTTAAGCTAGATCCATCATATCTTGCCACGTCAATAATGGCTCGAAATAATAAGGGCTTGTTTAGTTTGCTTTACCTAAATTGAGTACTCTTCCTTTCCCAATTTGTTTGGGTAAGTTTGCCAATTGATAAAATTATATTTTAATCCATATTTTATCATAATAATCCCCGAGTGATTTTAGCCCAAATTTTATCAAAATCATTTCTTAAATGATAAAATGTATTGGGTGAAGATTTTATCAAATTAAATTTTATCATTTGGAAAAACAATATGATTTTATCACACCTCAATAAAACTCAACTAAAATGAAACATCTCATTTTATCAATTGGCAAACTAGGCAACAGTATCTCAAAAAATGAGCTCACTAAACGTGAGCTAAAATATGATTTACTTATAAAATATATTCAAAGTGTGAATCATTTAATTGTGTCAGCGATTTTTTAGTTAGGGAGGCCACAAGTACCACAATTGTGTAATTAAAATGTGTGTAAGGTAAGTTAGATGTGTCAAAATATACAAATATATATTACTCTGTATAATAATAGTCTTTTGTATCTCTTTTTTTTTTAATTGCAAAAAGGGTAGGAGGGGACAGTTGATCACGTAGTAACCCTCCTTGGGTGTGACCATAGGAGTTTTCGATCCCCTATGAAATGTCCGGTTTAAACAATAACTATTATCGAAAAGGATAGAACGTCACAACAGCATCATTAATTAAGGTATAAGATGGTATGTGACACTCACTCCACAAAGACATGCCAGGGGCGAGACTCAAAACCGAGGCATGTTTGAGTAGTGGTAACTCGATGACCTTTCCCCACGCACCGAGGTTCGCTAGCCATCTTCCATTTATGGGTACCCGCCAAGTCCTTTCGTTCGACAGAAGTGCGCTTCGGGTGAAACTCCTTGCCTTTTGTTTTGCTAGTGGTCTGGTGCGGAATGAGTTTATAGTTCTTGCATGGCTTAGGAATCTCTTTGTCCCGGCGATGATGGCTGCCGGAAGCATCGTGGGACTTATCAAGGTACAGCTTTTTTAACGGATTTCCAACTGTAAAATCTGAGTCGACGTCTTCCAACTGATTGACAACCAATATCAATGGTTTTGGATCGAGTGCAAATGATCTCGTACCCATGCCTCGGTTTTTTGAATACCAAGAATCACGTTGACTATATATCCTCGTGTCTTTCCTATGGAAACAGGATCAGCCACATTTCTTCTCTTCCAAAAGTGGGTTCAATTCAAATCCCCTGCCTGAGTCAGTGGGTGAATCGCTTTATTTAGAATTAGTGTAAGGGCACGTTAAGACATTCCTTGGGCTATGCCTTACCATCTAGGTTACGAGCAAAGGTGGCAGAGTCTTTTCAAATCTCATCTCTCCCCTTTATCTCTTCTCTCTCATATATCTCACTCGACTATCACTCTAAATACACAAGATAACACAAGTATTGTAAGAGCATCTCCACTTCTTACTTTAATTTACCCTCAAACTCAAATTTGAGTAAAATCACCAAAAACATCACTCCACTCCACTCTTCACTCAAACTCATTACCAAATTTGGTTTGAATTAAATCTTTACTCAAATTTTTAAGACAGTTTTCTTCCTCTCAAAGTTACATTTATGCCATTAATGAAGCATTTACTCAAATTTATGCTACATTTGCTTTTGTCTATTGGAATGTTCCTTATCAAATCAAGTTTTTACATAAAACTTTAATCAGATTTGGGTAAAAAACTGAGTAGAGGGTGGAGATGCTTAAGCACATAAAACACACATTCGTTTGTTAGTTCTTAGCACGCCCTTAATACACTAGATACCACACCCACTAAGAATACCCTAATTTTACTGTTTCAAACCCCTCAACAAATTATCTATGGTATAATGTTTTTATATGTAATATGAATGTTGTTTTGCTAGATGTCAGTTAACTACATTTGACAAAATATTAAAAACCATATATAAAACATTATATTTGTATGAGATAACAATCATAATGGATTAATATTAGCACATTGATCTTTCAAACGTGCTACGCTAAACTTAGGGTGGCACCTTACACCCAAGTTAGACAACGAGGACAAGGCATGAGTAGGAGGCATGCCGTGGCAAGGTGAAGTGTTGGTCGGTGTCAACACAGTCCCGTTATCGAGTAAGTTATGATGGTTGCACATGAAGGCCCAAGACATATTGTGGCATGGATGCATGAAGTTACAGCTAACTTGTGGGGCAAAACAGTCAGGAATTTGACTGAGGCATTGAGCTGGGGTGACGAATTTGGCTAAGGCATGGATAAGAACAAGCAGTTACCGGCAATTACATGCAGCATGTGTTACTGGCATGCAGAGACAGGTGTTCTAAGAAGAATTGACGAACAGTTTCTTCCAGCAAAAGCTGTGGACAACAAGCCAAGCAGTTCTTGATGTGCTGGCAGATTGTGGGCAAGCCAGCACAACCCTAGGCAGTTGGGGGTGTCAACTGCAGATCATGGGCAGTTACCATGATCTCTTGTATGCGAGTATTTCGTTTTCCTGATTGTAAGCCTATTTAGGCACTCCATTTTCGAGTCTAAGGAAAAGGGATGTTCTATCTAGTACTCTAAAGTGTATCCTTGAATTGTTTGTGCAATAAAAGGTTGGGACGGTTCATGTATACATGTGTATGCTTGCTAGACATTGAAAGCCTCTTTGTGTGTGTGTGTAAACACTTGTTAGCTGGATCAAGTTGCTGGGAACTTGCTGCCATCACAGGAAAAATTTTGTGTTGGTTTTTAACCCCGTGTCAGTTTGGTATCAGAGCTCCGGGTTCAGAGCATGGCGAATGCTGCGATGGACGCAAAGCGGGAACGAGTTACACAATTGGAAAAACTTGTTAGTGCCGATGAATCTGATGAGGAAGTCACCTTGGTGGATCGTTTGGATGCCATGTTGAGTTCGATCGAGTCCCACAAATTGGCTCATGAATCACACGTTGCTGAGACTAAAGTCAAGTTCGCAGAGATGATGGCAGATGTGACAAAGCTCTCAAATCGCATGAAAGAAAGAGTTTCCAATATCAAATCAGACTTGTTGGTGCAATAAAAGGTTGGGACGGTTCCCGTATGCGTGTGTATGCTTGCTAGACGTTCAAAATCTCTTTGTGTGTGTGTGTGTAAACACTTGTTGGCTGGATCAAGTTGCTGGGAACTTGGTGCCATCACGGGAAAAATTTTGTGTTGATTTTTAACCTGTGTCAATTAACCTAGTGATCAAAGCTTGGGACGTAGAGGTTTGTTTCTTTTTAAGATTTCAGAATTGAAACCTCTTGTATACTATCAATTCCTTCGGAGCAAGTCTCATACAGTGCTTTACTCCCGCGTAGCTTTTCTTAGAGTGGATTTTACCTACCGTTTAGATTAGGACCCAATTTTCCTGCGAACTCCAGGTCGACTTCAAAAAAGCAACCATAAGTTTTTTGGAATTTTCTTCCAAATTGCCCTCTCTCTCTCTCTCTTTCTCTTCTAGTCCCTGTTCAAATCCAAATCGGAACCATTATCGTCAAAATCATACTCCCAGCCTTAGGCAAGATCCTCCCTCATTAAACTGATGGCAAGCTCCATTACGACGGCTGTCTCACCAGTGTCCTCTCCATCGATCATTCCGTCACATTCGCAAGTCTATTCTTCAATTCTTGCAAGTTTTTAGAATTTTTACTAGGACACATGTTTCTGTATAGTATAGAATTTTTGACGAATTGAAGTGAATTTTGACTGTTTCAAAGCTGATAGAATCAAATATGTTTGTGTAGATATATTATGTGATTTAATCTTTACAACTACATCTGTTTTATGTAAAACAACTACGCTTTGTGGTCTGCTTTTCTCCCCCAATGTCTTCAACTCCACTTCCCTCGTTAATTTCCATCTACTATTTGATTCATTGAGTGATGTTCAGAAGGTGTTTGATGAAATTCTTCAACCAAGTGTAGTTTCTAGGAATTCTTTGATTTCTGGGTACATGCATTATGGGCAGTTCAGGAAGACTCTGGGTTTGTTTCTTCAGTTGGATAGGTCTGATATGTGAATCATGGCCAAGCACGAGAAGCCATGGAGTTAGTCGATAATATGGATTTGAATAGCATAGAAATGGATTAGTTCACATTTTCAATCATATTAAGCGGTGGTTGTTTTTTGGAAATATAGTCAATTTCATGAACTGAAATTCATGAGCTCCAACTCAATGAAATTCATGAGCTCGAAGCTAAGAAATTTCACGAGCTTGAAACTCATAAAATTTCCAGTGAATTTGCTCGTAATTTCACGAAGCTTTGCTGGCCAAAAAATGTGACAAACCTAATTTTTAAAGTCGTCAAAAATAAATAAACTATATAGCCGTTACAAAAACCTTTCTTCTATACATAAAAATATAGACTTTTTCCGTAAAATAAAAGTACAAATTAAATTCTTTTCCAAATTCTCTGAATCGGAATTCAGTCCTGTGACTGTCAATAGCGGATCGTATGGTGCTTCTCACTTTCAAAGCCATCCTGAAAATATATTAAGCTAGGAAATATAAAATATGACGGAATACAAATGCTCAACAAATCAAGGAACGATAAACATTATCAAAAATTCAATGTGAACTATCCATATAACTGGACCACATTCTAGGCTCTTTTTGGTACATGACCAATGAACGACCTCACCCCCTTTGAGCCAAGCCTCATTTTGATTTATTCTTTGCTACTGGGTCAGGATCTTCGTAGGTCTACTCGATCAACAAACCAAATAGTTTCATAGCATTTAGTCATCACATAGTGTAATATCAATTTGAATGTGATCATAACATGGAAACCAATCAAAAGCGTAATGTTAGCAAATGGAGTACAAAATGAGAAGAACAAAGAAATACTTCAAAGATTTGAAGAGAGTATACTACCCAGTTTACCTTAAATTGAAGTCATTGATCCACCGACTGAATTTCCTCTCACATTTCTTTTTCTTTCCTTCTTCTTCCTCTCTTTTCTTTTACATTTGTGGTGTGTTGTGTGATGTACGTGGAAGACAATTGAAAGCCTATTTATACTAGTAATCGTATAAGATGTACAAATATCCATAGAATCTACTAATATCTTATATAATCTTATAAAATCCATTATAATCTTTTGATATCTAATAAAATCTAAGTATATTCTATATAATCTTAGAAAAATCTAGGAATATCTAGTCAAGATTCACCCCATAATGTGATACTTTGCATACTTATCATCTTGTAATGATTAATCTAGGATTTTGGGCATCGCATTCTTAAGCGCCAAGGATCTTTTTTAGCGTTGACACATGTCCCACTCTACTCCGCGATGTTGATATATTCCGATGCCAAACTAGCTAATGGAAAACACCTATATATATATATATATATATATATATATATATATATATATATATATATATAGGTGGATTTTCTAGTCCACACTCCCGGATTTAAGGAAAAAATGGGATTTTTTTGTGTTGCAAATTTTTTTTGGAAAATCCGATCCGTCCAATGTGTTCAGAAGGTGTTTTCTAGGGTTCACGCGAGAAATCTTTAAAAAAAATACCGGGAAGGGCCTGATCCAAGTAGTTATCGCAAAAACTGTATTTATATATTTTTGCAAAAACTGTTTGGATCAAAGCCCTTCCCGTGTTTTTTTTTGAAAATTTTCCGCTAGGGTCCTTGAAAACACCTTCTGAACACATTGGACGGATCGGATCGTCAAAAAAATTTTTGTATAAAAAGTCCGGAAATTAAAAGTCCGGATTAGAAGTTTACCCTATATATATATATATATATATAGAGAGAGAGAGAGAGAGAGAGAGAGAGTCCCGATCTAATCCGGGAATCCCGGATTCGGGACTCCGCCTTCCCGATATTTTTTTGAAAATCCAAGCTGTCCAATGTGTTCAAAAGGTGTTTTCAAAAGTTCACACAAGAAATCTTCAAAAAAAAATTGTCGGGAAGGGCTTGATCCAAGCAGTTTTTCGCAAAATTGTAAAAATACAATTTTTGTGAAAAACTGCTCGGATCAAGCCCTTCCCAGTATTTTTTTTAAAAGATTTCTCGTGTGGACTTTTGAAAACACCTTTTGAACACATTGGACGGCTCAGATTTCCCAAAAAAAAATTAAAAAGTATCAAAACACCAAAAAAAAACCTCTAATCCGGAATCCCGGATTGGATAATTGCCACATATATATATATATATATATATATATATTCAAAATAATACCAAAACCATTTTTTTGTAGTAAAAGTAGAACAATTTTATAAGCCAAATGAAATATGGGCATTTACTAAAATATGGGGTGTTACAGAAAAGGTCGTCAGCCGAAAGTGAATGTTGAATGGAAATGGAAAGTGGAAGGTGGGAGGGGAGTAAGTGTAAATTTGTGCTTAAAGGGTAAAAGGGTAATCGATGTGTCCCTATAAGAGTTGCACGTAATTAAAATTAACAACTCACCTTAATGGTAATTTTGGACCATTTTTCTGGACTCCACTGGTAATAAATCCTTTCTTTTAGATTTTGATTGGGCTCTCCACAAGTGGGTAATGGAATTGGGCCTCCAAGATTAGGCGAGGTGCACGTAACTTGGCCGAACACCTAAGTTACTCAATAATAATTATACAATATAGTTAGAAGATTCTGTAAGCAATACATTTGTTAAAATTGGACTAACAAATTAAGACAGAAAGAGTAAGTAATAATTAAAATTATTTGACTATACAAGTAATAATTTGTTTATATATATTGTCACGACCCAAATCCAGCAAATTCATGTATTGTGACCTACCAGTGAGTCCAACTCACCAAAGACCTTAATCGCTACTCTTTTCTTTTCTTTTTTTCCTTCAATTGGAAATGACTTTAACTATATAACATAATCGGAAGCAATTTCTAATAACATAAACCACTAAAGTTCTTTATTCATTTTACTAACGATAATATAGGCCGGTTACATCCTCCTTTATTCATTACATAACCATAACGTAAGCATAATAGGTGTCAGACTCGATAGTTCTTCCAATTCTCATTACCTGAAAAGGGAGAAATTTCAACAACATAAGCCATAACTCAGGTAAGATTATAAATTATCAAAGTTACATGATCTACCATGTAATTCAAAATTCTTTTTAGCATAGAAAAAACTGCAAACATAATTTTCCAATTTTTCTTTTTGATGGCTTCAATTGTAACCGTAATAAACATGATTTCCTAGTTTTTCTTTTCATGACTTCAACTATAACCATAATATAAACATAAAAGAATACGATAACATCCAACGATTACCAAGAAAATTGAGGGAGCGACCCCCAACGTTCATAAAGTGAATTGATCAATTCAATCAAACACCTAGCCGTGTTCCTTTTCCAGTCCGTCCTTACAACACTTTTCGACTAGTATCTTTAACATCTCCTAGATTTAGGGACATCATCCGAATGTATCAATAATACTTTTTCTATAAATTGTGTAAAACATCATAATCCCATGATTTTTTGGGGGTAATTATCATAATCCCATGATATAACTGCTAAAAAAGAATTTCATATGTTAAATAACCAGAGTAATGTAAAAACATGAACTTTACTAAAAATTCATGTAATTAGGATAATTCATAACTCAACTTCTTAAGTCTGAAATCTACCACAAAATCTACTGAGACGTATTGGGTCCTAGAATAACACATTAATAATTAGATATACTAAAATTGTGGTTAAGTTATTTAGCCATTATACTATTGAAAATTTAAAGTTATTAAGTCCTCAAGTTTTGCACGTGGAGCAGTTGCATCAATTTTATTTAATTTTTTTTCCTTCTTTGCTTCTAGATTCATCACCTCAAAAACAATGCTACACATGTCAAAATCGTTAAAATGCTTAATGGCTTATCACTAAATGAGCCTAAAACTTGACCTCGAGTTCGGTTTGACTACAAAGCAAGTCAAGTTTGCTCAGTTCACTTCCAGCCGTAAATCAAACCCAAAACATTTAAGGGTTACACTAATTCCTTCTTTTTTGCTGGATGCAAATTTATGAAAAGTGAGTTCTATTGAAAAGAAAATTTTGTGGGTCATCCCAAAAGTTATAGGAAAATTGATTTTTTCATTATTTTCCGTACTTTCTGAACGAGGCCTAATAAAATTAAACAAAATCTAAATATTATCTAGGATTATCTTACATAAAATGCTAGTAAATCTCACAAAATCTAATCATAATAATGTTAGGCGGATTCACCCTTGATGTCACCTCACCCAATTCCGGATCATCTTTTTTCTTTTTCTTTTTGGGTAATTCGGAAATATTAGATAGAACTAAAAGCGAGAGTTAAGCTGCATCGAGACTACAGTAGAGTTAGTTACAGAACTGAGAGTCCTACTTGAGAACACGATGAAATAAACAAACTTGCCTATAATTTTAAGCTCTTCTTCTTGTTTAGCTCCAAGATGGTCTATGCATTGCGGTAGGTATGTATGAGGGTGCTTCCGTGCGGCTGATGAGGTACTTGCTGTCATTAATGATGTTGCTTTGCGGGTGATTAGCATTTTCCTCTTCATTGAAGATAATGACTGTTGTTTGAGAGTTCGATTCAATCTGAATATTTGTTAGAACTTTCACCATGATGATTGTAATCCCCAGATAGATGCTCCAAATTTCGGTTTCCAAACTCGAGTCAGCCACCATCTTTCCATAATAGCCTAGCGTCCATGCTCCTTGCTCATTCTTGAATAGGCCACTAAATCCGGCTTTCCTGTTGCTCTCATACTGGCATCCATGCATCCGTATTCAATTTGATGCTACATGTAGGTGGGGGAGACCAAGGAATTAGTTTGTGAGGACAGGGGTCAGTTGCCAGAGGGGATGTTAAGGCTTCCACAATTTCGGATGCATAGACAACTAAAACTTTGGAACTCACTTCTGGCACTGATTCAAGATTATCAAAACTTTTTTTTGTTTCAATCCTTCCAAATTTTCCAAAGGGATGTACAGAAAAGAGTGTTCCGAGGGATTAGATTGCTTAAGTTTAAGAGTTTTTTTCATCTTTGCTTTTTTTTTTTTTTTGGTAAGTAAAATTTTATATCACCAAGAGAAACCAAAACTACACAAACACCGGGGCATACCCCTGAACAGAACTATACAAAGAAAAAAACAGCCAACAGAAACCAAACAAAACCAAGAAAAGTAGCATAAGTCCTAGTTATTATTAACACTAAAGATTCTAGAATCTAGCAACCAATCATCACAGATTTTCCTATTCCTAGAAGTGAACTTGACAGAAGACCGAGTGCTAAGCTTGGCTCTAACATCTGCAAAAACAGCAGAGGACACAGCTGCTTCATTCCTTGCTATTCCTTGGAAGATCCGAAGGTTCCTTTCTCCCCAAAGGAAATATATAGAAGCTGCCAAAGATAACTTGTACACCGCATTCCGCAACCCTTTACCCTTCCTATGCTGAACTGCCCATTCCAATTCTTGCGCCAAAGGCAAAGTACCTCTAGAGATTATTTTTTTTCATCTTTGCTTGCACCCCAAGACTCTTCTCACGACAACTCATGCCTCATTTTTGTGTCGGGGTGCTATTAATAGGGTTGAAACTTTTTAAGAAAATTGCCACATGCACGGAAACAATATGCTATTTTTTATTTTTATTTTTGCTATAGGCTTTAAGTTACACAGAAATATACTTCCTAAATCCTCACGGTAAACGGGCCACTAAATATTAACCCTCGTTTTTTTCATTTTCTTTATATCATTTTATTTGTTTATTAAAGTCAGGAGAGTTACATCTATGATTTCCCTTATTGGACAGAGTGGTTTGGCTTAATATTCCACATTGAGAGTTACTTTCGAAGCAATTATACATGAGTACTTGTTACTAATTAAACAAGCCTTAACGCCTCTTCCAATGAGTTCTCAATGGATTTAGGAATTAATTAATGTGAAAGTGAAAGTGAAAATGAAGGAAAGTGAAGTGAAAGGAAAAAATGTGAAAATATATATATATATATATATATATATATATATATATATATATATATATATTTCCGTCTATGCGTTTGATTAAGATGAAAATTTAGTAATTATTGATTTACCCTTAATTAAAATTCAATATGGATCAAGATAGGAAAGAAAAAAATTCGAACGTATGAGAAGTGTCATTAGAGGTGGCATTTTTTCGCAAGCAAATGAAATTTCCTTCTGGTTTTAGTAAGAAAGTGAACTATGTACCCATGGCTGCCATGCTCAAATGGGCCATATAAGGAAATTCTGGCACTTCTATTTTCATGCTAATAAAACAATGGAAAGTTTCAATTTTTTATAGTTTTTTCTTGTTTTTCTAACATCTTCCCTCTATTTAAAAGATGTTCAAAAAAAAAAAAACACTCCACTCAAAAGGACCATTTAACTTTCCCGAGAGAAAACACTTTACTTCTAAGGGGTGTTCCACTAATAATAAACTGTTTTTTTTTCAAACACCGAGACAGATTATTCTTTCACAATACATCATATAAAAAACCGTGAAAAACCAATTTTTTCAAAAAATCAACTTAGTGGAACACCCTTGAATAGATCCTGACAAATTCTTTGTCCCGTGCATAAATTTTCTTCCATTTACTTAACTTTGCATGAGAATACACGTTAACAAAAACCGAACAAAATCTAACTGTTTCAAAAGCTACGCACCCTTCTTCACTGCTGCATAGTATAACTCTCTTATCACATGAAAATATAGTAACATTTATGTTGATCATATTTAATGATCATATTTAACGATGAGATCGTTTTAGAGGAGAGACAATTGCTCGAGAATAATTGTCTAAAATTTTGTGACAAGGGGTTTAATAGAGCGCCAAGCACATTTCCGGGTGCTAATGTGTTAATCCTTCAATATGTCATCATCATTATCTAAATCGTGCATTTTTTAAGTTTATTGAGCAATTTCTTTTGTACAAAAGATGATCAGACAATATTTATTTTTGAGAAATGACTAAAAATATTAGGTGACTTAATTACTTAATTAGAGTCCCCAAACAGGAGGACTATTTAATTTTCTTAAAATAAATCTAGTTCTATTATGTGACTATTAAGATGTCTGATATTCTTTATTGGATAACCGAATTCAGCACTTAAAAACTGAATGTATTAAGTAATAAATTATTAAGTTAGATTATGTTTTTTAAGCGTCTCTTAAAATGTAGGCTTAAAAAGCTATAAAAATTAAGTAGCCTGGTACCTACTTAATCTTGACTAAATTTGTCAATACTTGCACATCACTCATTCTTTTTCCACCACTAGCTTCCACGGCCACAACCACAACCACTACCCTCCACCACTACCACCAGCATCATGCCACCAACGATACCACTACCACCACTAAGGGTGGGCAACGTGTCGTGCCGTGTTGTATCATCTCATGTTCGTGTCAAAATTATCTCAACCATAACCGACCTATTTAGTTATTGGTGTTATCGTGTCGTGTTATATTTGTGTTTCATGTCAGAAATAGTTGAACCTAAACTGCTAGTAATTTTGTGTTGTGTTATTGTGTCTTTCAATAAATTCTCATGTCGTGTCGTGTCGTGTTGTGTTTGTCGTTTTATCTCATGCTCATGTCAGAATTCTTTCAACCCTAATCCAACCTACTTAAATTTTCTTATTATTGTGCGGTGTCATATTCATGTTTCATGTCAGAAATAGCTGATCCTAACTCACTAACTTTGTGTTGGGTTCGAGTTGTGTTGGAAATTCCCACCCCTAACCACCACCAGTACTACTCCGTCGTTGCTACTACAATCACCCATCACCACTATCTCCACCAAAATGTCACCGTGGTCACAACATGCAACACCATCATCGCCACAATCGACATTATTCCACCTCAACGCCACCATCACTGCCATTGTCATCACCACCACCATGCCACCATCATCACAAGTACTACTACTCCATTGTCACTGCCACCGTTACCATCACTACTACTCCATCATCGCCGCCACCACTATCATCACCACTCCACCATTACTGTCTACAACGGCCACCACTCTCCACCATCGTCGTCCTAACACTACCACCACCCCCTCGCCATCTTTCCACCAAAAAATCTCCATTACGACCACCACAACACTACCTTCGCTACAACTGTCCCCATAACTACCAATTGCCACCGACACTAGTACCATTACCACCACCTCTCCACTGCCATAACTATAAGCACATGACATTCATTGATAACACGAAAAGAGAACAATCACAAATAAATTTAATGTAAATTCATTTATCTTTATACCAAAATAATATTTTTAATTAAGTTATTGATACTTTTAGCAAACAGTTTTTCAACTCAAAAAATTCAGCATGCAGTTTTCAACCTTAATTTTTCAACTTTCACTTTCAGTTTTCAATTTTATTAAACACCACATTAATCTGACTTTAGACGTACGTAAGAACCTCATGTGAGTAAGTGAAATTCTGTGAAAACCCATAGCCAACAGGCTGTATTAAGCCAATGACCCACGAGCCTTGAATAACTTCTCTCCTAACAAAGAAATTATAGTTTTTGGAAAGAGAAAGGGAGAGGGAGAAAGTCCATAATTTATTAGGTAATATATACCAAGAATAATATCGAAGGTGATCAATCAGTGCGCATGATTTTTTTAAAAAAAATTCGAGAAAGAGTAAGAAATATTATTAGTAACGTCATATACCGTACTATCGCCGTTACATAATAATTGGCACTGGTGACAAGCAAGGACCAGAACAAGGCTAATCTGACACTGCGCACGATTTTGTTAGCTACCCCGTTAATTTCAAAATCCACCAAAGAGCAGGCGTTGGACATTTTTCCTTACCAGTTTATTCCCTGTTCGTTACATTGTTTGAATTTAGTCCATCATTCTGTATCGTAAGCACAGCATGTAGTAGAGAAACTTGCGTAATGCTAAAGAGAATAAGCTCAGATCAAGTGCACAGATTTGAACACAGAACGATTTATGGCATGTCGGTTTAAAACATGCAAACACATCTTACGGGTCAGTGGTGACGAACTTGGGAGCCCGCTGGGGCATGGGCTCCAACTCAATTTCGTAGAATTAATTACATTAGCATTCTTACATATTACCATTGTGCTCAATAAAATTTATGGCAGTGTCCAAATAAAATTATCGAATTTGTACCTTGATCTATGCATGTTTCTGAAAAGAAAAGAAA
This sequence comes from Vaccinium macrocarpon, assembly GCA_022606695.1. NCBI lineage: Eukaryota > Viridiplantae > Streptophyta > Magnoliopsida > Ericales > Ericaceae > Vaccinium > Vaccinium macrocarpon. The sequence continues at coordinate 39,105,941 of CM040170.1, read as the reverse complement.
AAATTATCAACTCAACAAAAAGTACATCAAGTTAGAGGAGAGGGGAGGAGACTCCAACGGACATTGAACAAATTAAATCACCCGACAGGTCAAAGCCATCGGGAGTCTTGACATGTTCAAATATTGCTAATTCTGAATATCTTTCACATGGAAAATATTAAATTTCCATACCAATATACTATGTATCCTAGCTTAGATTTGGGAGATTCACCACCCAGAAAAAAAGGGAAAAAAATCCCAGATGTTTCTTCATATGGTATGATTGTTAGTAACTGAACTCTCTCTCTCTCTCTCTCTCTAAGTATGGTGTTCTATATACTAGTATTGATTTTACCATAACAGTCCCAAGCAAATAAAGCTTAAATTTATCATTCCCAAAACTAACATTGCCAGTTCAACCCAAACAACCACAAACATGGAGATTCGACCATATTTTTGGGTCCTATTCTTGCTCCTATGTTCTTCTTCTAATGTCTCTACAGCCTTGGATTGTCAGACAAAGACAAATATAAAACTTTCACCATCAAAATCTCTATATAGTCTCACTGTTGATAAATCCGGCGAAGGCAGTCACGCTTCGGTGCAAGAGGCCATTGATTCCGTTCCTTCCCACAACAATGTTTGGATTCGAATCCTCGTCAATCCCGGCATCTACAGGTAATATGCGACGATGTCACAAGTTTTTCTATTTATTTCCGAAGCATTTGATTTTTATTTTTTTTTTTTGAAAATTTAATTTAATTGTTGATTATATGTGCAGGGAGAAGGTGACTATTCCGTATGATAAAGAGTGCATAGTTCTTGAGGGAAGTGGACGTAGCCAAACAAAAATAACATGGAATGGACATGGCCCAACAAATGCTAGTGCTACTTTTACTGCTAATGCGGCCAACTTTGTTGCCAAGGGCATTACTTTCGAGGTAAAAAACCATACGAAAAATGAAGAGACGGAGCATCCGTGAAGAGGCTCCTTGCACCAACCCAATCTATAGACTGCACGATTCAAGCATTTAACGGTTCAGATTTTTAAATACACTTGACCGGTAAGAATACACTTTTATCGGTCGAAGTGCAAATTACATCCGAGCCATCCGTGTTTTGAATCGTGCGGCTTAGATTGGATCAATAAAAACTCCTGTCTATGGAGTCCTCCGTAAAGATTGAAGTTTTTCTCACAAACGAAAAATCTTTTACTAAGCACTAATGCAATACGAAACACCGGTATACCCACGGCTAGGTTTTATAGACCGGCCGTATTTTGCGGGAACCGGGGTTGTTGTATATAATGTTCGGGTCTCATTCTAAACTCAAAAATAAGATCCGAACCATTCCTTGTTTAGAACTAGATGCGAATGATATTCATGAGTAAATCAAGTCAATTGGACATTAATGGTGGCTTACCGTTAGAATTAAATAATTTTTTTGTGCATTTTTTTTTGCCAAAGAAAAACTTGATTTGTTTACTGAATTTCCGATGTCCGGTTGATCTGATTTTTAGCTCATAGGATATCGTTTGTGTCTAATTCTAAATAATTAAAGGTTTGGATCATGTTTTCGAGCTTGGGACAAGACCCGAACTAAAGGCATAGCATCTTACTCAATGTTTTTGCGCGAATTTTCATTTATTTTTAGCTGTTAGATCGTGTTTCAAAACTTCACTATCTTAAAATTCTTATGGAATTCAACGGCTAAAAACACACAAGAAAAAAAAGGCAGTGGCAGAACTATATCGGGGCCGCCGGTGGGGCTCCCCGGCTCCATCCATATCTCCAAAAACTAATATGATGTACTATAACTTTCTTTTAGGTATAATTAGTATGTATCTTTTAATCTATAGCTTAATTTGGTTGAAATGCAAATAATTAATTTGACGTTACTTGAATGAAATCTCATGAACTAGGAACAAAAATAATTACACTGGCGACCAATGATTTGGTCAAATTTCGCAATAACAAGGGTAATAAAAATTATACCTATAAAATCAAATGATCCTACATGATTCCTCCCTTCGCCCTTGTTTGATGTTCTGTGTTTGGGGGATCGATGCTATTTGAGTATCTTTAATGAACTTTTTTTTTTCTTTTGGTAATATATATATATATATATATATATATATATATATATATATATATATATTACTTGTTAAACTATACTCGTCGAGACAAATGATTAGTTAAAAAATATAACGCCATCCAGATGAACAAAAATACCAATACAAAAAGTACCAAATTTTTGGGGAGAAGGGTTACTTTCATATATTTCTATACACAATGTAACACGTATCTCCAACACTTTTCCAAACTTCTTCACATTAAAATGATCTGTTTATAACCTTTACCTCTACCAAGGGTGAGTTTAGCCTAACTTTTTAAGAGTTTTTTGGTTATTTTTTCTTAAAGTTTACTAGATTGGGATACGATATACACATATATATCTATCACGTTGTTTGGCTCGACCAAAGAAATCAAAAAAGTATTAAAGTTAGAAAAAAAAATCATATAAGATGACGAAAAAGACCCAAAAATTCAGTGTCAATCGAGACCAAAAATATGGTGTAAAAATTTAATCCGTATCTAGTAAATATTAAGAAAAAAACAACCAAAAAGACCGTAAAAAAAATACTCAGACCAAACTCACCCTGACTTCTTGTTATTCTAAGCAGAATTCGTATGAGCTTGGCAGCGGTAATTGGGCCCCAGCAGTAGCAGCTAGTATATTGGGTGACAAATCATCTTTCCATCAATGTGGTTTCATTGGATTTCAAGACACGTTATGGGATGCATTTGGTCGCCATTACTACAACTCGTGCTATGTTGAAGGGGCTGTGGATTTCATCTGGGGAGGTGGCCAATCTGTCTTTGAGGTACAAATTGTTACCGATTTTTCCTTTGGAATTACAGGAAAAATAGAAGAGTTTGTACAAATTAATTTTTCGTATCCAAAAAAAAAAAAAGGGAAAGAAAATAATTGTTGGGTTACAATATGTTATGATCAACTACATAAATCATTATCTGCGTTTTTTAGGTGTTCTGTCGAAGGCTGTGAGCTAGCGTGAATAAAAGTAACAAATATACAATTTGCCATTACGACATTCCAGAGAAGTTTTTTTTTTTTTTTTTTGGTTCTCGCTAGCATTTTCAATACCCTTATCATTTCATTGATCATGATCTTATTATATATAGTAGTGTTACGCCCAACGCACGCACCACTCGCAACAGAAAACAGTAAATCAAAAGCAAGCAACACAGAGATATACGTGGTTCGGCCAATTAGACCTACGTCCACGGGGAGGGGGGTTTCACTATGATCCTGAGAATTATCCGTGTCTGTTGTGTTTACACACTCACACTCTCACAATAGATGAAACTCACCAGTCACTCGTGTATCTCTCACAACTCTCTGTCTCTCTCTCAGTTTTGTCACACAAAACAATACAAGGCTATAAAGAGCTTATATAATACATCAAATAAACCCTGGACCCCCTCCCAACCTGGCCTAAGCCCAGGCCCACACGGGGTGGATTCCCAACAAGTAGTTCTTTTTTGGTGAATAATCTTATAGAGTAGTTACAAGTGGTTAATTAGTTTTTTTCTTCTTCTTCTTTTTTTTGAATAATCTCATTAGGGTACAATAGTAATCGGGTTTTTTTATCCGATTCGTCATGCACAAGTTTTACTATATGTACATTAGGAGCTCTAGGGTTTTCTTTGTGAGAGAGGTATAGATATCGTCAGCTCATACTGATCACTACTAGAATAATTGATAAATATTACACCAAGAAAATTTGGAAGATTACAGTTTTGATGAAATCGTGATAAAGAAATGAAAGGTGAGTTTTTAATGTCACTTTGCTAATAAAACCATAGTGATTAATTATAATTATCAAAGGTTTAAAAGAATTTTTATTATAATTGCTTAATTTAATCACATTTTCCTACAAGTGTGATAAAATGTGTTTATTTTTACCACGCTTTGTTACAAGTGTGATAAAATACGTTTATTTTTACCACGCTTTGTTACAACTGTGATAAAATATATTTATTTTTACCACACTGTATTACAACCGTGATAAAAAAAAATTACCACATTTTTTCCAACTGTGATAAAATGTGTTTCGCTTATTTTAACCACATTTCGATTACAAGTGTGATAAAATGTATTATTTTTACCACGCTTTGTTACAAACCGTAATAAAATGTGTTTATTTTAATCACGCTTTGTTACAACTGTGATAAAAAAAATTATCACAATTTTTCCGACCTTGATAAAATATGTTTACGTATTTTAATCATACTTCTATTACAAGTGTGGTGGACTAGTAAATATTTTATTGTTTATTTTAGGTTTTTTTTAATTTTGTTGCCCTATGCATCACTTTTGGTGACGAAATAAACATTTGTTGCCTTACGCAATGCCTTTGTCAACCAAAATATGAGGTTAGTTGCCAAAGTACAATGTAATAGAGACAATGGTGACAAAAAATGTTAGTCGCCAAAAAGAAAACATGTCACTAACTAATTTTTCGCTAGTGTCTACTAAATTACTAGGTGTCGCCAAAGGTTAGTCTACGGCGGCCAAATTTACTTCGTCGATTGTATAATTTCTATAAATTCAAATTTTATAATTTATTGTAATATAATATATTATGATATAATGCAATATATATTTTATGTAAAATATATTACATATTTGTTGTAATATAAAAGGGAATAAATGAAAAGATAATACAGATACATTCTTTTTGAAAAATGTGACATAAAGACTTGGGTAGCCTAGTGTTGGAGTGTTAGGATAAGAATTGGGAGATTGGTGTCCCAATTCTTAGCAAATGCATGTCGGAATAAGAGTTGAGAGGTTGTGGAGATAATGCGTATGACCAAACTGTGATGATATAGTTAATCCAATCACGATTTTTTGTCCAAACTGTGATTGTATAATTAATTTAATCACGGTTTTTTGAGCAAACTGTGACTGTATAGTGTTTTTAATCATGTTATTTGTCCAAGCCGTGATCTTAAAACTAATTTAATCACAGTTTTATCTTCAAACTGTGACAATATTGTTCATTTAACTACGGTTTGTTATGTAAAACCGTAATTGTATAATAGTTTTAAACACGCTTTTTGATCAAATCATGATCTTTTAACGATCTTTAACCACGGTTTGTTGTCCAAACTGTGGTCTTATCTTGTTTATCATCATGTCTTATGTATTTTCATATCAGTTTGGACTTACATTTAATCACAGACATAAACCGTAGTTGAATCTTGAAGACTTTTAATAACGGCTCCATCAACCACAGTTTTAAAACTGTGATTAAGGGTTGGTTTGGGTGAATTGGGAAAATTGGTTTTTTCCTCATTCAATTTTTTTTTTTGCATTTGTTGGTTTTTGGATTATTTTTCGTCTTTATTTACAAAACTTTAAGTTTGGCTAATAATTTTATACTTTTTAGATTCCTCTCGTCGAGACAAGTCAAGAAACCACAAAAAATCGGCCGAAAACTAACAAATGCAATTTTTTTTTTGAAGGACAAAACTCAAAAAACTAAAAAATCAATTTTCTCAATTCTCCGAAACCAACCCTAAATTATAAAGATCGCGGTTTTTACCCGTGATCTTTTTAGTTTATTGTAGTAGTGGATCCATTTTCTCCCCAACATCACCCATATATGAACTTTGATTAATTTAAAGCCAAACCACGTAAACTGCTCGTGTTCTTACACAATTGCTCTGCTCTGCTCTTTCTTTTTCGTCTTCGTGATTCATCATAATAGTGTTTATCATTTACATACATATATCAAAAGCCTTAAAGATCGTAACTGGCGTATTTCGACTAATCTCTTGAAGACCACGACTACAGATGGGCATTTTTTCGAAGTAACACATTTATAGGCTATAAACTAGTGTGAATAAAAGCAACACGTATATAGTACAAATTTCCATTACGAAATTCCAAAGAAGTTTATATTTTTTTTTGTTCTCACTAGGATTTTAAATACCCTTATACCCTTATCGCTTCCATTGATCGTGATCTTATTAGAATAGTTGTTTTTTGGTGAATAATCTTATTAGAGTACGTTATTAATGGGTACTATTTTTTATCTGATTCGTCATGCACAAGTTTTACTATATACGAGGACATCAGGATTTGTTCGTGAGAGAGATATAGATATCATCGGCTCATACTGATCCATTTTCTCCCCAACATCACCCATATATGAACTTTGATTAATTTCAAGCCAAACCACATAAACCCCTCGTGTTCTTACACGATTGCTCTGCTCTTTCTTTTACGTCTTTGTAATTCGTCATAACAATGTTGGCAATTTACATACACACATCAAAAGATGCCTTAAAAGATCAGATTGCATGGAGTAATTAATTTGTCATCTTTTGTGCAGGACTGTTCTATAAATGTGACAGCGGGATTGGTACCTCCATCAAGAATTTATGCAGGGTACATAACAGCACAGGGAAGGCAGTCAGCAAACGATTCCAGTGGGTTTGTTTTCTTGAGGGGTTCTGTTTTTGGGATTGGCAAAGCCTATTTGGGAAGGGCATACGGTCCTTACTCCAGGGTGGTGTTTTATGGCACAGAATTGGGTGCACTGGTGGTTCCTGCTGGATGGTATGCTTGGACGTACGATGGCCAAGAGTAAGTACTTCACTACCCTCATTCATGTGTCCAACCGCTTGGAGCGCGGTAAGAAAGAGCAAGTCTAGGAACACAATTTCCGACGCAATGATGTCCAGAGTTGTTCCATGCATGTGGACTCATGTAGATTGAACTGCTTCGGAGTTGTTTTCAAAAGTTGTGTTCCTAGACTTTCTGGGTGAGAAAACTTATTTTGTTATTCTAAATGTGAACTAGAAATTAGATTCCGCTGTGGTCCCACTTTCATCCCATCAAATTCTTTCCACCTAATTTTTATGTACGTACCAGTGTACTTTGGTAGATTTTTAGATATTGGATCACCTGAAAATTTTAAGATGATCAAATTCTTTGTAATCTTATAGGTAGAAATGCACCGAACACTGGTACAGAATTATTTGAGCGAAGAGAATTTAAACTCCATTGGGACATAATATTTTGATAATTGAAAGCGTCCGAATCAGATCAAGCACTCCTCGATATATCTCTTGGAGACAACTACTACAATGGTGGAATTATCCATTTACTAATGTGGGTCCAAACTTACATATAATGACTTATATGCTTTGCTGCGATAACTATAATGTTCTGAGTATGGGATTTTGTTTACCTAAATTTCTTGCTTATGTTTCTTGTCTGCAAATCGACATCAGGAAAAATTTTATGTATATCGAGGCCAGCAATCACGGTGCAGGGGCGGACACATCGAGGCGCGTGCAGTGGGATAACACACATCCGGATGCCTCAGAATTGGAAGAGTTTTCAAGAGAGAAATTCATCGACCAAGATGGGTGGCTTGGCAATCAACCATCGGCAAATTGACAATTCAATCAGAGACTGACCCTTTTGGAGTTCAGTTCTTGTTGCTATAATAGTTCCAGTTTCGATGATAGGGTATTTGCATCCAAAATATATTTGTGATGAAGTCATAGAGAGAGAGAATAAAATGATTGAAAAGCTAGTGGCTTTGTTCGGATGACTTCTTGCCATTTTCTCGAAAAATGTTTTGTGGGGTCTAACCTCTGCCATTGAAATTTGTGACGTCTACCCTCTGTCATTGCACGTACAGTTCAGTTGTTCAGTTTTTTTTTTGGGGGCAGTTTTGTGAGAGAGAGTGAGAGGGGACGGCCTTGGGTGGGGCCAGGACTGGCAGGGTGTTGTGACTTTTTTTTCTTGGGTTGAACAAGGAGTGGCAAGGTAAACCTCTACGTTGAACAAGAAGTGGCAGGAAAAGTCAGTTTTTGCAATGATTTCGTGCAGGGTAGACCCCGCAAAACTATTTTGGAAAAATGGCAAGAAGTCATCCGAACAAAGCGAGTGATTTTTCGTCTTAATCTAATAGCAAGTGCAACAAAATATGTATAATTTTGTTAGTAAATAACGTACATTTTAGTTATTCACATGAATCACATCTCTTTTAATACTCCAATAATACTATCTATTTTACCTCTCGTTTATTTATATTTGTATTTTTCTCTTTCCTTCCTTCTCCTTATCTTTTTCAATTTTTTTTTTAAGCTTTGAAGAGATACAAACTAATTTTAAAAAAAAGTCGGTGAATAATATAACTAGGTAAAAATGGCTAGGAACTGTCGTTGAAATTACTTTACCTAGCCTCCTATTAATTTTGTTAGAGCAATTGCAGCAGTTCTTCTTCGAAAATGTTAGTGAACAACAGCTTGGTTTCAGAATTCGGCAACATAGAGACATTAAATCGGAACTATTAAGCCGCTCCTGCGTCAGAGTCTCAATCAAGGATCTTTGTCCTTCACAATCAGATTGAGAAAGAGAGATTCACTCGGTACAATTCGTCCCGAAGGTGATTAGGAAAAGAATTTTCCCTCTAGAAAAACCAAAATTTTTTTTTTTTTTACTGGCATCTGTCCTTGCCAACAATACTATCTATTTTACCCTTTTTCTTATTAAAACATTATTATTATTTGTAATTATAATAATAATAATAATAATAATAATAATAATAATAGAGATGTGACAGAAAATGACCTAAGCGGCAGAGAGAGAAATTGGTTAGGTAGAAAACAATAAAATAAAATAAAATAAAAAGAGGTTAGCTGTTGAAAAGTTAGCTTTCTATGGCGAAGTTCTGTAGCAAATATAGGCTACCTACCTGGATTGCTATTCTCCTAAAAGGGTACTTTTGTGGGTGTTGTTCTCTATTTTACCTTACGGCCTGTTTGGTAGGATCATATAAAAGGGGGATATAGTTTTCACCCGGATGTACATATCCGGGTAGGTTATATCCATTGTTTGTTCTCTTTTTGTGTCCCGGATAAAATTCTCCCGGGATATGTATATCCCTTTGCAGAGGCCATATATTTAGACACCCTCCCCCCCTGTCTAATTTATATCCGGGTACCAAATGACCAACACACCCCCTTGGCCCACGCAACTTTCCTTATGCGCAGAGAGAGAGTTAGGCAAGGTTTGGCCCACCACTGCCATTTGTCACATAACGTAGGAGAGAGGGAGTAATGCTGAGAGAGGGACTGCCATTTGTCACTTGACCGCAGGAGAGAGGGAGTAATGCTGAGAGAGGGAGTGATGAATGGCCCACCATTTTTTTTACTTTTTGACTTTTAATTTGGGACAAAAATGGTATTTTACATTATCCAACCCCTCATATCCCACTTCTACAACAACAAAACAAACAAAGTAATTTTTTATCTCCCCTTCTAAAATAATACCCCTCCAACTATATCCCCCTCTTATTATATCCCTCTTCCCCCCTCATATACATATTCCTTTAACAAACAGGACGTAAATGTATGAAAATAGAGAGGCTCTTGTAATAGCTAAACTGTTCTCTATAAAGCATCCCAACAGTCTCCCTAAATTTTTTTCCAAAAAAAGTCATAAATAGTACACATTTTTCATTTTACCAATCCACGTCTCCAATAATCCTTTTTATTATCCTCCCTATTTTTAATAAAATATGATATAAGAGAAAAAAAGTAGGAGAGAGAGAGAGAGAAGTAAAAAATGGGTAGGAAGTGAATAGTGCCTCCCTAGATGAGGGGATTTTAGGGAGGCACTGTAGTGTTTTGTATTTTGGGGAGGGGTTTAAGGAATCTCTTGGAGGCTAACTTTGGGATTTGGCTCCCTAAAATAGGGATAGGAGAGGAATGGAGAGCCTTGTTACACTTGCCTTAACCTAGTTTGTTGAACTTGCCCTAAGCTTTACAGATTTTTACATGCATTCAAAATTGTTCGATACACATTGATTCTCTTTTATTGTGTTGAGACATGTGATGCATCAAACAATTTTAGGACATCTGTGATTAGATTTGTACACTCAAATATAAAATATCATATTATATGTACTATTCAATTTTGTTGACAATGTGTAAGAGTCCATCCAACTCATACACAACACATTAAACAATCATTTATACAACCAGCATAATGTGGCTCATTTGGCTCATTAATCCCAATAGTTCTTTTACTAGATTTGGCAAAAAAAAATTTACTCATTTGCTTTCTACATTGCTAAAAACTTGCCGAGTTTCCGGTTTTTAGCTTCAATTATTAAAGTCAATTTGTATCGTATTTGTCGAAAGCTAAGTTCTTAAAAACTTTTTTTTTTCCTCTCCCATGCAGTGGTTTTGGCTTTCGCTTATGTAGATAAAGAATGATTCATTTTGCTAAGGGAGGCTCTGTATCCCCTGGATCAACACACCCTACCAACCCGAATCAGACTCTCCAAAAGTGTTTTAGATGGTTACTCCACTCTTCCAAAATCTCTTCTCCGAAACATTTATGTTTTAAATTCATACCTTTAATTATCGAGACAAACAAATCTAAATGTGATTGACAAGGCCTGCCAAGTCATGAGAAATTTATGGGCAGAGCTGGTGAACATAGCCAATGCTGGTGATGAGTGGTTAATGGGTGGGGATTTCAACGCTATTTTACATACTGATGAGAAAATGGGCAGTATGCAACGCCAGGTGTGGGAGCTTACGGATTTCCAGCAGTTTGTTCAGGATAGTAATCTCATCGATTTGGGCTACGTTGGTGTGGGAGCTTACTTATTTCCAGCAGTTTGTTCAGGATAGTAATGCGGTGGTTAATCATCTCCAACCTGGGGGTTCTGATCTTGTGCCTATTTTGCTGAAAAGTTTGGCTTGTGTGGAGAAGTTCAAGCATCGCTTTATTTTTTAGAAGAGATGGGGCGATACTGCTAATTGTGGTTCTATAATTCAGCAAGTTTGGGGGAAGTGTATCCAAGGTTCCAAATGGTTTCAGATCCCCCAGAAAATTAAGGCGTGCAGGTTTGGATTGATTCAATGGCGGCAACATCATCAGTGTAACTCCAGATTCGACAAGGATCATTTAAAGTCTAAAATTCAGCAATTGTTCAAGTGTTCAAGTTTCGATCAGCAAGAGTTTTGGCACACAGAAAATTTGCTGAAGAAAGCCCTTATTGATGAGGAAGATTATTGGAGAAACAAGGCAAGAGTGAATTGGCTCAAGGCTGGCAATAGGAATACTGCCTTTTTTCATGCTCAAACAATCCAACGTCGACAACAGAACAGATTAATGGGATTGGAGGATGCGTTGGGGCGATGGTGTGATGGAGAGCAAGCAGTGAAAGGAATTGCAATGGATTATTTTCAGCATATTTTTAGTTCAGAGGGGATTAATAATGTCGACACGGTGCTGCAGTGCGTGGACCATAGAGTTTCAAATGGAATGAATCGGTTTTTGACACGGGCTATTCCTTTCAACGAGGTAAAGGTGGCGGTTTTTCAAATGCCTTGTGACAAGGCGCCAGGATCAGATGGAATGGGGGCATGCTTCTTTCAAGAATACTGGGATCTCGTGGGACCGAGTCTGGTTGATGCTGTTTGGAGCTATTGCCATCCCGGTCACACCTTCTCCGCAACATAAATCACACTCATATCGTTCTTATTCCTAAGGTACAATGCCCAATGAACATGTGATGCAGGACAGTGATTGAAGGAATCAATCACTGTGATTGATTCAATTCAGTAAATTGAAGAAATCACAGTGATTGATTGGAATTTTCCTTGAGATTTTAACTCTTTCCTTTCCTACTTTATTCAGATCAATCTAACATAATTTTAGGAAGATTTTTCTTTGTTTTATTAGGAATGGTCGGCCCAATCTTTGGCAGAGTTGACCTTTGATTTGTTTCCTTTATTCTTTATATTTCTAGTAGTATAAGTACTCTTGTAAGGCACAAAGGCTAGGCAGCTTTTTTTTCCCTATTGATCAATAATATTTCTCTTGGAGAGTTTTATTTTTCTACTGGTGGATTCCAGCCCCCGTGGACTCGGGATTATTATTCTTGCTTTTGTGCTGCGTTAACATGGGGCAGTTTCGCCCTATTAGTCTCTGTAATTCGGTTTATAAAGTTCTTTCCAAAGTCTTTGTGAATCGTTTGTGGAGGTTTCTATTGCAGATTGTAGGGGAGAGTCAATGTGCATTTATGAGTGGAAGGTTGATTTCAGATAACACTATACTCGCCCAAGAGGCTCTGCATTTCATGAAAAACTGTAGGTATGGGTGTAATCGGTTTATTGCTATGAAACTGGATATGAGCAAGGCATATGACAGAGTAGAATGGGTTTTCTTGGAAGCAATCATGCGAAAGATGGGTTTTACAGATTTGGGGATCAAATGAATTATGGGTTGTATTTCGACAGTATCTTACTCCTTATTGCTAAATGGGGAGCCATCTAGTTACATTTTTCCTTCTCGTGGGCTACAGCAGGGTGACCCGCTATCACCTTACCTTTTCTTGCTTTGTGCAGAAGGGCTTTCTGAGATGCTTCACAAAGCCGAAATGAGAAAGTCTATTCATGGGCTCAGAATTTGCAGAGATAGCCATTCCATTAGTCATTTGCTCTTTGTGGATGATACTCTGGTTTTTTGTAGGGCAAAATGGAATGAGGTGGAGCGATTGCGACTATTCTTGATGATTACCGACGGGCTTCAGGTCAACTTATCAATTTTCAAAAATCATCTATGTTCTACAGTAGAAACATGGGGGCTGACTTACGTCAGGAGCTAAGTTCTATGATCTCAATTCCGGTTCGATCAGATCTAGGGAAGTATTTGGGGCTACCAACGAAGGTGGGGAAATCTAAGATGGCTTTATTTACATATATCAAGGATAGAGTGCTTCAAAAGTTGGCGGGGTGGAAAGAGAAAATTCTTAATTAAGCCAGGAAGAAGGTGTTGCTTAAATCGGTGGCGTTGGCCCTTCCAGTCTATGCTATGTCATGTTTTAAGTTGCCGGAAGGTTTGTGCCATCAAATTGAAGCGGCCATGGCAAGGTTTTGGTGGGGCCAAAAAACTAATGAGAGGAAGATCCATTGGATGAAATGGAGTCGTCTATGTAAACCGAAGTTTAAAGGAGGTCTATGGTTCAGAGATCTGACTTCTTATAATCTGGCTCTTCTAGCTTAGCAAGTTCAGAGGATTATGATGTCTCCAGGATGCTTATTGTCTCGGGTCCTTAAGACCAAATATTTCAAGAACAAATCTTTCATGGATGTAAAATTGGGATCTAATCCATCTGGGGTTTGGAGAAGTATTTGGGAGAGCAAAAAAGTTCTATCAATGGGAGTTCGGTGGTCAATTGGGAATGGTGAAAAGGTACGTATTGCTGAGGATCCGTGGATGCCAATGGATGGGGTCTTTATTCCGCAGAGGATCGTGGAGGAGGAGGATGTTAGGTTGGTTAGCCAACTCATTAATTTGGATGCAGCGTCGTGGAAGGAAGATGTGGTTAATAGACTCTTCGAACCGAATCATGCGAGATGTATTCTTAGTATTCCTTTATCATGGACTAATCGGGGTGATAGACTTGTTTGGCAACACTCGCATTCGGGCCTCTACAATGTTAGTTCAGGCTACTTGTCATCTTTGGAATTAAAAACCAAGGACCTGATGAGTATTGGAGATGGAGTAGGTCCCGAACTTGTGGAAGTTTAGGAGGAGCGTTGGAAAAGCCTTGGGCATTTGAACATTCCCAAGAAAATTCAGTATTTCTTGTGGAAATGTTTTCATGAAATTCTTCCAACTAGGAATGCTTTGTAGCGGAGAAAGGTGGTAAAGGATGCTAGCTGTCCAATTTGTGGAGCAGACCATTATTCATCTTTTTCCCACTTGCCTTTTAGTTGTTAAGGTGTGGCGGTTATCGCCATTACAAGTTGACATGGGAACGGTACAACTTTTCTCTTTTAATGGATTCTAGGATGCGTTGGAACTCTGGTGGCAGTCTCATGCTAATAAAGAGTGGTGTATGTCGGTTGCTGCAATTTTGATTTGGTTTATTTGGAAAGGTAGGAATGGGGCGATTTTTCAACTTAAGCTCTCTTTTCCCGGCATAGTGTGCAAACGAGCTATGGAGTATTTGTAGGAGTTCTTGGCTGTGAATTCAATAGGTGTTGCAGCTGGAAATTCAAGTGAGGAAGGGAGTTCTACTTCATGGCAGAGACGTCCATGTGGTCCTCTCAAGATTAATGTAGATGGGTCATGGAAGGAAGGGGAGAGAAGAGGGAGTTTTGGGATTATTATCAGGGACTCTCAAAGTTGTTTTGTAGCTGCTTCAATGGGAATATCTCAGTGGTGTGCGAGCTCTACAGTTGCAGAAGCTTTGGCAATCCAACAAGGCATTTTGTTGGGATCTCAACTTGGGTTGGGGTTGATCATTTTGGAAAGTGATGCACTGATGCTCAATTGGTTGTGGATATGATCAATGACCAGTTGTAGTGAGTCATGAGGTGGAAGTCATTATTCATGATATTCAGGTTATGCGTGGAAATTTCAATTGTTGCATTTTTTCATTTCTTCGTAGGACTGGCAACAATGTGGCTCATGTTTTGGCGAGTAAGAGTCTTAGTGGTTTGGGACATAGTCGTTGGATTGAGTCCCCTCCGTCGTGGTTGCTTGATCCTTTATCCAGGGATGGGTTTTCTACCTGATGTTTTCGATTGATGATTAATAATACCATCTGTTATCGTTGTGGCAAAAAAAAAAAGGTCATGAAAACAGCAAAGCCACGCTAAAGTCACCTCGGTGCTAAAACATGTACAAAATCATCAGTTAAAAGACTAAAGGTACCGATGAAATGTGTACAAATCATGTACAGATCAATTTGGGGATCCACTTAGGTCCCACACGAATAATCCGAGTCGTCCATTGATCTTAGAATATTTGTACAGGAGGTGTGGTGAGAAATCAGCTCAATCGGACATGTGTTACTGCCTGATCTAAAATCTCCCCTTTTTATTCAAATTTTTTGAATGAAACAAAGAGATTTTGGATCAAGTACTTACACACGTCCTATTAAGCTGATTTTTCGCAGGGCCTCTCAAAAAATCCTTCTAATATCAATGAACAGTTTGAATCGTTTGTATGAGAGCCAAAAATGAATCTCCAAACTGGTCTGTACACGATACATGTATATCGGTACATATAGAATAGTTCTTTTTAAAAAATGCTAGAGCCACATACTTTGTACCACACCCCCACTCACATAGGGTATAGGCCCCATATGTGGGTCCGTGTGGATCCCACACCCCATGTAAGTGGAGGTGCAGTTAGGTGTGACACAAAGTATGTGCATGTATCATTGTTGGTTCTTTTTTACCAAACGAGAAACTCACGAAACTCGCCCTAATTTAGGGTGTTCCACTAACTTTATTTTGTTTTAAAATTGCCTTGATTTTGTGTCCATGTGATGTGTTATAAAATAATAACATGTCTCGATTTTTGGGAAAGAAAAAACTAGTTATTAGAACACCGTTAGGGAACGAAAAATCTACGAAACGGCCCCACAATTCAGTTGAACTGTCCGCCCACGCAACCACCGGCGATTTCATAGCATAAAAGTATAACAGATGGATAAGGATATAGACTAGTATAAATTACTCCAATATGTGACAAATTCCTCCCTCACAAAATTCTATTGCTTAGATGAACACGAAGAAAAACCTCGAACCCGAATTCCTTATGTGAAAATCACTTGAAACCTCACTCTGCAAATCGACCAAACCCATTTCCACCATTGAACCAAACCTCACTCTTCATTATCGTTGTCATAGTCATCGTCTCATTGCTGCATGAGTTTTCAGGCAATTCAACTAGAGGAAAATCGGTGCTTCAAAATCAAGTTGTTGAAGCAACGGCGGCAGCAGCAACCATGGGTGTGGTTATCATTTCTCCGACGCCGCCGTCTTATCTACTTATTCGCCATTCTCATTGTTGTTCTCATTCGCCGTCATCGTCGCCTCCCTTTCGAGTACGCCATCGCTTCTTTGCTCGTCGACGATTGAACCCCCAATTTGTTTCAAATAGGTATACTCTCAGTTTTACTGGTTCTAGTTTTGCTTTGTTTGGTTTCAACATCAAAAAAACAACAGAGCTAGAGCAAACAAGAAATAACAAAATTGAGATTGAGTTTCGATGCATCGGGTGTATTTGCATTTAAGGAAGCTTTCATTTTGTACTTATCTTAATTGCTGGTTCAGTTTATCCATGGCGAGAAGGGGCAGTGGAAATTCTTAGTTCCTGAATATGCAGGCAATAAAAGAGAACCCAACAAAGAGAGAATGAAACAGTTATGAATTACATTGAGTCGAACAACCCGAAATCCAGTTATATCAACGTCATTAAATGATGTTTCAAATTGGTCCAGACTCTCTATTTTATGGCCCTTTTCTTTGTCTTTTATTTTCTAAATGCCCACTGTGAAAGACGAATTTGTGCTTTCAAGCTTATTGTTGGCATTATGAGACTATGACCATCTCCAGCCCTTTTCTCATTTTCTCTCTCTTTAATATCAAGGTCCCCATATGGAAAATTCTGGTTTGAACATGAAATATGGGTGCAAGCTTCATTTTTTTTTCCGGATGGTCAGTCCTTTACTAAGTTTGTTTAGTTAGATATCATCAAGCTCTCCAAAAGCAGACACAGATTTGGACATAAAATTCGAGTAAAAGTTTCACTAATGGCTTAATGATAATATTAAAGGAAAATGCTAACGTGTGCCTAATATGTGTATTGAAATATGTGAAAAGTGTATAGGGATATGTGAAAGTATATTGAAAAGTGTAAAAGATGTATTGGAGTGTGTGTTATTTTTGTTTGTTTGGGCACACGTTAGCAAGACCCAATATTAAAAGGTAATGAAGTCTTATTTAAGTTGGAGTATAAACAAGAGTTCCACTAAATGAATGAGTAAAAGTGGTTTTAATTTCGGTTTGAGTAAAAGGAATGGAGAGTGTTTGAAAGGGGGGTTTCAGCCAGATTTAACTAGGAGTAAAGTAGTAAGGCTGGAGATGCCCTAATTTGTGTGTTTGTGTGATGAATATTGGGGATTCTAGGGTAGGACCTGGTATGGTAGAAAAATAAAAGCATGTATAGCTTAATTTGGTTTTTCCCCTAGCTTCCTATTCACTT
Source organism: Vaccinium macrocarpon (assembly GCA_022606695.1). Classification (NCBI taxonomy): domain Eukaryota; kingdom Viridiplantae; phylum Streptophyta; class Magnoliopsida; order Ericales; family Ericaceae; genus Vaccinium; species Vaccinium macrocarpon. The sequence goes on along the minus strand of CM040170.1, from coordinate 39,088,832 downwards.
GTTCAATTTTAAAACAGGTTAAGATGTTTGCTAAGATACAATTTTACCTTGGGAGTTCTGGTTAATATCACCTACTTTTTATGAAGAGTAAAAGGAGATGATTCTTTTAGAGATAATTCTGCACTTGTTCCAATGACCATCCTTGAGCTTGTGGAACTCTTTTGTGAGTCTTCATAGTTTTGACTATGTTCTTGTACATATCTTATGAGAGAATTATATCAAAAGAAATTGGTGTGAATTTTCTCGGTTGATTTATGTGTTTTTATCATTTTGCTTACAGGCTGGAAAGTTTCAATTCAAGATGTTCAATTACCAACACTGAAGTCTTCAATCCTGTTGAAACTGAAGAAGCAGCTCAGGGAGAATTTTCAGTTGCCGCTTCAAATTGTTCAGTCCAAATTGTTGATATTCAATCTGATATCCTCAACAACGAGACTGAAGCTTTGACTTTACTGGCTGACGACACTTATGTTGACACTCTTTTGACAACTTTGCCAGTATGAGCCCTAGCGGCCAACAACTATTGCCTACATCCATGTTTATTGCTGTACTGTGAGAAACCTTGAGTCATGACTTCTCATCTTCTCACCATTTCATATTTTCCTTTCTAGGTCTTATCAGAGGAGGAGCAGAATGTCCTCGCTGCAACTCCTGCCCATCCCGCGGGATTGTATGGTAAGAGCATTCACCTTTCAGTCTTGAACACTGAAAAAATATAATATCCATGATACAAAGAAATGGAAGTCTATCCACTCATATGATTGTTGTATGTGAGGTGAATAACAATGTGTTTTTTTTTTTTGGGGGGGGTAAGTTAACCTTCCCTTGAAAGCAAACAAACCAAATACAAGAACCAACAAAAACATAACCAGGCCAATTACGTGGAGCGAAAAATCCTAGAGCTAAGGCTCCATGTATGAGCTAACAATCTATTATCAGCATTGTCCTTCAGATTCCTCCAAGAGCATAAACAAGCCCGGACTTCATCCCCAATCAGACCACCCAAGATAGGAGCAGGCAAGCAACGGCCTTGAAGATCTGCAGATTTCTCTCTTGCCATATCCAGTAAATGGCAGCTGCCAAAGACAACTTATGAACTCTGTGAGAACAAGAGTCCCCAGACCTCTGGGCACAATGTTGTCACTGTTTGGATTTTTTTTGCTCCCCAAATCCTCTTGTAGGGACACTATTTTCTGTGATGGCCTTATGGGGGACTTGAGGTCCAATTTTATCAGGTCTCCAGACTCCAGCATAATTATCAGTTTCTTGAGCCAATTTTAGGTGTATGTTTAAGATATTTGATATTTGCAAGCTTGTAAACATGATCAGGTGAGATTTCACCGATCACTAATTTGAATTAGAAAACTCTGTTTCCTTTAGATTGAGCTCCGAGGTTTTGATACACATGTGTCTAAAGTCTCAACACTAAAAGTCTAAGGAAGGAAGATAAAGAAATATAATTATCAAACAAGGATACCATCCCTCTTTGCGAGGGAAATTTTCTTTTGTATATTAGTGTTACGTAAACACCTCTCCCAAAAGCTTAAGCTATTAGGAAATTGGCCCAACAATGTATATCAAGCTATCTAACACCCTCCCTTAGACCATTTCTCCTAGTGTTTTAAAAAGCGTGCGATATTGCGTTATAGCGCGTGGCGCAGGGCGAGTTGTACCCTTTGCGCTATGGGGGGTCATGGCAAGGCACATGACACAAAAGTGCAGATATGGCGTTGTGGCATGCACCACAAGGCGAGGCGCAGTGGCCCCATGGCGCGCTCCTTAAAATGTTTTAGCCTTTTTTTTTTAATCATATTATGCCATAATCAATCTCAACCATTAATTTATGATGCACAAAAGGTGGGCAATGTACTGGATAAATTCCTTAAATCTAACCCTACAAATCAGACATCTATCTCTCCCTCTGTCGATTCATTAGCAGCAGTGTTGGAGACTTGAAACATTGAAATGTTTATGTTTTATGACATTGAACGTTTTAAAAGTGTTTGCTTGTGGCGAAAGTAATGCCTATATTAGACTTTTACTCATTATAATAAAGTGCGCCATGGTTTGATACTGCGCGCCGCACCGCGCCTTGCGCTATTGCTCCAGGGGACCATTGCGCCGTGAGCCATTTAATACACTGATTTTTCCTTCTGGTCGTGGGTTCAAGGATTGGTAAATGAGGTGCAACCCTATCTTACACGTAGAGATGGCATGGGTTCAAGGATTGGTAGATGAGGTACAACCCTATCTTACACATAGAGATGCCAACTTTCATAGATAGGACTAAACATAAAGGGAGAAGCAAAATGCAAACGGAGGGGCAAATGCAAACAGAGAGACTTGAACCCAAAACCCCTGGCAACCTATGCTTTGATACCATTCTCAGTTAACAACTCTCACAAAGCAAAAGCTTAAGCTTTTGGGAATATTGGTAACTTAACAAGGCTGGGTACTAGAGATGGGTAGGGGGAGTGTCTTTGACCTGGACTCGACTGGTGCTGCCAAGTGAGCATGCTGCGTATGAGGGAGGGTGTGAAGCAAAGTCCAACATCCCCTAGGTACCAACGTAACATGAAACATATAAGCGTGAGGGCACCGACACTTCATGAGCTAGCTTTTGGGGTTGAGTTTTACGCAAGACCGTGTAACATTGGTAACTGTACAATTAGGACTTCAATTGAACCAATAAAGTGATGGACTATTATGTCTTTTCTATCTAGAAAATCAAGTCTTATCACACTTCTTTTATCTCCCCTACACCTTAACTCATTTCTTCGATTTTCAGATTATTTTTTTTAGAGTCACAGTGAAAGTCGGCTAGTTACTTCTTGCCAGCGTAGCATCTTTTAGCTCAAAACATGTTCTGTATGTTGGCTTACTGATTCTCAAGACACTAGAGTTAGCTGTTGACCTTCAGTTTAGTGCATGATGTACTTTCTTTCTAGTGTTCCATGTGTACTTTGCAGTGAATCCTATTGGATTGGTTTCGATCATCTGAAGACTTTCTAACCTGAAATTCTTCTATTTCAAATCAGCCTTGTATGCTAGTTGCTTAACTGGAAATCTGGTAGAACAGCTTTGGAATTTTGCCTGGCCTGCTGCTATCGCATTGCTCCATCCCAGCCTTCTTCCAGTGGCAGTCATGGGTTTCTTCACTAAGGTTTTGATGACTTTAATGGGTTGAACAATACTTGTAACATTACGCGTAAACCGAAATTTCTCTAATAAGCTCAATGTTGAACAGCTTGCAGTTATTTTTGGAGGCCCATTGGTTGGAAAACTTATGGATCATTTCCCCAGAGTTCCTGCATATAATTGTTTGTCTATTGTCCAGGTAATTCTTTAACATATATCTTCAATTGGAGCTGGATGTGGAAAATTTCTCCTTGGAGTGTTCTTATAAACCTCCTTCTGTCAGGTAGCTGCTCAACTGTTATCTGTTGGAATGATAATTCATGCCTATACTATTCATACGTCAGCATCATCAATGCTTCCCAGTCCTTGGTTTGTTGTGCTAGTATTAGCTGGAGCCATTGAGAGGCTATCTGGATTGGCTCTAGGGGTTGCTATGGAGCGTGATTGGGTTGTGTTGGTAGTTCTCATTTCTGCTTCTTGGTGGTCCTAACATACAGGGAAAGATTTTTTCTGTTTTTTCTTGGGTGTTGACTTATTTTCTAATGTGGAATTCTCGTCGTGCAGTTAGCAGGAACAAATCGGCCTATTGCTCTTGCACAAGCAAATGCTGTTCTTAATAGGATTGATCTCCTCTGCGAGGTTATAGCAAATTTTTTTTCATCACCTGTCAAGGCCAGTTGTCTTGAATTCCAAGTTTGTGGTCTTATATTCTGGGATGGCACTAATCACATTTGTGGCTTGAGTTCAAATTGAAATTCTGATGGATGCTCTTTTTCATAACATATGGAATATAATTGAAACTGGAGCTCAATCTGCGTCCTATATTATGACAAACAACTTCATGCTGGTTTACCTGTAACAATTTTAAGATTTGTGAACAACAGAACAACTATGAAAGAAGAGACTGATGTATGTCTACACAAAATTGCAGATTGCTGGAGCATCATTGTTTGGCATCCTTCTTTCTAAATATGAACCTGTAACCTGCTTGCATCTTGCTGCTGGTTTAATGTTATGGTCAATGCCTGTTGTGGTAACTCTCTCTCTCTCTCTCTCTCTCTCTCTCTCTCTCTCTCTCTCTCTCTCTCTCTCTCTCTCTCTCTGTGTGTAACATGTTGATAGTGGATTATCTTTGGTTCTGCTTGATCCATCTGTGGTACCTTCTAAGTAGTGCTCCACTGAAAGCTGAGACTTGTGATCTATGTCTTAAGGTTGTTCTCACGTGGTTAACCAACGAGCTTTCTATGGGGGTTCTTGACCGTGCTAAATCTCAAACATGTTGCAGAAATTGCATGGGAGGACCTCTTATGGGTTCTGAAAATATAGGTTTGTTCTCGATCCCATATTTTAGGGAATCAGAAAAGTTTGACTTCCATCCTTAGAATTTGTATTTCAATTTGGTGACCAACTGCCTGCATTGTTTGATGACCAGTGGAAATGAGTGTGGAGGCTATCAGGCATGGGTGGGTTGAGTACATGCAGCAGCCTGTGCTCCCTGCGAGCCTAGCCTATGTGCTTCTTTGCTTCAATGTTGTACTTGCTCCTGGTGGGTTGATGACTGCCTTCTTAACACAGCAAGGTATTGGCCTATAACTTTTAATCCACAGTTTCTTGGGAAGGCATCCTTGGGAATCTTCCTTGAGCTTGAATTATAGATTTAAGTTTCAGATTTAAGTCCCAGTTGCACAATTCTGATTATTTCAGGTTTGAATCCATCCATCATTGGGGGCTTTAGTGGATTATGTGCATTCATGGGTGTTGCAGCGACATTTTTATCCGCGTACATGGTCCGACGACTTGGTATTTTGAAGGTTGTACTCTTTATTTGTGGTGAAGATATTTTGTGCATAGAATAGTCCTATCCTGAAGTATTTCTTGTAACAGGCTGGAGCAGTGGGATTGATGTTACAGGCTTCTCTTCTTACCATTGCTGTTGCTGTGTATTGGAGTGGATCACTTACTCAGCAGACTCCTCTTCTATTCTTCTTGTGTTTAATTGTAAGCTCTCTCTCTCTCTCTCTCTCTCTCTCTCTCTCTCTCTCTCTCTCTCTCTCTCTCTCTCTCTCTCTCTCTCTCTCCAAGCATTTGTATAGTACTGCTAGCATCACACGGCAAAGGAAAAATGAAAAAGTGAAACCTGAAGTCTTTTTGGCGGAAAAGAAAAGGATTAAAGTGTCCAAACTTGTGCTTAGCCGTCCAAGACCTGTGCTATCCAAAGAGAGCAATGATACTGGCTTAAATGGATGCTCATAATCATAATTGGTCCAACTTGATTTCAGGGAATAAAGCTGCAAATAGGTCTCATGGCTATTCCTTCGAAATTCATAGGCGACGTATGTGAAAAAGAAGTTATATTTCCAGTGCAAGACACCAGTTAGTCCTGCAATAAACATTGTAGTAAATTACTATTTTAGAACTAGGATGATGCAGGACCTCAATGTTGCTGCTTTGTCCTTGGGTGTTTTCCATGATCACCAGGTTTCAGTTGTTTTTGTATGTGGGGTTAGTTACGTAAATCATGAAAATATCCACTGCCTCTTCATCCCACAGTTACTCTTCACCAAAATTCGTGGTATGGCTCTCCATGAATAGCACCACTATTGCGTTCAGTGTCAGCCTGTGTCTGGACATATATCTTAATATTATATAGATAGTTTGCAACTCATTGTAATATCAGATTCAGCACCGAATATTGTTGTAGAATACGAAAGAGAGGACAAAAAGTAATTGTATATTGCAACTCAAAGTGACAATCTAATGCATAACTACCTTATATGGAGACATTATTAAACTTTTTTTTGATCGGCTACCCTTGCAAAATAAGTCTAAACTACCCTTATGAAATAAGGTAAAAGAAAATCACCATAGACATAGCACATTCACAACTGCAACCAAATTTGTAATACAGATTACAGGCCAACACATGGTAATTTCTTTATGTATGCATACGCTTGTTACATACTGTATTTAATTGATGAGTTTCTTGAACAGTTGATGTATGACGTATGTTGTCTACCTTTGGTGTTGTACCTGCATTGATCCTGGGTTTCTATATTCTGTTTTATGTACATATCTTTCTGATGTATACTCGCGGTTTAATTCTCCTTACTTTGTCAACCTCTAATTGTATCATTAAGCTGAATATTAAAAAAGTGAATACACTCCTTATGCAGGTATTGTCCAGATTGGGACATATGTCATATGACGTCGTAGGGGCACAGATTCTTCAAACTGGGATCCCAGAGTCCAAAGCTAATCTCATCGGGACAACAGAGGTTTCTATTGCAAGTCTGGCTGAGTCAGTAATATTAGGAGTTGCAATAATTGCAAATGACGTTTCACATTTTGGATCTCTCGCAATGCTGTCACTTTTATCAGTGGTTGCTGCAGCATTGTTGTTCTGCCGATGGTTGGGTAATCCTACAGATGCACAAAGAAGACTTTTCAATTTTGATTCTCAGTTTTGATTACACATGTAAGAGTTATGTTCTCCACTTACTCTTGTTAATTATGTTGGAAAAATGGGTTTTCTGCCTCACACAAGTCCAGGTTCATTCCAAAATGGATTAAAACTGTTGGTGAACCTGATTTTTATCGTCATTAACAAATTCTATACAGAATTACAATATTTGGCCCAGGATTCATCTTCATACTAGCAAGTGTATGCAAAAAGTTGGATGACCTGGGTTCCTGAAGGAAAAATGGCCATTTTATGGGAATTGAACCTGAATGACTAATGATTATTTCTTCCTAGTCAGTTATTTTCAAAAATAGTTACCTGAACTAGTCCCCTCCAAAAGAAGAATTAAATGAAGAAATAATAGTAATAAACAAGAAAAGAAAAGAAAGAGAAATAAAACGGCAGCATGACTTGTTAAATTCGTCTTTCTATTTTTGTTTCTGCTTCTGTATCATTTTGTTGGTATGGAGAGCATAACATCTGACTTGTTTTTTCCTTCACTGTCAACAGTTGCACACCCGTTTATCAGATTATACTCTGACCGATTCATGGATGTTACCTGCATTTTTCAAGGTCTATAATTATTTTGATATAGAAGGAGCCTGAGGTGCGTTTTTCTCAGTTTCTCTTCTGCTGTAATGGTTGGGGCTTACTACGAAAAACAATATGTGATGATACTCAACACTAGAATGGAAAAGCTTGTATCTACGGAACCTTGTCTACCAGTATACACATCAAAGAAGAAATGCAGTTGTAAGATTTTTGTCCCGAGTTGTACCTAGTATTGAGCACATTATCCTGCATTTATTGACTCATTTTGGGCAAGTACATTCTTCTTTTTTTCCCAAATTCCAGGTGGAGATGAGAGAGGTTGTTTACATAGCAATGATAGCATAGTTGACAGTGTAACATGCGAAATGATAGATTTTCCTTTTTCGTGACTAGGAACTTCCAGCCACTTTAGACCCTCCGTTAGCCGGATAAACCCTGAATACCTTTAATTATACACAAGCCAGGTGTATCAGGTTAGTTAGGGCATGATTATGTTCTACTAAAGGTCTGGTCACAAGTAAGATTGAGAGTTTCTCAAAAAGCATTGACAAGATTTGAGCACACCCTTTTTCTCTCCATTTATTTTAGCGGTCTATTTTTTGACAAAAATGATACAGTCACAAACTCTCAGTCACAACCCACCACAACTCCTCTCACATGTGGGGTGGGGCCCGCTCAAGGTAGATCCCCCACATGTGAGAGGGGTTGTGGTGGGCTGTGGCTGAGAGTTTGTCTCTGTATCATTGTTCATTTTTTGGACACAATTACGTCAATGGTACGTAGTACCAAACAGTAATTGTTTAGCCCATCTATGGTTTTCTGTTTTTGCCCGTTATTTTTTTTTTTCTTCTGTTTTCTGTCTACTGCTTAAATTTTGTTGCCTATTTTGTCCCTCTGTTGCCACTTTAGTCGAACTTCACCCATTGCTGGCTTGCTGCTCAAATTATACCTTTGGTTCGCCATCAGGGCCGGGTTTGGGGCCCACCAAAAAAAGCCTATTTTTAGGGCCCCAAAATACAGGGATATATTAGATACTATGTCAAAAATTAGGGCCCCAAAATACAGGGATATATTAGATACTAAGTATGTCAAAAATTTAACAAATAACTCTTGGTAGTGTAGTGGAATGAATGGTGTCAATCTATATGGAAGGTCAAGTGTTCAATCTATATAAATTTGTTTCAAACCAATAAAGTGCGAGGTTGCAACCCATGACCTTTGGTTCCCAAACCAATACAAGAAATGGGTCATTGTCCACAAGGCCATTTTGTATCCGATCTTGAAAAAATAACTTATATAAAAAAATAAAGAGCCCCAATTTTCAAAACTTGATTGGGGCCTCATAAATCTCAGGGCCGGGCCTAATCGCCATCTTCAATTTTCCATCGGTAAAATTAAAAACCTGCTCTTTCGGAGTATGACTATACCTTTTTTATTGCGTACTTATTCCTGTTCAAAGCAAATTCCTCTGCATGTTCTTGTTTTTCGTTCTTGTTCTTGTTTTGTTACTTGGCATTCCCTTCTGTCCGCAAAATCGTGTTTCCAAACAGGGCCTAAAAGATAACAGTTTCTCCCCACCATTAGGCCTTGAGGCAGTGTTAAATATTGTCGAAGACCAAACCCCACCAGGCCTAACACAACAAGACTTTGTTTGGCTGGCACTCTTTCCTGCATTGATGGTGGTGGACCAAAATGTTCCAAAACTGAAAAGTAATGCGATCTAATCTTTTGCCCCCACATGATTTAACTCCTGGTTTCACAATCTGTTTGTACTTTGATATAAAGATGCTGCAAAAAAAGGGCTCGAGTGGGCTTTTCTTTATGGGTCCACTTGGGATAGGCTATGGCCCATATTATTTGTCACACAGTGTGGAATTGATATATTTATCCTGTAGAGACAAAACTATTCGTCGAGTAGCTAGAGCGGTAAACAAATCAACTTAGTTCATGGCTCCGGCTTTAATTGGGTTGTTTGCAAGTGGACGATGAGATTGGAACCAAGGATCGATGTGCGTGAAAGTTGATCCAGACATATGAAATATCCAAAAAAAAATAACGAAGTATTTATGAGGTTCAGCCACTAACGATATTTGAAACAGCACTTGACAGAGCTCAATAGAGAAAACGGATTCATGTAGCCGACCCCAATTGATTGGGACATAAGGCTTTGTTTGGTTTGGTTTGGTTAGCCACTAACGATATTCTCATGACCTCCATTCACGAGAGACGGGAGAAGAATTCTTATTAACCAATCAAATGTTAGTAATGGAGCTTGTCAAGCACCTAACCTTCACATAACTAGCAACAATATCGCCAATTAATCAGCTCCTAGTCTTTTTATGTTAATTTACAAGATTAACTTTGATTTGTGTGCTCTTTTATATTTAGAAGGACAAAATGGTAAATTGCCTCAAAGGTAATAATTGAAATAGACATCAAACAAATGCATGTAAGATGGGCCGAAATGTGTGCATTTTGGAGAGATCCTTAGCTCTTTTTTTTAATTACCGGATGTCTAGGCTAGCTTGCACGCACCTCGACTAATTTCGGAGTCTTGGAGGTGACGACCGGAAATAACCTCCAGCGGTCCCAAGAGATTGCGGGCAAAGGGAATTGAACATGAGACTAAGAGCAAACTCCTCCCAAGACGACCATTTTGCCAAAGGGTTAGAAGATCCTTTGACTCTTGACGAGAACTCCATGAAATAACCTTCGAAATACTTTTTCTTCAATCCCCTTGCCTCTTACAGCCTCTAACAATGATTGAATAATTGTAAATAATGATTAAATGTTTACCTTCTACAGTACGCATAATGCATCCAATTAGGGCTGAACAACTCCCAAAATGAGACTTGTAAAAATTTCCTGGCTTCGCATGTGCCTCAAGCACAATTTGCGTGCACCCAAGACTAGGGGCGGACGCAAGATTTATCATTAAGGGAGTCAAGAATATACAATATTTAGTCCCTTCGATTCATTTTGAATGTTCCCTATGAAGTTACATGCAAACTTTCGGCAAATTTTGGGCAAGTGAATTATTTGTGAGGCAAGAAACACATTGTAAAGACGACAAGATATACTTTCGTGGGGCAAAATTACAAAAATAACCAAAAAAATATGCATATCCCAGGGAGGATTTCCGGCTTAGGGGGGTTAGTTACCGCCCCTCCCCAAGGCGCATCACGATTTCTCTCAATTGATGTAATGCACCTTACAAGTATTTCATCTGCGAATCGGGCACACTTACTGAAAATTGCCTTGACATTCTTCTTGCGCCTAAGGCTCATTGGGACTTCATGTGCAACAAGAAGCATGGAACCACAGAGAATATAAATTGTACTAACAATAGAAAGAGACATAACCAATGTATGTGGAATGGCCTAAATGTTTACATAAATTGGGAGAGAAGATTCAAAGCTCTTGGTAAAATCTACATGGAAAAACCCTTCAAAATCTCTTTATCAAATCCCGCTGCCTTTTTTTGACCCTCCAACAATTGAACAACCCTAACAATGACCAAAGCTTTTTCTTAGTCTTCATCCAATTATGGTTGGAAAACTCTGCGGAAGGAAAATTCGCGGCAAAATCTGAAAATTAAATTTGGCACCTTATGCACCTATGGTGCAACTCGTCTGTGCCCTAGTCGCATCAAGCTTTCTCAATGTATGTAATGTTCCTTGAGCGCATTTACTCTATTCTTTGAAGCTTGTTTTCTTTTGTCACGTGTTCTGAAAAAATTAACACGCAATCCTTATCTCAACCAAACCTATTAGTACGATGGTTCGACGTTGGTTGAATTCATATTCTCAGTACACGTAAATACTGATACACGAGTGCTAGACTTACTGTCCTGTTAATTTTGAAGAATGTTGAGCTTCCAAAGAGAGCTTAAATAGAACACTATAAATTAATAGCATAGTTATAACTCTCTAAACAACGACAATATGTATTATAAGTAATACTCTAGCATATTAATCGACAGATTTGATCTCCATTGGGCATGTGGATCTCCTGTCAGTTTGTGGATCATTGAGGGACTTTGGGGAGCAAATTAACATTCAAAGGGCAACAGTGCAATAAATTTTAGTCCATATTCATATGATTAGGTCCTGATCATCTCAATGGCAAAAGATTTACTTCGATCATTGCTTATTTAAATCAAATGTCCTAAACCATATTATATACTTTTGATCCTTCATTGACACAAACAAAATTAAGAAATAATTGCCCATGATATCCCTGCATGTGTATTCATTTGAATGGAGCCAGATTTTTACATTCTAAAAGAGGGGCAATTAAGAAATCATTGTGTAAGACGATATTTAAAAACTAACCCCAATTCTTGTAGTTTTGTTAGAATCAATACATTATTAGGCCTCTTTTGGCTAATAATCCGGATTATAGATTATTGGATTATTCATTGTCTTTATTCTTTCTTTTTTTTTTGCATTTGTTAGTTTTACATCAAAATTTTGTAGTTTCTGGACTCCTCTCGACGAGATGAATCTAACAAGTGCAAAATTATAGTCAAAGCTCAAATTTTTTTTTGAATAAAACCGAAATACTTGGATTATTGGCCAATAATCCAAGTATTTCAAATTTATTTAAAAAAATATTTGGTTTGACCATAATTTTGTATTTATTAGATTCGTCTCGTCGAGAGGAATCTAGAAACCACAAAATCTTAACGCAAAACTAACAAATGCAAAAAAAATTCAATAAAAACAAAATAAATAATCCAATAATCCATAATCCGGATTATTAGCCAAAAAGAGGCCTTAGAACTGTAGGGATGTAATTGGGACCAGAAATTTAGGTCTTGTTCGTTTTGGTTTTCAAGAGTCAGTTTTCTCAATTATTATTCAATTATTACACTTATTTATTCAATTATTACACTTATTTTTAAATATTATTTTTATTTTTCTCTCTATCTCTCTCCAATTATTAATACCTATTTTTTTAATTATTATCCCAATTTCTCTTGCTAATCATTACAAAACTCAAAACTAAAAATTCAAACCAAACACAAACTTATAGGGACCAAAATAAATCAGTGAGATTTTATAGGGACCAAGAGTGCAGAGATAGGTGGTGCTTGGGGGTCAACGGCACGTCACCGTCACGCTTAGGGTGCCTTATTAAGATTCCAAGAACTGTACTCTGGTACTCTCTCTCTCTCTCTCTCTCTCGAAAAATGTTGAGAGCACAAACCCCAAAGGATTTCATAGAATTTCGTACCAGTATTTGTTCCACTGTTGTTATGCTCATGCCTGGTCTCATGTTCCTCCTACACAACCCAGCACATGCACGTACAAATACCACCACAATAATATTTTCATTTTGCATCACTCATATAATCTCTCCAATAGATGAATTTATTAGTAGTAAATTTCTCTTCGTGAGAAGAGCTAGTATAAAGTAAGGTGTCTTGACTAAAATTTTGTGTTTATGGAATATTGTTCTCTTTGTTATATGCTAATTCGACTTTTTTACTTTTTGTCCGGGCTTTTTAGTAGTGAAAAAGCTAAAGCAACAATGGATTGGGACCGATCAGGTACTGACGGGTACGCGGGGCCTAGAGAATGATTTGAACCGTTCAATAAGTTAAAAAAAATAAAAATTAGTGAGCTAATGAAAAATTAGCTCAATATGAAATGTGTAGATGTTCAATCCAATCTTTTACTCCCTCCATTCCTTTTTATTTGTCCTCTACGAAAAGTCGTGCCACTTTTCAAATGAAAAAATAAAGCATTTTCATGTATCATTTTTGAAATTTTTTTTACACCAAATTAAAGTACTCATCGTGTACTTTAATTTGGTGCCAAAAAATTTGAAAAATAATACATGGAAGTACTTAATTTTTTTATTTGAAAAAAGGTAAGAGAGAGAGTGTGGGACAAATAAAAAGAAACGGAGGGAGTATTTTTTTATTTAGATTATAGGATCATCTATAAGGGGTCCGGAGTGAGCTCCTCGTGCCCATTGGTAACTAGTCGGTACCCAATCCGGTGGTACCATACCAATAGTAGGGTTGGTAATTTTCTCCGACCCGTTCGAATCCAATCCGATCTCCGATCTGAAAGGATTGACAATGCAGAGATCGATCTGGAGATTGGATAGGATATAAGAATTTTTTTTGAAAATATTTGGGGATCGGGTATAGGATGGAGACAAGCATGTCCTCACCCCGAATCCGCTCTGAATCCATTCCCCGATCCATCTCCGTCCAATCCCCGAATCCTCGAATATAGCGGTTTATTTATGAGTTATGAAACTTTTAGGTCCCACACTAAATTTTCTCTAAACACATAGGGTCACGCTAAATTTTCTTCAAATATTTAATTGATAATTGAACTTTGTAATACAATAAATGTGAATAAATAAGAAATGTATCACTATAATTTAAATACATCTCAACTAGGTTGACATCTACTCAACCATCAATCATATGTCTTCTTTAAACTAAACACAAAAAATGCAAAATAAAAATAATATTTTTCCAATCGAGCAATTGATTTTGTTGTTCTTATTGATGAAATCAATTGTGTAAAGTTTTTTCTCGATCGAGTTTAGAAAGCTTGTCGATCGGGACACAATTTTGTATTTTTTTAATGATAATATTCATCCGATTAAATGTCTACCGATACGCGATCTACTTAATTTTTCTATGACTGATAGATACCATAATATGTAAAAGATAGATGGTTTCGTACTTTACTTTATCTTAGTGCTTCATACAAAGTTGAAGACCACACTACTTAAATACTCTTTTATGATATCTTGCTCGTGGTTCATTTAGTATTCAAATTAAAAATCCAGTTGATACTTGATACAACTTGAATTGAAGCTGGTAAACACTTACGCTTATACATGAATACCGTGTCGTGTCATACCAACGATAAACGTACCATGCCGGCCCATTCGACACCTCTACTTGTAACTTGATTTTAACATTTAATTTGTAACTGAAATTTTAGATTTCTAGTAATCTATTTTTCTTTTTTTTTTTTAAATGATTGGATCCTTGAATCTCCTCTGGAGCCCCATTCCCCATTTGGAGTGGGGATGGAGGATGAAAATAAAGCACCATTGGGGATCAGGTAGGGGATGAATATGGAGAAGGGGTTTTGGGATTGGGAGTGGAGATAGTACTCTTTCCATCCCTAAGTAATAGAGATGGCAATCTCGACCGAATCAATGGATACCTGAACCGTAACCGATTTTTTTCTCCGAACCATAACCGAAATATTTCTTGTGGGTGAAAGTGTGGTATGGGATGTAAGATAACTGAATGGGTTCGGTTCAGTTCTGGTTTGAGCTGATAGCCGAACTGAACCAGATATGTTTAATTACAAAATTATCCTTCAAATGTAGAAGTTTAGCCTATGTATAACTTCAATGCATTAAATTTTTACTTAGATTTATATTAGTTTTGCATTTAAAATATCTGCATACCTTTCCAATTGATGGATTTGTGGCATTTTTAGTTGAACTGATGTTCATATTTGAATTTCATTCATAATTATTTCATTTTCTAATTTAACGGAGAGTACCTGAACCAAACCGATCCCCGATTGGTTTAGTTATGATTTCAATTTCCCCTACTCGTTCAGGTTTTGGTTCGATTCTGGGCACGTATCTAATTTCGGGTAATGAGTCCGGATATAACAATCCCCGACCCGACCCAACCCATTGTCATCCCTATATAGTAGCTTTGTTTTAGTTAATATTGCTCTCTTCTTTTTGTTCTCCTACGGTATTGAAAACTATGTTTGTGTTTGTGGTATGTTCGGAAAAGATTATCAACTTTGAGAAATTTTTAAAAATTAACGCAACATTATCACTTTGCCCCTCTATTTTTTCCCCTACCTGTAAAGAAGTTGAGATTTCAAGAAAATCACATCAACTAATCAAAAGTACTCACTTCGTCTCTTTTTAAATGTATTGGTTCATAAATCTAACTTATTATTTTTAAAAATCATCATTACACATTTCAAATCACTTTTATCTTTACTTTACACTTAACGCATCAACTTTTACCTCAATTTTGCAAAACTATTATCCACATTTACCTATTAACTCTTTACTTATTAACTTTTTAAAAGAATAAAATAATAATTCTATGAACTTTTGCCGATTAGCTTTTCAAAACATACACTCATTAAGAGCTAGTCTAAAATGAAAATATCGACACTTTAGAAAGAGGAGAGAATAGAATGCAATGAATATGTTTCCTAAAATAATTGAATTTCCAGTGGAACAGATAATTTTTTTTATTGACAATCTAATCGAATGTCACTAGTATAACCGATCAAAAAATATAGCGCTATTCATAGCGTTTGGTTGGATACATTACTACCATACAATAGACTTTCTCCATCCAGATTTATTTGTCTCTCGTTCTATTATAACTGGATAAAAGTGATAAGTAATTATATGTCTAATATGGACCTTATTTGATAAATCTCGATTAGTTCTATAAAATAATATTTTTAAAATTACATAGGAGTATAACATTATATATAATCATTTGAAAAATAACATAAACTCTTAAGGGGGTGTTTCACTAAGGCAGTTTTTAAAATAAACTAGTTTTTCACCCTTTTTATGTGATGTATTGTTAGAGAATGACATGTCTTAATTTTTTTAATTATTTTTTGTTAGTGAAACACCTTTTAAAATAAACTAACAAATCAAGACAAAGAGCCTTGTTTGATAAGAGAGATGGGGCATGAGATTGGATTACCAATCCTGTGGGCCCATTAGTTTTCATTTCGTGTGCAATTTGAGGACTAGACTAGCAGTCCCATGAGACTACAAATCCCCCAATTTTCATGGAATTAGCCAACCCAAGGGGGGTTGGGTATTATGAAACCTATTTCATGGGAATGAGTCTAGAAAGACAACATTGTCCTCTTCCTTTTCGTTTATTTCCTCAATACGCACCTCTGGTGCTGCTCTTGCTTTTCGTTTAATTTTTTTTATAATTATGCCATTGCTTTTCTTTCATTTGTTTTTGTTTTTGTTTTTTTTTGCTTGTCATTCTAACATTGTTTCTACATCAAGTATCTGGGTAAGAATCAAGGATTAAGCTGTTCTCGATTTTCATTTTTTTCCTTTGATGATATGAAATTCACATAAATCACAACTCATTACTATCGTCATTCAATCTGTTGTATTCAAGTTACTTGTTGATTCATTTTATCCATTGGAAATTTGGACCAAAAAATATATTATTCGTCATTTGAAATATGGGGGGAAAAGGTGGAAAATTTGCCATTGAAATTTGAAAAAAAAAAACTTCCAAATAAATATGCTATGTGGTCAAAGAGTTCTTGAATTCGGTCAAAGAGAAATTCATAGTTTGCCTCCCAATAATAACCGAGTCCTTTTTGAACGAAATGGGGTGATTTTGGATCGAGCACTTGGGGACGTCCGATCGACTTGATCTCCGCGAGGGCCCCTCGGAATTTGATTTCGAGATGAATGAACGGCTCGGATCTGCCGTTTGGGACCCAAAAGTGGGTCCCCGAGACCCATCTGTGCACTATCTGTGCATGCACATCTGTGCCTTTCGTTTTACCGATAATAACCTAGTGATGAAAAATGGTGTTTCTATTTAAGTGTAAAAGTGGAAAAAATTATTTTAAATCAATCATATTCTATGCAAAACAAACATGTTATTAGTAATTTCATGATCTAATCTCGTGCAAAATAAACATGAGGAAAGAATTTATCTCCTTGTTAATAATTCTATCTTATTGTCAATCTCAATCTTAATCTCACCTCATTTCCAATTCCTTTTAAACGAAACTTTCTATCAAACGAGGTCTTATTGCTTCCACGCTACCAATAATCAATGAGAAATAGTAAAACATCAATCTGTCAAAATTTGTTTTCTTTGGACGTGATGGATGTCATTCATTTCACGTCAAAATTAGTACTATTATTTTCTTTAATTTAGTAATTTAAATTTCAAGTTACAAAAAGAAACCTGAAGTGATTGAGAGGGAGTCAGTCAGTCATTCACGTGAATCGATGCAGTGTCACTACTTCTACCGTCATTTACCCAAAAATGCTCCCGTGTTTGTCGCGTGCACTCTACGCCTCTATCCCCTCTCCGACTGTGACCCCGTCAACTCCTCTCCCTCCCCAGTGATCATTCTGATCAAAAAAAAAAAAGATCATTCGGTTCCTCAGGCACCGCTGCGTGGTGTCACACAGCAATCTCTCACAAATTGCGCATTTACTTGCAATTTGCTCCTATACACTTCGTCGTGAGGCTCGTGTAAAATTAAAAGTTGTGTAGTAGAATTTTGGGGTAGAGAAGATGTATAATATGTTGTGTTTATAGGGGCGGCCTAGCGGTAAACCCAACAAATCCCGGACTAGAGAAACCAAAAAATTTAAAGTTTGCACACCCCTATATATATATATATATATATATATATACATACATATATATGTTTATATAAGTATAAAGTTTTCATAAATGATGCAAAGCATATTGTTGGCTTTGTTGTCACTGGTTAGAGCATCCACATTGGCATAACCAAAATCAAAAAGTTGCTAAAGTTAGCAATGTTTGTTTAAAAAAGTGTTCACATTGAAATAACCAAACTTAGCAACCTCTTAGCAACTAACCAAACTTTGTCACTTGGATAACCAAAACTAGCAACCTTTTGCCAATAACCAAATTTAATGGACCCCACATCTACCCAATCAAGTACACCCACCATTACACAAAATGACAAAAACCTTCTCTCTCCTCTCTTAACAATGTTTTCAAAAGTTTAATTTAATTTTTTTTTTCTTTTTCAAAAGTTTAATTTTAAAAAACTGGTTTTTTTCAAAAGTTTATTTTAAAAAACTGTTTTTTTCAAAAGTTCATTTTAAAAAACTGTTTTTTTTTTCAAAAATTCCTATTAAAAACTGTTTTTTTTCAAAAGTTCTTTTAAAAAAAACTGTTTTTTTTTCAAAAGTTCATTTTAAAAACTGTTTTTTTCAGAAGTTTATTTTTAAAAACTGTTTTTTTTCAAAATTTATTTTTAAAAACTGTTTTTTTTAAACCGTTTTGTACTTAAAGAAAATTCAAAATATTTTGTAAAAAAAATTTCAAAACTATTTTTTGTAGTTTGAAAAAGTAATGTGGCAAGTTTTGTTTATCATTTGAATAAGTGATGGAGGGTGTCCATTATTTTTGGTTATGGACAAAAAATACCAATGTGGGACTTGACATTGCTAACTTTAGCAACCTCTAAATGGATAACCAAAAGCTTATGTGGCAACTTTTGGTTATCCAATTTTGGTTAGACCATTGTGGGTGCTCTTAGAGCATCCTTAATGACTTAGGGTGAGTTTCGGAATGGATTTTATCAAAATTTGATAAAATCAAGCATTTGATTTTATTCATTCGTGAGAAGAGTTGATAAAATCTTAGATTTTTGCATTAAAAAATTTAAGATTTTATCAACTCTCTGCATGAATAGATAAAATCCATTCGGAAACTTACCCTTAATTAATGCGGGACTAAAGGCCATTTTCTGTTCTCTATCAAATACTACCTTCTTAACATTGGAAAACAGGGAATGACTATAATAAACATTTATTAAAAGTTTATATTGTGTCACTTCATTAGAAATCGTAACAATTTTTAGTGTTTCGTAATTTTTCGACAATATAATTTATAACATTTTCTATAATTCATAATATTTTCGTGCGTCACTCGTAACTTTAATAAAATGGAGTACTTGTGACTTTTATTAATAAAATCGAGGTAATCGATTCATGACTTTTATAGGAATTCATATAACACTCCCAAATAAATGATGTGTATTGTACCATTTCCTAGCTTTGGTCGCAACTTTAACTACAGGTCCACAAAGCCTAGCCAAGTTTTTGGTCATAAAGTAAAGTTTGTGGGCATTCGGCCTAAATATGCCCCCACACTTTTAGGGACATCAAATGCACCCAATGTATAGTTTTTCTTTCTTTTTGTCATGATTCATTCATGTAATTATGCTTACGAGATAGGCAATAAAATTTAGGTTTTTCCTCCTTTGCCATAGGAGCATGTACGACAGAAATAGTATATTCATCATTTCAGCTATTTGGCTAGCTTTTACACCAAAAAAAAGGATGTAGCAACCTCAACAACTGACTAGACAAAAAAATTTGCTATCTCAATAAAAGGAAGCGAGGTACTGTTCACAAGTCATACATATTTTTTTCATGCAAAATTCTCTCTCTCTCTCTCTCTCTCTCTCTCTCTCTCTCTCTCTCTCTCTCCCCCCTATGCATACATATACAAAAATGGTGATTATGGGGTTTTAAGTTTGCCGATTATCAAAGCTTTGTTCGATTTAATAAAGATTGAAATATCTTTGGGGTGGTTTCAGTTTGTTCAATTCTTTAAATGTATTGCTATCACAAATTGGAGATGGGCCTCTTTGTCTTCTTCGCATGCATCGGTTGGTAGAAAAACGAGAGGAGAAAGCAAAAAAATTATTATTTTATAGAGTAATAGTTAAAGCAGATAAGATTGTTGGGGTGTTAAAAGTGACGTGAGTAGTTAAAATAGAAAATGAGCATTTTCACTAGTATTTTTGAGAAAGTACCGTTGCACATGCTCTAACACCATTGTTATGTCAAGTTTGGTTGCTCTCACCATTCAAAGTGGAAGGTTGTGGTCTTTTATTTGAATGCTAAAACTTTTAGGACTTGAGAAAAGTAATGCTTACCTAAAGCATCAAACAGCATCCAATTTGCATGCGAAAAGCTCAACTTCTTCCATCTCCAACATTAAGAGATGGACCCAAACCCCACTTTATCCATTATGGCTTTTTGTTTATACCGACCCTAATTACATCGCCAACAAAGAGTTGATTGGGGATTCATTTTTTCTTTCTATAATCATTTGCGTGATAAAGTCAGAAAGCAACGCCAGTAACAGTAGTGTATTACGAGAATAGTAGGGGTGAAATCCGTTTGGTTCGGTTTGGGTGATTTGTTACAGGACCGATCCTGACCAATTTTCAATCAGTTTCGGTTCAGTTTGGGGTGGGGTTTTTTTTTTTTTTTTTTGTCATACGATATACATGAGTGATGTTAGTGGGAAAGTTAGTTAGTGGGTTAAACAAACAAAGGAGGTTCGATGTCTCTCCATAGACACGAACCTTAGACCTCTCCCTTGACAAACAAGGGATTTGGGGTTGCTATTGTGCAGCCCCCCACACAACAACTGTTATGCATCATCCGAGTCGTCTGTTGTTAGGATGAACAACCCAAATTTCATCTTGCACACATGACAACGAACGGTTCGGATACAAAGGTACTGAGGTGAAATTTGGGTCTTCCATCTGAGCAACGAACGGCTCGAAATGGTGCAAAGCAACTGTTGTGCAGGGACTGCATAGCAGTAACCCCGTGTCCACAAACAAGAGGTACAACCTGATAAGCTATAAGCGACATTTGAGGTGGGGTTGGTTCGGTCGGGAATTTCGGTCTAGCCGAAATGTGCCTCCTTGGGACAAATCAGAAAACTTGTTGGGCCAAACTAAAAAAAAAATTATAATTTTCTTTTACCAAACACCACCCCACCCATTTTTTATCCCACAATCCACCTGTTTTTTCACATCCCTTCTGTTTTATTATAAATTTGGGTTTATTTTGTTCGGTCCAATAAAATTCGGTTTGATTCGGTCCAGCCATATTTCCAAACCATCGAAACTGAACTGAACCAGTCTAGACCAACCAAAAACTGAAAATTCCGGTCGGTTAGGAGATGTCGGTTATTTTTTCACCTCTAGAAATTAGTCTAAATGTGCATAAACTTGCCTGAATTTTGGGCTAAAAAGTAAAATAAAAATGTGAGCTAGGTTTAATTATTTAATACTCTCATAGTTTCATAAGACACATTTACATGAGGAATTAGTCTAAATGTGCATAAACTTGCCTGAATTTTGGGCTAAAAAGTAAAATAAAAATGTGAGCTAGGTTTAATTTTTTAATACTCTCATAGTTTCATAAGACACATTTACATGAGGAGAGTGACACATAACGGTCAAGGGGTCCCTGTAGTGCACAAAATATACTACACAGGGCAATGCACATCATTTGGCCGTCCATTTCGACAATGAACGGCTCGAATTTAATCCAAACAATTGACGGTCGAATTCAATTCACTGCTCAGATTAAATCCGAACCGTCCATTGTCAAAATGGATAGTCGAATGGGACACTACACAGTGCAGTGCATTTTGTTCACTGCACCATCCCCAAGCCGACACATAATACTCCAAGAGAACTTCATTTGTTTTCTCAAATCAATCTTGGTTGAATAGACTCATCTTCCAAGCTAACCTTTTGATCTAGGTGAAAGTTAGTTGGTCAATACACTAACCCATCTTACTCGTACTACACGGTGACATTTTAGTTTCAACTGCGATGAGAATTTCCTATGGATGGCTATATGTAGTTGAAAGGCAATACCTCAAAATAATTTTTTCTAAAAATTAATACAGGTTATTCTCTCACAATAGATCACATAAAAAACCGTGAAAAATTAATTTATTCTTAAAGACACTCTTAGCGGAACACGCCCTCAATGTTAATCCTTGATGGTAAGGGGAAAAAAAAAACTTTGTACGAATCATTTTTTTCGTCCCAAAAAAGTACTTTCAAGTAGTAAAAAAAAAAAAAAAACAGCCTTATTTATCACTCTTATCTTCTTATTTCTCATGCAAAGATTCCTAAGTGATACTCACATTTCAAGAAAACCCTAAAAACATTTTTGAGAGAAACCATGCCCCAAATCCATTTCCCAAAAACATACTATTAAAGAAATGGATTTGCAATTACCCAAAGTCCCACACACTTGCCCCCAAAAGACCTTGAGAAGACACATTTCTAGATCCACACACCATCACCATAAACTAAACCCACCTTGAAAATTGGGCGAAACTGCAAAAACTTCCCCCTCCTCCCATCAATCCCAATAATACCCTCTTTAATTTGACGTAGAAAGAAACCAACCCTTTTGATTATAAAGTATATAAAAGTTAAAAATCATCCTTTAAGTAAATATTAAGGATTTTGTTAATGTGTGTCCCCAAGGCACATGATAATGTTCATTAAATAAGTCTAATTAAATCTACTTTTGCTAAAAGTAGTAAAAATACTTTACATTAACTCCTTTGTTTACATGAGAACTCTAAGTTTGAAATACAAGTCATAAATTACGTTTACTATTTTTAACAAAAGTTGTTTTAATTAGGTATATTTAATGGACTTTATCATGTGTCTTAGGGGCACACATTAACAAAACCCAAATATTAAAAAGAAAAAAAAAACATTTCTACATGTGAAGTCCATTTATCAGTGTTAAAATAATAATTTATTTATATGTGAAATTTATTTTTGTTTGTGCAAATACTTGAGCGACCGAGTTGAAGCCCGTAGCAACTAAAATTGACAGCGATTAGGACTTGGAATTAAGCATTTCACTTTTGAAGAGTAATTTAATTCTTCACCCACCTTTAACATTGTTACTCTTATCTCGAACTTGTTAATTATTTTATACGTAGGAAACAAGAGCATTAATTGCATGGCCCCAAGAAATTTAACGACGTCCAAACACCATTTTTTTAAAAATGTAAGTGAAAAAAATTTGATGCCATCCATAATGTTAGTGACCAAATTGCAATCCTCTTTTTCGATATGGGTTGATTCAATAGTAAAAGAGAAATTTTGGTCTTTCTACACATCATAGGCAATTCAATCAATAAATATTGTTAGGTAAACAAATACATGTGCATTTAAAAATAATACAGTCAGTGTTTATTGAACAGAAATGCGACCTAGGGAATGCAACAAAGATTTGTCTTCCCAACCCCTCTCCTCCAATTTCTCTATAACTAGACACCTACTGCCAAAACCTCAAAATCCACCAAAACCTCTCTCCCATTATTTCCCTCAACCCAATGCTCCCCCAAAATTCATCATTTTCAGTTAGACAAGTGAGGAAAAGTAAAGAAACAAATAAACAATGAAAGATCCCATTCCCCCCTCTCTCCTAGCTAGTTCTCTCTCTACAAGTAGCCAAAGTTTCTTGATTTAACATCACTTTCTGTTCTGTATCTATCTATTAGTAGTATTATTTTCTCTATTTCGATTTGTTTGTCTCTTATTCTATTATAACCAAATAAAAAACTAGTGATATTTTTAAATTAGTAATAAATTTTATATCCAATGTGGATTTTATTTGATTAATCTCAATTAGTTTTATAAACGTTTTTAAAATTACATAAAACATTATAAATTACAAAATATAATCATTTGAAAAATAATGCGAACTCCCAAAATGGATTAACAAATTTAGACAGAGGGAATAGTATTTTTTCAAAAAATAAGCTAGGTAGCGCACTTTAATAATTTTGAGGGCCCAATCTCATTATCTGTTTGCAGGGAGTCAAACTATTACTAGTATGTTGCCTATAATTGTTTCATGCTTCTAAATATTGTATCTAGTAAGGCAGAAATGAGAGTGAGCTGACTAAATGAATTATACTTAAAATAGCAATATTTTTGGTGTGTTAATGAAAATTTTATTACTTTTTGTCAGATTTTTTGGATTACTTATTCCTTCATGAGAGTAACGAAAAGCATAAAAATATGAACCAAATTATAAAAAATATAAAATTGACCCCCCTAAAAAATGTCAATTTTAAACCTTTTCTCTTTAGCAAACTTTTTCTTCTTCTAATAAAGAATTTAATTTGAAAAAGACGAATACGTCATTGCGAATAGGGTTGCAAACGAGCCGAAATAAGCTGATATTTAAAATGTCCATGCTTGTTCAATGAAGATTTGAAGAATTGAGCTTCCCTAGGTTTGAGTAAAATTCGAACTTGTTTACAACCCTTGACGAGTAAAAAATATTAAGGGTGTTCCACTAACAAAAAATTGTTTTTTCCAAACATCGAAACAAGTTATTCTCTCATAATACATCACATAAAAAACTATGAAAAACCATTTTTTTCAAAAAAACTGGATTAGTGGAACACCCGCTAAATATTTGTGCTCTCATACAAGTCTGGAAGTGAAATAAAATTTTATTTTGTACATAATAAGATTTTGATTATGTACATGTACAAGTTTATACATATTCTTGGTTATATGTGAAATTCTTACGGGAGTATACATATTTTTACTCCAAGTTCGTGAGCTCAAGCGGAATAATGGGTTCACTATCTGCGTATTTATAATATTAAACGAGCATAAATTGAAGCTTCAGTTCAATTCGTTTAATACCCAAATCAAACTTAAACGTGTTTTTAACGAATCGAGTTTCGAACAATTCACAAATGATTTGATTCATTTACATCCCTAATTGCGAATCATCTTTGTGCATTTCCCCTTGCCCTCCACTTTCTAACAAATTTAATCCGAATACAATTTTTTTTTTTTATAAAAAGGCTAGAAAGAACAGGATAATAATTTTTTACCAAATTGCTTCTACGTTAAGTTACAAGTTTGGGTAAAAAACCAAAAACTAGTTTCTTAAAAAACCATTTTGTCCTTATTCTATTTTTTTTTTGCATTTGTTAGATTTGCATCAAGATTTTGTGGTTTTTGGATTTCTCTCGACAAGACGAAACTAACGAGTATAAAATTATGGTCAAAACTCAATTTGTTTTTAATAAAGCCAAAATAGTTGATTATTGGACCTATTTTGGCTTTATTAAAAAAATTGAGTTTTGACCATAAATTTATATTTGTTAGATTCGTCTCATCGAGAGGAATTCAAAAATCACAAAATCTTGACGCAGAACTACCCAATGCAAAAAAAATTAAACAAGGACAATAATTTTTTTTAAAACCGGTTTTTGGTTTTTTACCCAAAGGAGGCCAAGTCAACAACAATTTATCAAATACTGGTTAAAATACAAATAATTTTAAAAAATAGAATTGCAACACATTCAACACATATCACCGCACTTCTCAGTTCTCACATACCAACACCATCTTAATTAAGCAGATGTAGTTAGAAATTTTAATTAATTACTGTAAATAATACCACACCAAGAAACAAGAGAGAAATAAAATATGAGTGTTCTATTGACTGTCCACTGAATTGTTAACAAGAAAAAAAGATAAAAAATTAGCATTTCAAAAAAAAATTTACACTTTACAATACACTTTCACTCGATGTTAAAAAGAATTATACTTTCACTCCCTTTAATGTAATTTTTTTTACATATTTCAGTACATTTTTTAATTTTTAATGAGTAGCATTTTCGACTAGGTTGAATACTCCTATGTTGTTTTTTTATCATAACCCTTCTGTTGATGTTGGTTGACACAGTGATTTGGACTTGAAAGCCCCCATCTTTTCATGTCTATTGACACTGATTGTTGATATTTCACTTGCCCTTGTTCATGTCCTGCCCTCCTCTTTTTGACCCTCTCTCCTATTTCTCTACTATCTTTGCCCTGTTTCTTCTTCTTCTTTAAGCTGTGTGCACTGCAGCTGGCTAAAACTCTCACTTCTAGAGAGAGAGAGAGATTGAGAGAGAGAGGAGAGAGAGAAAAGGGTAATGGGTTCTCTGGGAGGTGAAGGTGCAAAGAAAGCAATGTGGTTATATCCAAAGGTCATGGGTTTTAACCCTACTGAAAGATGGGGGCACTCTGCTTGCTATTCTGATGGATTTATCTATGTCTTTGGGGTATGTTTCCTCCTCTCTTTTTTCTTTTTTTTTTAATCTCAAATTTTTGAATTTTATTTGTGGGTTAATCAGGATAATGCTCTTCTGTTTCCGAATTCTCCGAGTTTCTTTTTGTTGGTTATGATTTTGGGTAAACTCTCTTTTTATTTTGTGGCAAGGATATTTTTGGATAATAACATGTACACTTTCTTCAATGCCTTTAGTTTTTGCTAATTTTACTTGTTTGTATCTTGTCATATGCCTTGAAATTTGTCTTTGTTTCCACTTTCTCTATTAAGTAGGATTGTTGAGTGGGTTGCATCACAATAATCTCCTTGCTTTGCTTGATGAAGAAATGTTTTTTCTGTCCATTTTTAGCCCTGTAATTGTTGCTTCATAGTTTACCCTGCAATTTATTTCCTTTAAAGGCATGAAATTTAATGCCCATGGTTTCTTGCATTTTTAGTCCTTGCTTCAGAATAGCCTTTTTGCTTTTGTGTGAAATTTGCTAAGTATTTCCTGCTCTAATATTTTAATTTATCTAGCCAAAACCAAAATTAGGAAGAAAAATCCTTAGGTTGTGTCCGATCACGGATTTATAGAAGGAAAAGATGAAGTGAAAAGGCTAATTTTATTCGTTGGTTTCCCTGTCGATTCATTTTCTTGGCCATTTCCGGGTAAGAGGATCAGAAAGTGCGTTTATGTCAATGAGAAGGGTGCTTCTAAGTAGTAAAATGGGGGAGAAGGGATGCCATAAATGGGGTTTTGAACGAGGCGAACTTTTCTTTAATGAATTAATTTTCTTTGGCACATTGTATACAGGTTGGATCAATGAACTAAATACTGACAATTTTGGTAGTAGCTTTCAGGATTTTTTTACCAAGTAAAATATTTCTGCAAAAGAAGAATTTCTTGGTTTTATATCTAGACATTTATATGATTCTAGGTTTATGCACATACTTCTCGGTTGGCTGACCAATTTCAGACACGATACTGTCTCAAAATCAGAGCAAAAGCTTAAGGACTTTTCCAGAATGATAATCTTGGGGTTTCTATTTCGATCATATATTGATGTTCTCTTTGTCTAACCCATTTCAGGGATGTTGTGGAGGTCTACATTTCGGTGATGTCATCATGCTGAATCTCGATACAATGGCTTGGACCACTCTAGTAACCACTGGCCAGGGCCCCGGCCCAAGAGACAGCCATAGTGCTGTACTTGTTGGTCTTAAGATGATAGTATTTGGTGGCACAAATGGTTCTAAGAAGGTCAATGACCTCCATATCTTGGATCTTAGGACAAGAGAGTGGACCCGACCAGATTGTAAAGGGGTCCCACCTTCCCCTCGCGAAAGTCACACTGCCACACTTATCGGTGACGAGAAGTTGGTTATATTCGGGGGCAGTGGTGAAGGAGACACGAATTACCTGAACGATTTGCATGTTTTAGACCTCATGACGATGAGGTGGAGTTTCCCTGAGGTCAAGGGGAATTCTCCGGTGCCTAGGGATAGTCACAGTGCTGTTTCCATGGGGACAAAGGTTTTTGTGTATGGTGGAGATTGTGGCGATAGGTACGAAGGTGATATCGATATGTTTGACTTGGATACGTGGACTTGGTCTCGGGTATGTAATGTAAAACTTCTAACTTGAATATATGTGTGCTGAGCTAATAGTGAGACATTGTTTGAATCCATGTGAAACTCAGTGTTGTGTTTTCATTATGTCTTTGGTTTTCTGGTGGTCTTTTTGTTTTACAGTTGGTTGTTCAAGGACCTTCACCTGGTGTTCGAGCGGGCCACACTGCTGTGACCATTGGACCTAAGGCAAGTAATGTTACAAATATTTTAGATAAGTGAGAGAGTAATTGGGCACTAGAACATGGCCATTTATGAAACCAAGTCCAAATTTTTGGTGCAACAATTGAACGGGTCTTTTTGTGCCACGGATTTGGTCGTTTTTTGATTGATGAATTGTGGAATATAACTTAGTTATCAATATTGCCTTATAATTAGCTGAAGATATGGTTTGCTGCTTAATCAGGTATATGTCATAGGAGGCGTCGGGGAAAAGCAATACTATAATGACGTTTGGGTCCTTGACGTAAGTGCTTGTTCATGGACTCGGCTTGAGATACGTGGCCATCAACCGCAAGGGAGGTTTTCTCATACAGCTATTCTTTCAGAGACGGACATTGTCATATACGGAGGGTGAGTTCTGAAAAAAGTCATAGAACTCTTAGCATTGTTTCCTTTTATATCTCAGTCATGCTATAGATCCAGAAATCATTCACAGAAAAGATGCAATGCCTGAATATTATTATTATTTTTTAGAAAATTATCATCTATACATTGCTTTTCCTTCATTTCCTGCTTCAAATGTGCAGGTGTGGGGAAGATGAGCATCCTGTCAATGAGTTGCTTGTCTTGCAGCTTGGAAACGATCATCCCAGTGGCCGTTACAACATCTCGTTGTGCAAAATTTTCGGAAATCCTTGTAACCAGCAAAAGAGAAGGCTTATAAGAGAAACAAGGAACAACTCGGTATGATAGCGTAAACTAAATCCTCTCAAGTGATCTTTCCTATAATTAGGAATAGAGAAGCTGATAAATTTGTGTGCCAACAGAGAACTATGGTGTTGGGGAGTAATGTAGAAGTTGTTAGAACGCAAGCTCGGGAACTTGAATTGGAGTCCAATAAATCTATACAAATTAATTCAGGTTGGATCTAAAAGAATTTAACATCTTTCATGTGATAACTTTGCATAGATGTAATTCTAACTGGGATTTTTTGGTGAAGATACTGTGCAGTCAAAGAGGAAAAGAGCTAACAATTCAAGGGTGTTCGAGATAGAATCAGAACCCGAAGAACATTCTCTTTCTCTGTCCCAGCATTCGTCTCCATTCTCCGTGCAATCTGATCAAGAACAGACCCCTGTGAAAAATGGTGCTCATTCAGTCACGGCCTCTCAAGTATTTCCCTTGTTTAAGCAGAAAAACCAGATCTCAAGCAACGGACATTCTAATGATGTCAAAAGTACGAAATTGAGCCCCAGGGATTTCCTTCGAAAGGATCCACGAGATTTACACTTTTTAAGAGGATACCCGAACCAGCCAACCTCTGAACAGCATCTTCATGTTGCTCATATGGGTAGGAATGAAGCACATCATCCAGGGAATGAACAGCGACTCTTAGACGCAGGACCGTTCCAAAACCTGGTAATTATCAAATTCTCACATACATCTTGAAATGTGCCTGTCTGTGCATGTTTGATTATATTTGGAATTTCGGATACTTACCCATTGACACTCTACCAACATATTCTATTCATGCCTCGTAGCAAATGAAGGTCATCTTTTAGACACTTATGGGGATGCTATTAAAATCTCAAGAAACCAAATCCCTAATTGGTTACAGACAGATCAATTGAAGCATTTGAAAGACGATGAACGATTGCAGGCCCCTCTGGATTCAGAAAAAAGGGAGAAAGGGAAGGAGTGTAGTTTCTCATCAAATCTCACTAGTGAAAACTCATCTCATTTTTTTTTTTCCTATATAACTTGTGAGCTTGCCTGTGCCTCAACTAATTCCATGGTCCTGGAGTTAACGACCGGGCAACTCCTACTGTGACCGCAAGGTTTGGAATGTTTGGCCTCTGTAGGATTTGAACATGCGACCTTATGGAGGACAAGCATTTATTGCTTTTCTCTGACGTAGTTGAGAGCAGTTTAGAAATCAGTTCTTTTCTTTTGGGACTGAAATAGTGTTACATAGCTTAAGAAGGAGGGAACAATCGCTCTTCCTTAGAACATTATTTTGTTGTTGCATATTATGCATATCATTTGAACGTACGTTAACTCTGCCACCAGGTTGGAGCTGACATCCGAGGAAAAATCGATGGAGCTTTCGATTCTGGTTACTTGATGACAGCAGTAGTCAATGGGAAGATTTTTCGAGGAGTCTTATTTGCTCCGGTAATTAACGTGTCTATCAGTTATATTGTGTAGTGGTTCAACATGTTTCTGAAAAACTTAATGCTATCAATCAGGGACCTGAGGTTTTGTCAAGAGGGACAACTCTACGTCAAAACCCTTCTTCCCAAAGTAATCAAAGGTTTAACGTCAATCAACCAGGCCCGCACATGAATCATATCAGTCCGGGCCCTTTTGTAAGGCATTCACAGCAGCAAATTCATGTGGCTCGACCTTCTCCGGTCATTAGAGAAACAAATCTCAGAAGCGATCTTCAAGGAGTGGTTCTGACACTGGGAGGACCCGGTGGTGGCGATGGTGGATTGTAGGTGAATTGGAGCAAGTATTTGAGCTCTTATGTGGTTCAGTTTTCTGTTACTTCGTGAGATGGAGTGGATTTTGTTTTTCCCCTTTTGGACATGGTTCAGTTAGCTAAGTTGCTTGTCCTGAAGCTCAAATCATGTAGTTAGATAAGTTAGTTGCTTTGGAGTTGAAATCTTGTTTTACGGGTTGTCGACCCGAATGTTGTTTGCTTTCATATTTAGTAAGGGTTTTTGAAAATTTGTTGAAGTTAACACATGTATATTATAGCTTCATGGATTTTTTTCTCAAAATCTCATTTTTATTCAATCGGATGAAGGATTGCTCCAACTTCATATAGATACGCGATTAGTACTTGACCGATTGCTAGTTTTGAACGAAAATCCAACTCTAGTTAATTTGATCGACAATTAATAGAGATCTCGTCTAGGCTTTTCGTGCTAGTTTTGAACAAGCTTCAAAATTTTACGCGGATATAATCGGGTGATACTGCCATTTGTAGACTTTATTTTTCACGACTGAAATTAAGTATTAAAAAAGAAAGAAAGAGGAAAATGATAGGCAGATCCTTAAGTATAGATTTGTAATAAAAAAAATTGTCACCTTAGGTACAGATTTTGGAAGGAGAAAGCATACTAATAAAGGCTTTCAAAGAGTATATAGGGGTGCATAAAGTTTTTGTTTTTATTTTTATTTTGTTAGGTAATGGTGGAATACATGTAGGACTGGAATGATGTTTACTGCTCCTTTCTCTTTGGCAGATTCAATTGAAAAGAAAAGAGACACTGACGTATTGCAGATAGTCATCAATCAATCTGTTTGCTAACAGCAAAGTCGGTGCCAGAATAGAATTACCAAAGTTATTTTTTGACATGCTATTGTTAAAAATAACAATGGCACTGTACCAATTCGGTGTTATTTTGGCACAATCTTAATAGTACAGATTAATGAATTAAACTCATCTCTCTCTTTTTTTTAAAAGAAAATCAAATGCCTTAGATGAAGTGAGAAAAATAGTAATTGCCATCTTGATATCAAATTTGACACCAAAGACATGCCAAATTATGGCAATAGGAAGAGAAGGCAATGGGTTGGACTTGCTCTAAATAGGTACATATTGTGTATGAACATCTTCATTGTACAATCTTACCTGGAGTCATTTAAGAAACAATTAGTATCATATAACAGATTGTTGATACAATCAAACCGCGAAATTGGTTGATGTTTGTTTATTCAATCTTCAACACGAGTCAAAAAATTGATTTATTTATCTAAGAGCTCTATTGAACAAAAAGGATCAGCATCTTGCCTTTGTTTTCAAGATCTTACGATTGAGGATAGGCTTTCATGATGCAATGTGAATTGATACGTATATCATATTTAAGAAATTATAATATAAGCGTGTGTCGCTATACTTATATCACGATTCAACATGATTAGAGGTAAAATCGATATACATCTCTCTATTTGTATCTTATGTAACAAAACATTAACGGTGGGCCTGTAGTGAGTGAGCTCACTACATGAGTATAATGATATCACTTGACTGTTCGATTGGTGATTAACGGTGAGAAGGCAAGACATAGCATGACTTGTGCTTATCATTGACAATCATTAGAAAAATGGCCCGACGGATGACTGTTACTATACAATCGCTGGAAAAATAACCTGACAGGTTATATTTATTGCTAATTGAATTACTCACTATAAATGATCTTATTACACTTAATAAATATATTTAGTTAATATAATATTGACATAAATAATGAAACAAATCACTTGGGTTTGAAAGTAGATTGACAGAGGTTTTAGAGTTTCAAGAAAACGTGTATTTATCTACTCCTTTTGTCTCAATTTCTTGGTATTTCTTTCCATTTTGGAATGTCTCACTTCTAAAAACATTCATCAAAATTGAGTCACTTTTCAATTTTACCCTTAAAAAGTATTTTTCTCATCTTATTTGGCTAGTCTATTATCTTTTATTTTATAACGGTTTTTATGAGTTTGAAATTTTTGTATAATAAAACTAATTGATATCTATCAAACAAGATCCATATTGAATATGTTTTGACTTTCATATAATAAATTAGCCTTAGAAATTTGGTCACAGTAATATAGAATAGATTTAGGGGCAAAATAAAAAAAATTCAATACAAAGTTTTCACACCCCTTAAAAACCCACTTCTCCAAAAGGGGCCAAGAAATTGGGACGGAGGGAGTATTTTTCCCATTTTGAAATATGACAGAGAGTCCCAAAGAAGTTTTTGGTAGCGGAAAGGATGAGTTGAGTCGTTTTGGAACTCTGAATAAGTCTCCCTTGATTGACTTATTTTAACGAGCTTAAAATTGAGGCATAGGTTAAATTTGTTTAGGCTTGGTTTTCATTTGCTAAAATCAAGTGGATGATTTTAACAAATGAAGTGGGGAGGTGATTTTATCTCTAATGAATCTGGACAAATATGTGTTTAAATTTATTGGAGATAAAATCGCATCCTCATTTCATTTGCTGAAATCATCTACTTAATTTTAACAAATATTCATTTTAACAAATAAAAAATCAAGCCTCATTAGTCTAACAAATCAAACTTCAACAAGTCTTTACGTGAATAACTTTTTTCATTTACAGCGTTTGATTCCCAGAGCGGGTCCCAAACACAAAAGAAGGATTTGTACCAATCAATAACAGTACAGTAGTCTAGATTTTGGAGGGGCGTCGTGACGTGGGAAAAAACTCCCGTGCATTCCGCGAGTTTATACAGAGAGAGAGAGAGAGAGAAACCGTATGATTGAGTTTGAGGAGAGAGAAAGCAGAGGTCGCTTTCAACGGTCTGATCTGGCGGTCTGTCTTTCAAACCTCGTCATCCCCACGGCTATTTCCACTGTAACTCTCTGCAACTGCAAGGAGTAATGAAGATGAGAGAGAGGAAGTGGAGTGTCTCTTCGGATAAGACGTCTCTCTTGACGTTTGGGCAGAGATCACGTTATCATATCTCTTTTTCTTTTCTTTTCTTTTTTTCTTTCTCTTTTTGGGAAAACGGTTGTGTTCGGAATGATTTTTGAGAATTTGAAAACTAGTTCTCAAGAAATCATTCCGAATAAGTTGATTTCAATGTAAAAAATGTATAGAAAAATGAAAGTGTATTAAAAAATGTAAAATGTGGAGTATATTGGAGTGTGTGTCTCCATTGTTTGTCTGTGTGATTATTGTGCGTCATTTGGACACATGTGAGCCAAACCCTTCCTTATTTTTGACAAAAAGCTTTCAGATCAGTTTACATGCATCTCAAATGAATTGATCGAATGCTGATAATTTATACCGAAACTAGCAAATCCAAAAGAAGTTGTAATTTCTTGTGATCTAAACCTAAGAATTAATCCCTAATCAATTATCATATGTTAGCAAATTCACTAACTAACTAGAAAAATATGTTGGTTGTATTTGGTTAGATAGTTTAGTTTAGTTTAGTTGTTATGATGTCAGCAGATGTAATGAGTACCCCCGAGGTGGTAGCCCAATTGGCATGGGTGATGGGGCTTAAATACATTTCCCACATGTGCACTCGAGTTCGAGTCCCTCCAGTCATAATACATGTCTGTACTAAAGGGCTGCGTATTGGGTCATATGCCAGTTGTGCACTCAGGTGGTGTTGTAGTGATGGTATGTCCTCACAAACAATAGCTATGGCTCGAACCAGACATTCCACAGCGGATCGGGAGCCCCTATGGTCACGCCTAAGGGGGGTTGATACGCCAATCGCCCC
Source organism: Vaccinium macrocarpon (assembly GCA_022606695.1). Classification (NCBI taxonomy): domain Eukaryota; kingdom Viridiplantae; phylum Streptophyta; class Magnoliopsida; order Ericales; family Ericaceae; genus Vaccinium; species Vaccinium macrocarpon. The sequence goes on along the minus strand of CM040170.1, from coordinate 39,054,926 downwards.
CTCCCACCCTTTTTTCGTTAAAAAAAAAAAAACCAGATGTAATGAGTGGAAAAAGATAAAGAGAAATGAGAAAAATGATGATACCATCAAAACTAAAACTAAACAAGGAAACGAATAAGGTCATTATCTCTCCTAACCCCTTCCTTTCCAAGAGATTCCCTTGCCTATAAATCTAGGGGTATCGGGCCCCCTAGTATAGACCATGTACCGACTAGCGTCGGACTCCCTTGTGGATCTGACACGATTGATCCAAGCCGTTCATTCATCCAAAAATCAAATTCCGAGGGGGCTTTAGGCGGAAATCAACTCAATCGGACGTTCCTAAGTGCTCAATCTAAAATCACTGAATTTCGCTCAAATTTTTTTTATACAAATAGGGTGATTTTTGACCGAACACTTAGGAACGTCCGATTGAGTTGATTTTTGTGTAGACCCCCTCAAAAAATGATTTTGAAATGAATGAACGGCTCCGATCGATCGTTTGGAACCTACAGGGGGTCTCGCGCGACGGTCGGTGCACCATTGATGCACCCCATCTGTATCTGTAGAACGGTTGTTCCCTTGCCCCCAACCCCATTGGAGAGGTTGTTTCTATTTTTTGAAATAAAAACTTTTTTGTTTTTTTAGGAGTAGTAATTATGTTCTTTTATTGCTGGTCCACAATAAGCAAATAAAAGATTAAACCCCCAAAAAAAAAAAACACAAACTTTAATGTACTTTTATACATTTTAAAATATTATATATATATATATATATATATATATATAATACAAAAATGTTAGAGCCACACACACACTCTCACATGTGATGGGTCCCACCCGATGGCTCTATCACACAAACTTTAGTGTGTGTGGCTCCATCACTATTCTATATTATAAGGGTATTGCTAACGTGTGCCTAATAAGCACACAAATAAACAAAAATAACACACACTCCAATATACCTTTTGATACTTTTCAATATACTTTCACATATCCTTATACACTTTTCATATATTTCAATATATTTTTTCAACCTTAACGTGTGCCCTTAAAAATAGATAAGTAGGCAAATTTTAGAAATTTTCTCATTAGCTTGTTTTGGGGGCAAAAAAAATCCCGGACAAGCTCCTGGCCTTGCTCCCTTCCATTTTTACCCCATTTTCAAAAATTGTTTTCAAAAAGATTCTCCCCACTCATTACCTTATTATTTTATTTCTTTCTTTATCTCTATCTAATCATTACTTTATTATTCTCATTTTCTAAAACTCAACCAAACACTATCTAAAAAATTCTTCTCAAAAATTTCTTTCCAAAACTCATCCAAACACAGCCTCAATCTTTGCAGTGGTGGTTCTACTTTTTTTTTTTAATAGGTATTGCCATAGTCCACGTTGAAGGTTCATTTTCACGTCATTAGGCGTATGATATCACAAACTGAATTATTAGTTGACACTAACAAATTAACAAGGGGTTGGGACATCTAAATCGAGGATGTGGAATGCGTAGGCAGCAAACTAGTCAAGCCAAATCGTGTTTTGCAGTGTTCAAACTCAACTGTTCAAAGCTGTTTCGGCTCAAGTTCGGCTCGATTAGTATTGAGGATCTTGTTTAGTTTTGGGGTAATGATTGAAGAGAGAAATAAGGGTAATGATTAAAAACACAGGGTTATGATTTAAGAGATAAATGAGAATAATAATTGAAGAGAAATGGAAGTAATAATTGAGATGACATGTCACAAAGCCCAAAAACAAAAAAGGACGTTGGATCATTTACTAAACAAATTTCTACAAATGATCCAAGCCGCTATGAGCCAAGACAACTAAATCAAGCCTTTTTTTAAAAAAAAAAAAACAGAAAGACATTCAACTAAATCAAGTTCGATTCCTTTACTAAATGAGTTTAAAATTCAAGCTCAACTCGTCTCTTAACGACCGCTTCCATTTTAAAAAGATTCATAGAATACATTCCTCTAATAAATCTACACCACTACAAAAAATTGAGTTTTAGTAACACCTTAGTGACAACGACGTGTCACTAAAAATGTGTTGCTAAAGGATATTTAGTGACGGTTTTTTGTACTAATTTGTCATAATTTTGTAATTAGTGACAAAACAAGAAAAAATTGTCACTAAAACTTTTTAGCAACACGCTTTTAGTGACAACATCATTGTCACTAATGATCAATTTTTTTTTGTAGTGACCCTTCATCTCCTCACTTTTTAAGGCAATGTAGATCTACTTAAATGTTGCATTTAATGATCAAATAGAGAAAGATCTCAAAACTGTAAATGATGTTATATGTACTTTAAATTTCATTTGTCGGGTAAAACAATGGGTAAAGCAGGTAGTTTATTTAAGTTGAAATTATATTACGTTCTGATGTGGCACGTGCATCCGCTAGTTCTATATATTTACGGACATATTTTGATTTTCTTTTACTATTATTTGCATTGAATCATTCATATGCAATTCGCTTAAATTTTTTTTGGGATAAGTAATTCACTTAAATTTGTTAGATCATATAGCTCAATAAAACAAAATAAATTAGGCACGGTTACTTTTCAACCAATATAAATCTACTTGATCCATATTTTGTTTTGTATATAACAAAAAAATTCATTCATTTTTGGACTTTCTTTTTCCCATGAGAATCCAATGAGAGATTGGAGAACACAAAAATAGCCAGCTGCACCACACCTTATTGGCCCAATGGTGGATTGTATCGTTACTGGGCCAAAGTGGTGAGAGTTAAATTGAACCTTGCTCTTGGGCTGACAGTTGGATAGATGGGCTTCGGATTTTTTAACCAACGGAAGTCGAGTATCTCCTCTATAACAACTCGAACTCAAGACTCTCCCGTTAAGGGAAGAGTAACTCGAGTGTATCCTCTATAACGAGTGTATCCTCTATAACAACTCGAACTCAAGACTCTCCCGTTAAGGGAAGAGTAACTCGAGTGTATCCTCTATAACGAGTGTATCCTCTATAACAACTCGAACTCAAGACTCTCCCGTTAAGGGAAGAGTAACTCGAGTATATCCTCTATAACAACTCGAACTCAAGACTCTCCCGTTAAGAGAAGAGTAACGAACCAACATATTAGATGTGGTGTTCATGCTAGGCTTTGTTTGGCTACCTTATTTTCCTAACATGTCTCATCGAAATTGAGGTAAAATGGACAATTCTTAAATAAAACACTCTACGCCAATAGATTTAGTTATTTTTTTTAATTTCAATATAACCACATAATAGGTACTAACCAATGATTACCAAAGCTAAACGAAAAAAAGGACAACGTGCGAATTAAACAAATGTATGTAGCTATACGAGGATTTGACATCAAACATAAAAGTTAGATTAATACAATTTCTAACATCAAGCAGCAAGATTGTTACATTGACATTGAAAGAATTATACCGACGTACTACACCAAGCATGTGATTTTCGCAAAAACAAATAAAATAAAATCAATCTCAATTCACAAGAACGAAGAAATAGCCTTTTACAACAAGGAAATTTGGTGGTAACTAAGGACTTTTACGTTGAAAATCTAGTAATCTTTTGGAATGATTTGAACCATTTACCTCTAAACATATACAAGTAACAATATAAAAGAATTACAACTTATTTGTATAGCACTGCGCCCCCGTCTTTTAACTTATCTAATCTAGAACCGAATAAATATATTTGCATAGCAATGTGCCCCCATCTTTTAACTTATCAAATCTACAACTGAATATTTATTTATTTTGCTAAATTTCCTGTTAAATTTGATGCAGATTCGGCTCATGTCAACTTTTTCTATCTCCCAGGTGGACCCAAAAAATGACTGAAGCCAATTTTATATGACAGCCAAAAACTTTCGTTTTGGAAATTGTGGCCGTGGGCATAATAATGAAGAATATGTCACACACATACCTTAATTTGAAATAAGAAGAAATATATGGGGTCCAAGAATAATTATGTAACAACGAAAACCCCAAGTTGATAACGGTCCCATGTGGAAACTTCGCCGCCGCCGCCTATGGGCGGCGTCTCCACCCTCTTGGAATGCCGTCAAACCCAACTCATATAAGATCCCCAAAACATATAATACTCAAATAAAAAGAAAAGAAACACGTAAAAACCCAAAAGGTCATTGGCTTTTCTCAACCCCAAGAAAAATGGTTCGTCTCCAGCCACTCATACTCTTGCTTCTGGTATCCGGGTCAACGCTGGTCAGGTCGCACGAAGAGTCCGGCGAGGGGAGCTGCGAGTCGGACTCGGAGGCCCGAGTCCCGGCGCAGTACAGGCCCGGACTCGTGACCCTGGACGGACACGCCGATGATTGGAAGGACGTTAATGGGTTTGATTTCTCTCTCCTACCTGCTCTTGACCCAGATGCAGAAAGCGCCTATAGTGGCGGAAAGATGACAGTGAAGGTACCTTTATATACATATCAATTACGTGTATGGATCTAATTTGATATATATGGGACAATAATTATAATGGGTTTTATTTGGTTTGTGGTGATTTGTAGGCTTTACACGATGGACAAAATATGTATTTCTTGTTGCAAGTTAAAGGGGACTATGTTTACTCAAAAGGGTATGTAAAATTTCAGTTTTTGCACTTTTACATCTTCTATATTTTGGCATATGATTTCCCTCTCCCTTTTAGCCATTTATTGGTTTATTTTTTGGTGGGTGGGGGCTTTTTTTTTTTTAACAGAGAAAATTCTAAAGTTAGTTATTTAGCTCCCGTCATCTAGTTTAGGTGATTCTGAAATAGCTACTGTAGTGCTTGGGAAACTTTTGTTAGGTCTTGGTGGGTGGGGGATTGAAGATTGTGATGGGTTTCCCTGAAAGTGCTATCCAAATCACATCTTCATCAATTTGAATCATGGATTGCGTAGAGATTCATACAATAACGAAAACAGTGTAAAGTGTTTTTTGGGGTCCCCTCTCTTTTCCTACCTTCTATCTGGTCAGGCGAAAAATTTGAACCCAAAATGGTCATCCTGGCTGCTTGTTTCAGTTATCAGTTAGTAACACATCCACCAATCCACCATCTTGCTTTACCCTTTTGGTCATCACTGGATACATAGCAATTGCAGATAAATAAAGTTTTTGTACAGATGCAGCATGAACACTGAATATATATATATAAAAATTCATTGTTGATCCACTTGGATAATTTGTGGACAATACATTCATCGTCCCTAGTGGAAGACATTTGTGCATTGGATAGTTATCCTTGCACCATTAGAGTTCATTTAAGTTGATGGTTATCTTGCAGAAGGAAAATCCTATTTCAGTCACTTAAAGATCAGAGAACAACCCCAAGGAGGTGCAAGTAGTAGATATGTCTTGTGGGGATTCTTCTTCATCCATGGGATGAATTCGCGTGTGTTAGTGGGGATTTTTGTCAGTTTACACAGAAGTAGACAATGTCACGTCGACGTATTTTAAACATTGTTTTAGTGGCTAATGGAGTGGTGGACCACAGACTCAAAGAAGGGTTGGGAGCCTTGGAGGTGTTATTTGTGAACTAGATATAGAAAATAATTGAGAGACTCTCAATTGTTATTGACAAATTGGATTTTAGGTTGAAGCCAAAAGGTGAATTTATGTTGCAGTTCCATGGTCAGATTTCTGTTTTGGGGAATCATTATTCTCTTTGCTCGTTTTTTCCTCAGCTATAGGGGCTTAAGGCAAGCTGATATTGCCAATCGTCTCCGATTCTTTATTATGGAAGTGTTGAGAGTAGAAGTGGGAATGGGAGTGGAACTAGGGTATGTAGAAGATCCTAAATTTGGAGTGCCGGAAGGAGCGTGTATTTAAGCTTGTATATTTTTTTTTATATCTAAACACTAGTGAGAAAAGACGGCCCAATATAGTTTCTTTATTAAAGTTATGGACTGAACACAGATAAGTCAAGTATGAGACTAGAGGCTTAAATCTCTCCTATTTCTTCTTCATTGAATATGTTTGCAAAGAGAAGTTTGAATTTCTTCCTTGAGATTTTCATGGAAGCTCCCATCCTATTTTGGAGCGCGCTCTCGCGCTCCATAGGCGAGAGATGGGATCACACTCCTTACTCGGGAGTGCTGAGTCGAGCTCCCGTCTTGGGCGTGCACTCACTTTGGAAGCTCCCTGCAGCTGAGGTTTATGATATGAGACAGAGTAGGGGAAGATGAGGTTGTTTCTCATTCGTTATTATTATTATTATTTTTTGAACTGTCTCATTCGTTATTGAACGATTGGAAATTCTTTTGTAATTTGCTTCAAGGTTAAGATCAATATTCAATATTTGTAAAAATTGCGCTCTGTTCACTGGGATAGGTTCCTAAGGTGCATGGCAGCATGAGCTGTTAATTTAATGGGCTTTGGTGATGGCTTCCAAGCTTCAGGCTTGCCACTTAGCTCTTCCTTTAGGCTATGTCGGTTTGGGATGGGGTAATGGAGTGGATTCAGGAGAGCTTTCTGGATGGTAGTGTCGATTCATATCCAAAGGAGAGCAAACTCGCTGTCATCGAAAGCACTCTGGCTTGTCTCGTACATACTTCATGTCCCTTTTTCCTATCAAGTACATTTGGAAAAATTTCAAAGGAAGTTTCTGGGGAGAGGATTGCAGGAGGACTTCAAATATCATCTTGTCAATTGGAAGGTGTGTCTGGCTAGAGAAGTAAGGGGTTCTGTATTTCACAATTTAGGTTTAATCATAGCTTTTCTTGGTAAGTGGCTGTGGAGATGTTGAGGACGGTCACTTGTGGAGGAAAGGATGGATTACAAGTTTGAAGTGCACAATAGATGATCTGTTCTGCGGATGTTCGAGATTCTGTCGAGATTAGTGACAATTTATCGCAGTTTAGTAACTTATGGTGAAGAGGTGCTTTCACTAGCTTTTCCTCGTTTGTTGGTTACCAAGGATGCTACGATAGTAGTCCTAGCGGACTATATAAAGATATTTCCAGACTGTTAAAGGAGTGCCATTGTTCAAGTTTTTTGAGCTTCTCTACGGGATTGAGATGCTGACCACCAAGGTGGACAAGTTGTGGTGGAAGCATCAGGTATGGCAATGGAGAATATTCTGGTAGATCTTTTCATTTTATTATTAATGGAGGGGCGGGGTATTCTTTGCCTTGTAGGCACTTGGAGAACAGGAACTCCTTTGAATGTTTTATTCTTGATTGGACAACTGTCCTGGACTTCCGATCTGTACTTCGGACAAGTTGATGAAGAGAGGTTACAGGTTGGCTAGCAGATGTTAAATATGTGTTGGCTGTATTGCAGTGATATAGAGTCGGTAGATCATTTTCTTCTTCACGGTGGTGGCTAGAGTTTTTGCTTCTGCTTTTAAACATTTGTGAGCTTTATTGGGCCTTCTTCTAGCCAGAAAGTACAGGAATGTTGGGGGCATAGTAGCAAATCTAAGAGGAAGAAACGTGCTTGGATGGTAGCACTTGTATGGATCATGTGGTGCTTCGGAGGAGAGAAAGACTTACTTTTGAAGGGTGTGAAGATTCTTTGAAGCTGAAAATAAAACTTGTATGTTGCTTTTGGTTGTGTGTGAAGGAGTTCGTACTTCCCTGTTTTGTTTACTATCTTTCATGCAAAGGTTGTGCCCCTTGGGGCAACGGATACACATCTACTTTGCAAAAAAAGGAAACTAGCTTCTTATTATCAAGAAGAGCTACTTAAGGGAGAGGCTAATCTCTCTTTCTTTTGATATGATATATGTAAGTGAATATTGGCGATATGTTAATGTCTTTTCCATTTTCTGCTTTCCTTTTTTGGTTTTCTTGTCCTTCAGAACGACAGTTGGATCAAATAGGTCTTAGTGTCTTAATGACCCAAAAACAAATGACGCTTCCATTTTGTCAGCGTAAAACCATGCCTCATCTTATTATTTGTGTGTGTGTATTGTCACATTTATGTGTCAACATAGCAGCCACTGACTCATTTATGTAGGAATTCATTTCCCCTCAAATAGAGTTTTCATATTAGTTGGCTCCAAGTTCATTCACGCTTAAATCGCTAACCTGGTTTGCTCATATAATTGATTTGTTTTGAGTAATGCAGGATTGGCAACAAGTGCCCATCTATTTCTCTGATGTTTCAAGTTGGTGATAGTGCCACATATCATAATGTAAGCATCTTTGTTCCACTGGAGCTTGTAACTAGTATTCATTTCCAGACACCGCATTCCCTTCTGCAAAAAAAAGAGGAGAGAATATTCTACTAATATGGAGAGTTGCTTTACTATGCAAGATGGGTGGGTGTAAAGAATCTCCAAATACATGCACCAGCAAGAGTTGCCGCGGCTATGAAGTTGACATTATGCATTTCTCAATTGGAAATGCTGTCCCAGGTCGGCTGTATGGTGGCAATACGCTAGATAACATAGAGGGTAATGGAGGTGATAGGTAGGTCTAGTATCTATGACTTTCTTGTGGAACTGTGGTCTTAAAGTGCCTTGGGGTCCATTTGGTTTGCTTTCGTTACTTACTTCATTTTTTTCTGATTTTTTCCCGTCCTTGGTGTAAGTTGTCCATCTTTTGATCATATCTTTTTTTTCTTTGGATCTTCATCTAAACAAGAGAAGTAAAAAACAAATTGGATCATATTTGGAAAAAGAAGACCAATAAGGTATAGTCCGAAAAAGGTAAACTAATTTGACCAAAATTTAAAAAAGGACTAAAGACCAAAAGATGTGGAAGAATAATCAGATAAGGAAGGCAAACCAAACGGCCCCTTACTAAATCCTAATTTGTTGTTCTTTACACCTACTCTTGTTCATCATCGACAGGTATGGTCATTTGGTTGATGTGTACTCTTGGAATCCGCATTGTAGAAATCTTGATGGAATCAGCCCTTCAGGTAATTTAGTATCAAAGGTCACCATGATGGCTCTAGATTCTTATGGAAACATTCTGTGTTCTCAGCATATTAGACTTTATTAACACTAGTATGCTTCATACCACGTTTTGTCTTCTCTCTTTTCAATTAGCATAAACTAGGTATCTTCCTATGTTGTAAGTCGTAACTCCCACCAATCATTCTCATTTGCACAAAATAAATTGTCTTGATGAATTATTTCCCTTTTGGATGTCCGAAAAACACAACAATATATTGTTAGAAATAATGAAGTTGCATAAACAATTTTTAAGTCTGATTGCGCAAGGCTTATTATTTTTAGAAGCTGCTATACGGCAAAAACAACAATTGTGGGATGACTTCAGACAGGAAGAACAGAAGGGTATCTGATAATCCCTCATTAATGCACCTATGCAGTCACATGTTCTCAAACAAGCTGAAAGAGCCTTACCCATGTCATGTTGATTGCCTTGTTTACACAGTTAGAGAAGAGCGGTCTTCAGAAATCATGCTTAGAGTCTTCTGACAGAATGGTACTCTTTTGGAGTTTTAACCCTTTAAGGGCACATGCATTGGAATTTAAAGTGGAAGACATTATTTCTGGGATTAATTCTTCTGACTTTGATTTGGGGACAATTTTCCATGCAAATCGTCGCTTGAGTTCCTCAATTTTTGGAGGTACAGGGGGCTACTATTTCAGTGGCAAAACTTTCTGAGAAGAGCCACCTCGTGCATATCTTGCCAAAAGTTAGGCCTGTGTCCAGTCCTCCCCTTCTATCACACGACGGCTCTAATGACGTGTGTGGCGCTAGACAAACTCCTTTGTTAACCCGCCAAGTTCAACCCACCAGTGTTTGTAATGCAAGCAAACAAGATCAACTGAGTTTGCAAATTGTGACTTGCATAAGCAACAAGCAAATGCACTAGATTTGAAGGAAACAACTCATTCTCATTAAGCAATTCAAGTGTTACAATCACTGGAAAGCTAGTTACAAGTACGCAACGGATGGCTACGAGAGACTAAAGCTCAAGTTCACAAGAACATACCTCACACTCCTCCCTATATATTAAAAAAATGGATTTTCTCCATTTGGCACGAAGAAACATTTTTTCATCCGAGGAGCTGAGGGACTAAAAGTGTAAATAAGACTATTTACAACATTTGTACAACATAAGAAAATAACACAAGTGACCCTCCTACTTGATCCTTGAAGTTGGTTGTTAGCATGAACTTGAACGACGGCAACTCCATTACTCGGTAGTTTCTCGGTAGAAAGGGACATTGTGCATGGATAACACGTGAATCATGGGTAACCCGTGACACCTGCCCATACCCCCATTGGTTGTGGTTCATGGTACTATTATTGTTTGTATTAATCCTCTATTTTCCACTTTCAAATACATTTATAGCTACTTACAAGGAATTAAAAAAACTTATACACTTCATGCTTAATAGTCACCCGTTTAATCATAAAGCTTATGCTTCGACTGTGAAAGGGAAATTCATTTTGGGACATTCCATAATGGAATAGAGGACCAACAATACAGGACGGAGGGAGTGTGTTCTTGTGTTCCTAATCCCTATACTGTTACTTTATAAAAAACAACGGCCATTATGGGAAGGGGAATGTTAATGATTAGCCTAACCTTTAGTAATAATACTCAAAGTAGCTGTGCTCAGACTCGAACCCTAGAGCTTAAGGTTATTGGGCTGCGTCTTTACCATTGCACCACCAGTGGTCCCCTTCACGCTGTTACTTAATGTACATCGCTATTTTCATCTTCCATTTTTTGTTGAAGAATTGGTTTTACTAAATGTTTCAGAAAGAGTTTGAAATAGCTTTCACTTTTCAGGAAATGATTCTAGCGCACAGAATGACTGGAAGGGTGCATGGTGGCATGACAGTTTTACTACACATTCAGGTAATCAAGTCCTCATTCCATGTAAATGGCTGTTCTGTTTGGCTATGGGAAACCGACTCTAGAAACCTTTTTAGGAAACTCATCGTCACAATGGTTGTGGGCCTTGTGCAACAAGTAATGACGTTTTTGTGTAGTGCAAATTTGGTTATTCCTTATCATAGAAGAAGCAGTTTCCTCTCTCTGCTTCTGTTTACTGCCTTTTGGAAATAGGCTGGCTGTCCATGTCAAGCTTCTTCACTTATGCAATTTTTCACTTGACTCACTCTCGCTTCATCTACACGGCCAACATTCCTTGAATGCTGCATCCTTCCAGATAATGGGATATTTCTCCACAGACTGGAACCCTATGAAGCATGGGTACTTCTAAAAACCCAAAGTACCCATACCGGGTACTGGTACTTCATGGGTACTCCAAAATACGTACCGGGTACTTTTGAGTTTATGGATACTTCGTTGGGTACTTTTCTGGGTACTTTTGGGGCTACCCATAAAGTTTCCAAAACTTTAGGGATTTTGCATGAAAAGAAAACTCAAACTGCTAAGCTTAATATGCAAGAACTCAATGCGATAAAGTCATAAACTCGAGACTAGGACTCAGATCTAGAGCTTGATTTTGGAAAAACAAGTGCAGAGTTGAATAATCTTTTCAGTCAATCTTCCTCCGGCGACAACGACTCTCTCTCTCTCTCTCTCACTCTCTCTCATTATTTTTGCTCCCCCTTCTCTCTCGTTGTTATGTCAAAATCTATTCTTATTTTTTATTTATTTATTTTTTGTAATTTCTTTTTTTGATTTTTTAGATAGGCCTTGAAATATCTTTTGCTCACCATCTTGAAACCGATGATAGTTGCATGCACAAAAATTAGGTTATTGCACTTTATTTCATAGGAAGATGAGTCCATCAAGCGGTATGGGTTCAAGTTCAAGTGCTATTAGTTTTTGTTATCTTGCTTCTATCTATAAAATATGTTATACTTATTATATCTAATGAATCATACCAAAATTGTCAAAAGATATACATGAAAAAAATGTTGTACCCCCACTGTACCCGTACCATACTTATTTGGGTTATTGTTGTATCCCGTACCAATATCTGTACTGTACCCGTATCCCGTACCAATATCCGTGCTTCCTAGCTGGAACCTGTTGGTTTGTGCTTGCTCTTTATTTGAAAGGGTGAACCATTTGCTTGTTAGTTGTCTCATTTTAACAATGTTACAACCCCTTTGGATTGATGAGAAATGGAGAGAAAAAATACAAATATTCAATTTAACGAGTGGCTCTTCCCCCTTTTCGACCAATCTCACCAAAAATGGTGAGATTTGGTGAGAAGTGAGCCCCCTTTCTTATCTCACCCTACTCATCATCCAAAGGGGCTGGGATTCTGTGCTGTGGTGGTGCATCCATTGATGAGGAGTCGTGGTTCACCATTTCAAAGGGTTAAGAGTTGTTGCATCTATCAAAAGAAACAAAGTGGGGGGAGAAAGAAAAAGAAAAATGGAGAGGGGAGAGTTGGAAAGTGCACTTTTGGACATACATGATCATGTGCAGACATGGTGTGCCAGCAGTGGAGTGTGCTGCTTTTCCTTTTTCTTTTTGTTTTACTGCTACACTGATTATTGTTCGCATCTTTGGTTCAGGTTTTGTAGAAGCTGACAATCCTTATGGAACATCTGGTCAAATGGGAACATATTATTTTGAATTTTCAAGGCCTTTGAGAACCATGGATCGCCTTCAACAGGTTTGAAACTCTCTAATGTTAAATTTAGTATCCATCTTAGAGTCGGATGCCAAATTATGTGGCCAGATTCCAGTCTCTGTTCCCCTCATAGCAATTGACACTTGAAAGTAAGAAACCTCAACATGCAAATCATAATCATCTCCAAGATTTCAAAATGATGTGAGATGAACAGAAATTGCAGAAGGTTCAGGATAACAGCTATGGGTAGTGATATAAGGAAGGCATTATATTATTGAACAACCATACATGCATCTTTTGTACCTTGAAGATGCCTATGATATAAGACTCGCATTACCTTCCCTCAAAGAAAGATAAAAATAAGATTATGAGACTCAGATTGGTAAATGAAGAAATTACCACCCTAAGTTTGCTTCTAAGAGGAGTTAAAAAGACCAATGTATCTGTTGCTTTATTCAATCCTAATGCCGTGGCCACCTTATTCTCTCAGAAAAATGACCTATATATTCTTGCACTTTCGCCTAACCCTGCATGCGAATATAGATGCTGACTTTTTTTTGACACCCAAAACAGAATGAAATTAGATCAGGCTTCACATTAAATTGATTAAATATCCCAAACTAGGAAGCATTTTAGCTTGGCTGATTGTAATGAAACAAGTGACCGACTTCCCTTTTTTGTGAATAGGATGTTCAATTCTCCATTGGTCAATCCAGCAAGTTTTCAGCTGCATTTTGGTACCCAGTTGACGGGAATCCATGGCACGGATCAGGGCATTACACTGTCAGCTGTGATTGGGTGCCGTTAGATATCTCTTCTGGCAGTTCTGCACTTTCAAAATCAGCTTCAGGGGACTCATGGGATGCTGCTAGTGCCTTTGCTCTTCTCTTGTCTGTCGTTTCCTTGTGTTTATCTGTGTTTGTTGGATACCGGTCCTTCAAAGCCAAATCTATCGCCTTCAGCCCCATAGATCATCTGTAACATAACAAGTTCCTCATAGATTTTCCTCTTCTTTTCTTTGTTTTTTGTTTTTTCCAATGATATTGCCTCATTTTGTATGATTTTGTGTTGGATAAATGTTCTTAGTCAGGATGGGAAATAGAGAGAAATTACATTGTATTTTATTTTGTCTGCATCTGCTCCCTCTCTCTCTCTCTCTAGAAAACTGTGTATTATGTACATCTGTAAAAGTGGTGTGCACACGCTACATGATGCAAGGCCGTTCAAGCTTTGTCTCATGCTTTGTTTTACAAGGTCATGAACCCCAGCACTTCCTTTCCTTAAAAATTGGCTAGATAGACGTGTTCCTTGAATGTCTGTTAGGAATAAAGGCTTTTGAGTTTTGGACACAAGGTTCGAATGTTCTATAATCTATGACGACCCTCCAGAGTTATGACCTGACGAGGTCGGAGTTGCAAGACAATACGGGACCGCATGAAGTTGACAAACCATATTGAGAGTTGCTTAGTTTGATGTCCAATAGTGAATTACTCATTGACTTATAATTATTTATGGTGTTGATTTCTTTTTGTACCAACATGTGATTTTGGTTGTCTTTCGTCCAACTCCGGAAAGGAAAATTGCTTCTGCTCCCAGAACAATTGATATTTCATGCTCCGTGGTTCATAGAGCAAAGACAAGTCCATAACCGCCACCGCACATTTTTAGTGGAAAACAGATCTTGCACTGTGGTTCGTAGAGCAAACACAATTCCATAACCACCACTGTAGATTTTGATAGTGGAAAACAGATGCATTTTTAAAGAGATCAGAAAGCAAATGCAAATAACCACCAAAATAATTGAGTTGAAAATAGATATGCCTAAAACTACATCATCACAAATAGCATCATCGCGAAATCAAACTCAATTTCTTATTATTACTGTCACCGAACGGCTAAGATAAGCTGTGAATAAAAAAGTTATTACAACAAAAACTGAACCCGGTTCCTTGTGACCCAACGGTAAAGTTCACCTGTCTATAAAAAGTTACTTCAACAACAAACAGAGCAACCAATTCATGTGTACAACACAAATGTTGAATATCACTTGCATCTACACCTTTTGATGCCAATGGGAGATGTTTGGTATTACGAAACCGGCTCTACATTGATTGCAGAAGTCCATGTTTACCTGCAAGATGGATAGCAAAAAATGAGAAACTTAACTCAACATAGAAAGCGTTGCAAGTATCACACGCAAGAAATCTGCCATGCAAGCAGAGAAATTTGGCACTTGCAATAAAAAAGTGCACACCAAGCCGAGCCAAACCAAACTTAGCTTGTGTCCCAATCAATTAGGCTTTGCTGATATATGGATTCACATTCACAATACTGTAAGAGATCTGACAGGGTTTTAGGCTGTTCAGCTACCAAATGCATGAAAAATAAGTCACGCAGAATTGCCCCAGTAAAGGTATTGTTCAAAGATCATGTTACACTCATTTTCAATGAGAAAGTAAGTTTCATCCATCACATGAAAGAAGATATCAGACTCGGCACATGGATCAAAACCTGTCCTTCAAGCTGTCCAAGTTATCCCTGTAATCTGTTGATAACCTGGGCACCAATATTGTTTTACTGAAACTCCAGTGAATAAGGAGATGGCTTCCATCGGTACCTAATATCCTTTGGCTTCTTAGCTCTAATAATGTGGTGCATCAGGTTTTCTTGTTAATGAAATGGTGGCTCAGGATTGATATTATAAAGACTAAGAAGTAAGAACATTTGTAATTTTGGAGAACTTGATCAAATTTGGCAACAACAAAGCATAAAATCAACAGGTGAGCCAAGCATGAAGTGTATAAACCTCTCAGTGAAATGAATGGGTAGACCAACGAAATATAATCCATAATTAGAACAGGTATGACATGCTTTAATCAATAGGTTTCCCAATACTTAACACTGAAAATTGCAGTAAATGGCAAGAAGTAACTCAAGCTTTCAAAAAATGATCACATTCTTGTTGGATCAGTTTAGCTGTTCGCCTATCCCAATTAAATGGGAACATGAGCTGCGGGCAACCAGTGTGTCAAGAGGAGATCGAACAATCTGAAGCCTCTTGCAAGGGGAAAAGCAAAGAAAGGTACTCCAAGGAAGTCACAAGGAAGGGAATAATAAAGCACTTAAAGCACTTCCATTCAATGAAAAAAGTATAAAGGGGTCTAACAGAAAAATGAATGGTTACTTCCCAGATTGATTTTAAAACCAGCCAAAGAAAAGAGAGCAGACAAAGGAGAGGAATGCAATGGATGATATGAGAGCAAAGGGCAAATTAAGAACCCAAATATAATTGATTATCTAATCAAATCACACAGGTAAGTGGGACAAATGCTAAAAAAATATCAAAGCAAATCTTTTTCGTAAGGCAAGTGTTAAAGCAAATTTCCCTATAAAAAGAACTATCATTATCACATATGAGATGGCAGAGTTAGCTAACAGAATTACAAGATAGCAACAATTGTCGGTAAACTATTTATGATGAAGTGTCTTCAACATGTACGACAATGTGAAAGTGAGGACAAGGAGCTATAGCTTAGGATTTGCTTGGGGTACTCTTTGAAGAGGACTGAAATCATGGAATCACCAGAAGTAGAAGATGAACAACTGAGAACTATGAAGGAATGAGAGAGTTTGTATAGAGTCTATACAATTCTAGAGACAAACTAAAAGTCTGATGACTCCAAATGACAAAAAAGGAACTTTTTGTTAAAAAAAAATGAAAAAAAGGAGTAACTGACGACTGGGATTGGCTCAAAACTCTTTTTTTTCTTTTTCTTTGCATGAGTTTGGCTCAAAGCTCAAGCATGATATTCTATCGGACAAAAAAGAGGAGCAAATATATTCGTATTACACACAAGAGTAATTACATCCACATAGTACAGTACTCAGCTTTCTTTTGGTACATGCAACTTACCTTTCTAAACTGGCAACCGCATAAATCATTTCGCAGCAGCTCAACTCATTTGTCCCAAAAACTAATTTTACCTGATCCTAGAATATGGTTTGTACTTCTCCGATCAAACGTAATTTTTCTCTCTTCAACCATTCTCACCAACAATCATAACCGAAATAAGGGCATGCATCAGATGTCCCTGATCCTAGCATATGATCCATGCTTTTCCGATCTAACATAATTTCTCTCTTTAACCACTTCTCACTAATAATCAACACCAAAATAAGGGCATGCATCAGCCTGTTGCAACACCAATATTGCCTAGCTCCATCACTTAATCTTACCTGCTTTTTCAGATTTAACTTTTCATAAAATTCTGAGTTTGTCAAGTTTTCTTTCATGAAAATTGCTTGTTCTCTTTCCTTTGTTTTCACCAAAATATAAACAAATTCTGAGTTTGTCAAGTTCTCTTTCATGAAAATTGCTTTTTCTCTTTCCTTTGCTTTCACCAAAATATAAACAAATATAGTTGCACAAAGCCGGAGGAGCTGCGGAAGAAGAGATGGAGAGCTAGAGCATATAGAAGATTCTAAGGCCGGAACCAAAGAGCATATATATTCCATTTTAAAAATTTTCAAATTCTTCATTAGTCGTCGCATGTGTCTTAAAATGTGACAATACTCCCTTCGTCCCAATTTGTTTGTCCACTTTTTGACTTTTAAGTGTCCCAAAATGTTTGTATAATATGAGTATGACTTGCTAAAGTCCCCTAAATGCCATCTCTTTTAAAAACTTCTGCATTAGAGAGTGTGCACTCCTATTTAATCCTAGAAAAGTGGGGGGCATTCTGGGAAAAATGGAACATTTTAAGAGTAATCATTGTGTTCTCTTAATAACAAATTGGGACGGAGGGAGTAATACAGACTAAAAATTAATGATTGTAAATGTAACGTGTAAATATGAGTTAATTTTTTTCTAGTATCTTATGGTTGTTGTGCAACGCCAATGCTCTGGATGTTGAATGAAAGAAGCATGGTAATGTGCACATAAATCAAAATGATTCTTGGGTCTGCCCTCTCTGATGCCTTTTGGCTTTAATTTGAGGGCATGATTCTTCAGCAAACACGACGGTATAGGGGGACCACTGTTTCAATGGTATTCTGTGAGCAACCACTTTGTGCATTCATTGCCAAAGGTTAGGTCTGTCTCCAACCCATATATTTCAGTGGTATTCTGGGAGCCACTTTTTGCATTTATTGCCAAAGGTTAGGTCTGTCTCATATCCATCCCTCGTCCATACCCCTAATTATTGGGGACTAAATGGGTATTGCTATTGTTGTTGTTGTTGTAGTATCTTATGGTTGTTGCATATTTTCTCCTGATTGGTATCTTCTTTTGGATTTTGGTCCTTAAGAAATCATGGCCCTGTTCGTTTCTCAGTTTAGTTTTAGGTTTAGTTTTGATGACATCATCATTTCTCCCATTTCTCTCTCTCTCTCTCTCTCTCTCTCCACTCATTACACCTGATGACATCATCAAAACTAAACTAAATTATCTAACCAAACACCACAGCCCGTATGTTTGAGAGATTTCATCCCCGTTAGGAACATGGTCCCCACTCCACAAGAGAGAAGTTCTTTCCTAGTTTTTATGCTCAAGCATGAGGGGTTTGAGAGTTTCATTACCCTTCTGTAGGAGGACCCTGCCACTAAGAAATATGCATGCTCTCCTTCCAACTTTCCCTCAATAAAATGGAAAAAACACAGCAAGTACAGGATGTGCGCTCGAATGATAGTTGAATTCATTAACCCAATTGGGACAACCACAATTGTAGACCAGTATATGCCCAAATTCCCTAGTTCTTTTTGAATGCTTGTACAAGGGAAATAATTCTACTTTACATCACAGAAAATGACCATCCATAGGGTTTTTGGATAACACATGCAAACTTCTCCTATATCACGACTGTAACAATCAATCTAGACTAAGTATTGCCTCTTCCCACGAATCCACACAGGACCAAGCAGCATAATTTACACAGCTTCTATGCAATAAATATTGCAAAAACATAAAATAAAAGTAGTTCACTGTCTACAGCGTAACAATTTAAGTAAAATGGTCTAGACATTACAGTATTTAACAAAATCAATGCTCTTCAAATGCAATAGTTGACCATAAAATATACTAATACTGGAAAGAAGATAATGTTGTTCCGGACAAGAAGTACAGTTCTGTAGCAACAGCCCAAAACATTGACCGGCCGCATTTGAGCGCATGGTAGAGTGGTTGGGCGGGTTTCATAATAAGATTTTGTTGCTTATTTAACAAGAATTCTCGCAACCAACAATTAATAAAGAAGAATGCAGTTAGAAACCAAATAGATAAAGTGAACTAAGAACTGATGAGGATTAAAGATGTTCGTCTTAACATAAGTCCATAGATATCATAATCAGTAAACTTTATAAAATTTAAAAAGGTGGAAATTCCACGGGATTCGACATGGAAAATGTCAATGAGCGATTAAAAACACCGGATATTGCCAAGTTGAAAAGCTAGATGACTAACTTGAAAAGCCAGATGACTATGTTTAGAAATTGCAACACGTCATGAAAAATGATAATTTTTCATAACTTTAGTTTTCTAATAGCTCTGGTTTTTTTTTTTTGAAATTTGAAGCCTTTATAATAGCAATAAAAGAAAGGATATGGGAAAATGTAATTGAGCCATTAGGATCACATTAGCTATTGCCAACTCATAAAACTAGATGACTATATTTAGAAATCTCATCACATCACAAAAGTGGTCATACCCGAACTACAGTTTTCTTCTGGCTATGGTTCGTTATAATTTTGAAGACTCCATTATAGCATAAAGTAGGTATATGGTAACCTAAGATCTCTACGTACGTTAAATCAAAGCATATTCACCAACTTCTATACACCTTGCTCTTTTAACTATAAAAACACGTAACTTAACTTTCTTGAGACAGATTAGGTATTTTGGAACGTCACAGCGATATCCAACGACGGGCAGGCATCCACCCGTAGTATTACGTGTAAAGTGAAAACAAGAAGGAAACGATAGGGGAAGCTCTTCGTAAATCACCTTGTTGTTATCTCCCTTTCCTCTAATAAACATGCATATAAGTATGACCACAAGTGCTTCTTTTTCTTAGAACTATGACTGCAGATTAACGTTTGAGCTAAATGCTTCTAGACACCACACCTTTATGCTTCGTTACAGTTAAGGTGTTAAATGAAAGTTGATTAAAATTTTTGGTTCCTAGTTTTGTCTCAAGAAGACCATGCCGTTGACTTTTTATGTTTATTGACATCGTAAAGAATCATAATTGAAAAAATCAAGCTAATTCCACAAAAGCTTCATTCACAGCCATAAAAAATCAACCAAAAACGAAACAAAACAAAAAAACTTGGGCATAATCCATCCAAAAGAATGACTAAGGCGCACTTTGAAGGAAAACACATGGCAAGAATTTACAATTAAGGGAAAATAGTAAATATGCATACTCCAACAATGAGGAATCATCAAAACTTAAAGCATATAATCATATCAATGCAAGCGTTGCTATACTTTGTTACCATATTTTATCATGTTGGTTTCCAGCTTGTCCCTTACATGTACAACATCCACCTAGCATGAGATAATAATGAATGGTCTAGAGGGACACTCTAGTCATTAATCATCATAACCGTGCAGAGTATACGTTCCACTAGTACGATTCAAAACTTAAAGTATATAATCATATCAATGCAAGCGTTGCTATACTTTGTTACCATATTTTATCATATCGATTTCCAGCTTGTCCCTTACGTGTACAACATCCACCTAGTATGAGATAACAATGGATGGTCTAGAGGGACAATCTAGTCATTAATCATCATAACCATGCAGAGTGTACGTTTCACTAGTATCATTCAAACAATAAACTTATGCACTTTTGGGACTCTTAAGTCTTAACAATTTTTAGAAATAACAAAAGAAGCAATGAGCAAGAAGAGAAGGGATTGAATATCTTACCTATCTGTGGATTCTTCATCTTCTCTCTATCTCCGGTATTTATCTTGACACAGCTAACGCCAGCTTCAAAGACTCTTCTTCTTCTTGTTGTTTTTTTTTGGTACTCTCCTCCTCTTCTTCTTCTTCGACTGAGTACTTATTGTACCCTCACAACTGGTTCCTTCAAATGAGCGTTCTTGGTCCAATACCCCATCTTCTCCCTCAAGAAAAAGTAAGCTTTCTATTAAAGGAACAACATCAAACCTATATGGGCCTCCAAAGCTTGTGGAAGAATACTTAGTTTGATGGCTTTCAAAGTTGTACAAAACCACCCTGTTCTCTTGATTTTCATATACGATTTCATCAAACCCAGTAATACCCAACAGCCTTTCAACTCTTCCTTCCAGAACAATATTATACAGCTTACACCAAGAGTCGGAGACACCATACTCTTTCATCACCCACAAATAACAGTTTTCACATGCATCTTCCTCTAAGTCCGGACAATACTCAAGCAGAGAAAGACAATCCCTCCAAACACAAAGGGATTCGCATGTAAGGGAGTCAGGGCAATGATCATCTGGCATCTCTATCTCACGGAAGACCTCTTCACCCAAACTAAAAGACAAGACCACTTCATCTACTTCTCTTTCTGGACTATAAACAACCCAGTGGAGATTTCCATTAACAAATGCCGCTGGCGATTGACTAAGCAAAGTCCAGGGAAATGCACCTGCAACCTTCCTCCAACACCCCTTGCCCAGGTTATAAACCTCAACTTCACGCTGTATAGCACGACCAAAGGTATTAATGCACATAATTCTTATAACCTTGTAATCATTACTTTCACGGTGATACCCAAACCCTAGAAGCATATAAGGATTCGCAGGAATACACCGACGAAAAGAGCTCGAATTCCCAATGTGCTTATATCTCCTAATAGCAAGATTACACAAGTACAGTTTTCGCCCATCAAACGTATCAACCAAACAAATCAACCCGTTAACTGACCCAACCACAGTGCAATAAGACATATCAAATTCAAATGGAAGTTCCACCTTTGCAACCTCAACTAGGGTCTTGCTACAAAGCATGGTGCATAGCTTGTTTTGGCTATAATTTGTTGACATACACAAGAAGTAGCCATTCCTGTCATTGGCAAGAGATTTCTCAAGATGGGTCTTGATAAAACTAGGGCTTTTTATAAGAGAATTCCAAGATTTGCGTACGGCGGTGAATTCCACTAGGGGTTTTGGAGGCAAACGGGAGAGGATATCGACCACGAGTTCGTCGGCGATATTTTGGGACAACATGACGGTGGATTGAGCTGAATAGATTTTACGTTAGGGTTTTGAAAGCAGATTGAAGCAAACCTGAGAAATGGATGCGGAGTTGATGGGAAAAAGATCGAGTGACAAATGTTGATTGGCAGTTGCATGCAAACCATGGTCACTGTGAGAAAAGGTTCCCCTCGTGTCTTCACTCTCAGCAGACCTTTTGTCGTGTTCAATTCAATGTCAGTTCTACAGGTGGAAATGACGTAGGAAAGACAAGAATAGATGACCCTTTAACCGGATTGGGTGGGAAAACGTTTCGTCCATTTAAAAATGTTTTGGACGATGGGAATTGTCTCTCTCTCTCTCTCTCTCTCTCTCTCTCTTTCAAATTGGTCCATTTTTTTTTTCTCTTTAAAATCTGACCGTCGAAAAATTAGTCAAACAATCGATTCGAATAAATAAACCTAACATTTACACATACACAGAGTTACTTGAAATGAGGCTTCATTTTCCCTCTAAAAGATGATTAGCCGGCAATCGAAGTGGAGGTAAACGTTTGGTTTGATGAAGAACTTGAAATACCTATGGATTGGCTCGCGTTTCTCTCTCTAGACTTGTCTTTCAATATTTTAAAACCCAAAACGTGTGCACAATAGTTGTCTATTTATATAACTAAACCCTAAAAATAGTATTTAAAACACGTTTTGTGTCAAACTTGGGGACGGTTTCTAATTTCTAACCGAACGGGATTTCCATATTGTAAATCTTTTTTCAGGGTTGCTCCTGAGTGTTGCCTTTTTGCTCCATACTCTCCTATTGACTCCTATAGCGGCCGGGTTCACGAGGGTCAGCGGAGGTCCCTCCCCACAACCGCAAAGAGCTAAAAGGGTCATTTGTCTCATGTCATAATCCCGAATCAATGCGTTTTATCCGCCTCGATAGTGCTTAAAGTGGATGGCATCCCCTGCAAGAGCACGGTGTGTGGTTCCTCGACTTAATATGGATTTGAAACGCATCTTTGCCGAAATGAGAAATGCTCAGTGTGGTGTGGCATTCTCCCATTGGCTCAAATACCCTTTGGGACCTCTCGCCGACGGCGCAAGTCGAAGCTTCCTGAGCCGGGCCACCGCAGCCAAGTCGGTTGATCATGGATAATGGGGGCTCGATTCATCTTGGTTCTGGGGAAGCGCATCAGGCAAGCTACACGCTTCCCAATGGAGCATTAAATGCTATTACCACTTACTCGCTAATCGGCCACCGGCAGCTAAAGACGCGCGGGTGATGGAAATGTCCTCGAGGGTGATTTACTACTGAGCCCACGCGGCCGCGGACGCCATCCCGGCATGGCGCCCGTGGCAGGGACAGAGGCCGCCCACCCCACATTCCCGGCGCGTAACGGACGGCTGCTGGGGGCACCGAAGCATGGGACGACGCCTTCCTATAAATACCCACTCACAACTACCACAAGGTGGATCTCTCTCCTCATTTACTACCCTCTTAACTCCTCTATTTCACTAAGTCTTTTGAGGCATTTTTCCCATTCGTTGACTGACTTAATCGTCCGGTCTTTCCCACCACCACCGCCCCGTTAGGCAGCGATCGTTTTATCTACGATGTCGCGAGCCATCCCACCGGGAGAAGAAAAAGACTCAAGTGTGCACCACTCAGTCCACCCCGACCCCCAAAAGGTTCAGAGAGCTCACTCCGGCGAGGACACCCCCACAACTCTAAATCACACTTTTTATAGTCTGACACCCTCATAAGCCTACAAAAACAATATAACCATTATAATTCACCAATTAATTCTATAATTGGACTATTAAAGTGTAAATTAGAGGACCAATCATTCAATAAAACCATTTAATAGGTGTTTTTCAGCACCTATCATTCCATTAGTACGTGGATTTTTTTTGGAACTGGCATTAGTACGTGGATTGTGGCATGGAAAATAGAACAAATTTCATTTCCACGAATTTGAATATGGTTTTCAAATGTCTACAATATGTATGAAATTTTAATGTTTTACGTTTGAATAGTAAAAATATACTTTTGCATTTGACGGTTTTGACTTGCCCGATTGAAGTTTTATTTCAAGGTAAGAAAAGAAGTTGCCTAACTGGTTGGAAGTTGGAGCAAATGGAGTATTAGTCAATGGTTCGGCACCATATATTCTCACAATACTAACTTTCCCTAAGAAAAAAAAGGTTAAATTCTCATTCAATAAAATCTACTTAAATCAACATTTACAGATTTTAGCATATGTAGATTTTAACAGATTTTATCAAATTGGAAACTCATAGGACTTTGGACCTTGCTGTATGGACCTAGTAAATTCTTTGGCTTAAAAGGGAATTTAAGCTAAGATAGATGTTATGCTGCCATTAAACTGATCATGGGTACGGGACTACGGGGCCGTACGGCTCATCGATTCCTTATTATTGTAGTATGATTTTAGGTTCCTCGTAGCGGTCCTGAAAATTTCCAAGATGAGCTATACCTATCGCGATCGTAATCAATGAGTGGACATGCTAGCCAGCCAAAACATCTTCACAAGTAAAGAAGATGACTTTATTGTTGTAGTACCTACTTGTATTGTATTGAAGTCCAATTAACTAAGGACATGATGGGGATCTCGGAGAAATACTTGGCTGCTGGTTGGGTATCAGGTGGTAGTATTTAGTGTATTTCGGTTGTTCAAAAGTATTTTGGACGGGTCAAATTTTATAGGTAGAGAGAGAACAAAAAATCTGGGTCATCCAAAACACTTGCCACGATGTGCACTAAGACACCACATTACTCGTACCCTATCTACACCCTAGTTTTTTCTTGGGGATCTCGTATCGAACATTGGTTTTGTTTTAACAAAAAAATTGACTTCCTCCCATACTTCAATTTACGACTTCAGAGATTTTATTGATATTATAACAACCCAACTAGCGGCAAACTCGTGCTATGCACGAGAATTAAAACACAAAATGAATAAAGCTTAGGCCATGTTACACTAACTTGTTTTTTGGATTTTTAGTTTTTTTTTTATCTTTAGTTTTACAAAAAAAACCAACTAGTTTCACTAACTAGTTTTTTAGCTTTTCGGTTTTTTGAGTTGTGTTACCAAATTTCCAAGCTACCCTTGTACCCAAAGGATAAGGGGTTTGAAGGGGGGGCATATTTGTAATTTTACATGATTTAAGTGGTTTGGTTTTTTTTAGGTTAGTGAAATTAAGTGGTTTTTTGGTTGGTTTTTTGTGGGTTTTTTTTAGTGGAGTGGGGTAATTTTTTAGTTAAAACAAAACTAATTTTTTTGTAGTGGAACATGGCCTTAATACAAAAAAGTTATCAGATCGTGTATTTATAATATCGATGTGTTGTTACGTCGAAATTTTGCCTTTCACATAATGATGTTATGGGAGTTGAGTTAATGCAAATGTGTAAATGTGTATCGCAATGCCTAAACTAAAAAGTACGTTATCGAATGTTTTCAATAGTAGTAATAGTTATTTTTATTTTTTAATTTCCCTTCCCTAATTTTCTCTTTCCTTTCATTGCTATTAGAATCACTCCCCATTTTGTCATAGATGTCTTAATTATTTTAAGCTATT
Source organism: Vaccinium macrocarpon (assembly GCA_022606695.1). Lineage (NCBI taxonomy): Eukaryota > Viridiplantae > Streptophyta > Magnoliopsida > Ericales > Ericaceae > Vaccinium > Vaccinium macrocarpon. The sequence goes on along the minus strand of CM040170.1, from coordinate 39,029,680 downwards.
TGAAATAATGGGGAAGGCTTACACAGTCTTTTTTGAGTATATATCATATGCACCCAAGTTATCTACCTTTGGATGGTTAGCCTCATTAAAAATGTTATGCATCAATTAATTGTTACCTGAGCAATAGATGACCTAATAATCATATATCTGAAAAGTTACGATTTTTTTTTGTTTAAAAAAGTTACATGATACATGAAAATGTTATGAATCATATTTGTGAAAAGTTACGAACTTTTGTCTAAAATTTATGAGTCGCATGCAAATGTTACGACTCATATTTGTGGAAAGTTACAATTTTTTTGTGTAAAAGTTACGATACGCACAAAAATGTTACAATTCATATTTGTGAAAAGTTACAAGACGCGAAAATGTTACAAATCATATTGCTAAAAAGTTATGAGTTTTTAGTATAAAAGTTACGAACCACTTGTAAATGTTATAAATGATCAGTTTTCCAGCGGTCATTTATACTAAATCAGACTAATACAAAAAGAAGAGATCCTTCTACTCCTTTCCCTATCTTTCCTCTGAACCGATCCCACAATAAGTGCATATTGAGCATGCATGTATTCTAGCTTTTCCTTTCAATAGTACATTCTTATTGGTACTTATTAATTTTCCTCCTTAGTATCCATTTTGTTATCTAAGGTTTAGGCAATTTTAATTACTTAAGAAATTCCTCAAATTTATTTGACTCCCGATTCACGCTCTACATTTGCATTGTAGAGCGTTGTGATCTTCCGCCCAAAAATACTTGTTAGAATAGGAAATAAATGACTCAATAGATCAAGTTCTCAATATTAAAAAAAAAATGCAAAGAAGAAATTCTAAGCAGAAAAAAGTAGGAAAAAAGTTAATTCCTTAATTTTTGTTGTACATGTATCGCTGTTGTTAACAAAATAGTTTCTCTACAAATTTTTTATATGTCCAAAAATAGATCATCACCTCCCAAACTTGAAATATGTACATGAAAATATAAGAATTATACTCTCTATAATTTTTATATTTTCATGAAGTAAAGGAAAAAAACCACAACCAAATTAGAAAAGTACTTTACTAATTTTTTGAACACTATATTTCATCACCAATATTTGGAAATAATTTCAGTGCCGGGTGGCCACTTGGTGCCTGTCGGCTCATCTGGGCCGTGCACCCATGTTTTGGAAGGCCCAAATCTGACGGGTTGTTTGGTGACATTTTTATAATTGTTACTTTAACTTGGACATCTCCAGCACCAATTACTTATTATTATATATATAGAGCCCAAAGTGGCCATCAAGTGTTTGCCAAGATTGTTCATATATGAATTATATAGATGAGGGAAGTAACAAAGGGTATCTACCATAGGAATCAAACTAAGAGATTCTGGTGTGTTTGCACAACATCAACAACAGATATCAGGTGGAAGAAGCTAAGAGACAAGTCATTAACCTGTTAAGGCTTGGTTTGGGTAAATTGAAAAAACTAGTTTTTTGGTTTTTTTAGTTTTGTCCTTATTCAATTTTTTTTTTTGTATTCGTTAGTTTTCGGTCGATTTTTTGAGGTTTCTTGGCTTGTCTCGACGAGAGGAATCTAAAAAGTATAAAATTATTAGCCAAATTGAAAATTTTTCTAGGCTTGTCTCAAATTTTTTGGGTTTTTTTACTTTTTAGATTCCTCTCGTCGAGATAAGCCAAGAAACCACAAAAAAATCAACCAAAAACCAACAAATGCGAAAAAAAAATGAATAAAGACAACCAAAAAACTAGTTTTTTCAATTCACCCAAACCAAGCCTAAATCAACACAATTTCGAGGTTGACTTGTGGTGACCCTAATGACCGAGTATTAAGCATAGTATGGAGCCAAGTCCTAACATTTAAATTGCTGCTGATTTAATAAACTTTCACGTAGTCTCAAAAAAGCAGTAAGCAATCAGAAAATTTAGCCACAAACACATGCATTAAGAGCCCCTTTCAAAAATCTGCAAAGAAGTAGACAACAATGTTGAGAGTTGCTTAGTTTGATGTCCAATTAAGTACGTAATGATTAATTACTTTTTGTCTTGATTTCTTTTCATACCAACATGTGATTTCGAAGCTTCTGCTCCCAGAACACTCATTATTTCTTGCATCGTGGTTCATAGAGCAGACACAATTCTATAACCACCACCGTAAATTTTCGTAGATCAGAAAGCAAATGCAAGCAACCACCAAGATCACTGAGTTGAAAATAGCTATGCCTTAAAACTACATCATCACAAATAGCATCATCTTGAAATCAATCTCAGTTTACTGTTATTACTGTTACCCAACAGCTGAGATAACCAGGATTAAAAAAAAAAACCCACAGCTAAGATAACCTGTGTATAAAAATGTTATTACAACAAGACCAGAACCCGGTTCCTTGTCAGCCAAAAGCAAAGTTCACCAGTCTATACAAAGTTATTTCAACGACAAACAGAGCAACTAATTCATGTGTATAATACAGAGGCTGAATATCCCTTGCATCTACACCTTTTTATGCCAATGGGAGATGTTTGGTATTACGAAACCTGTCTATACATTGATTGAAGTCCATGTTTACCTGCAAGATGGATAGTAAAAAATGAGAAACTTGTTCTAAAATTACAACTCAACATAGAAAGTGTTGCAAGTATCACACGCAAGAAACCTGCCATGCAAGAAGAGAAATTTGGAATTTGCAATAAAAAAGTGCACGCCAAACCAAACTTAGCTTGTGAGTTGTGTCGCAATCAATTAGGGTTTGCTGATATATGGATTCATATTTACAACACTATAAGAGATCTGACTGGGTATTAGGCTGTTCAGCTACCAAATGCACGAAAAAAGGAGTCATGCAGAATTGCCCCAGTAAAGGTATCGTTCAAAGATCACACTACATAGGTGTGGGAAATAGCAGATTAGCTGGTCGCACTCATTTTCAATGAGAAACTAAGTTTCATCCATCACACGAACGAAAATATCAGACTTGGCACATGGATCAAAACCAGTCCTTCAAGCTGTCCAACTTAACCCTGTCATCTGTTGATAGTCTTTTCTTTATAACCCGGGCACCAATAGTCATTGTTTTACTGGAAGTCTAGTGAATAAGGAGATGGCTTCCTTCGCTGCCTGCTATGCTTTGGCTGCTTAGCTCTAATAATGTGGTGCATCAGGTTTTCTTATTAAAGAAATGGTGGCTCACTAGAGGTAAAATAAAGATTCAGAAGTAAGAACATTTGTATTTTTGGAGAACTTGATCAAATTTGGTAACAACAAAGCATAAAATCAACAGGTGAGTCAAGCATGAAGTGTAAGAACCTCTTAGTGGGTAGCCCAATGAAATATAATCCATTATTAGAGAAGGCATGACACGCTTTAATCAATAGGTTTCCATAATCATAAACACAGAAAATTGCTGTAAATGGCAAGAAGTAACTCAAGCTTTCAAAACTCAACTCTCACATTCTTGTTGGATCAGTTAGCTGTTCGCTTATCCCAATAAAATGGGAACGTGTGCGGGGGCCAACCCGTGCATCAAGAGGAGCTAGACCAATCTGAAGCTGATAAAATTTGACCAGTAAGCCATTCCAGCTAAACCATACTAAGGTGAGACCAAAGAGCCTGAGAGATTAACCAAAGAGATCTGAACACAGTCTAAAGGGAGTCGCCCCTTGGAAGGGGGTAAACCAAAGAAAGGAAGTGATAAGGAAGGGAATAATAAAGCACTTCCATTCAAAGGAAACAGTATAAAGGGGTGTAATAGAAGAATGAATGCTTGCCCAGATTGATATTAAAACCAACCAAAGACTAGGGCAGATAAAAGGAGAGGGACACAATGGATGATGATATGAGAGCAAAGAGAGAATTATGAACCCAAATATAATAGATTATCTAATCAAATCATGCAGGTAAATAGGACAAATGCTCAAAAAATATTAAAGCAAATTTTTTTCTTAAGGTAAGTAATGAAGAAAATTTCCCTATAAACAGGAACTATCGTTATCACCTATGAGATGGCAGAGTTAGCTAACAGAATTAGAAGATAGCAACAAGTGTCGCTAAAATGTTTATGATGAAGTGTCTCATGTATGTCAATGTGAAGGTGAGAACAAGGATCTATAGCTTAGGATTTGCTTGGGTACTCTTTGAAGAGGACTGAATTCATGGAATCACCAGAAGTAGAAGATAAACAACTGAGAACTATGAAGGAATGAGAGAGTTTGTATAGACACGTAACAAACTAAAAGTCTGATGACTCCAAATGATAAAAAAAAAAGGAGTAACTGACGACTGGGATTGGCTCAAAGCTTCTTCTTCTTCTTCTTTTTGCATGAGATTGGCTCAAAGATCAAGCATGATATGCTATTGGATAGAAAAGATAACCAGATATATCCGTATTACACACAAGACCCTTAATTTGATCCACATAGTAGAGTACTTACCTTTTTTGGTACATGCAACTTATCTTTCCAAACTGGCAACTGCATTAAATAATGTTCTAAAAATCAGTCAAGTCAGCCCCAAGTCGCTAGTCGGAGGTCCCCCGACTTGATTGAAACCCGACTAGTCGGGCAAAAGTCGGTGATTAGTCCGCCAAAAATCGCTAGTTGGCAGCCGACCAACCTGGGACCGACTAGCATCTTTTAGAACCTTGGCGTTAATCATTTTGCAGCAGCTCAACTCATTTGTCCCAGAAACTAACTGATCCTAGCATATGGTCCTTACTTTTCCGATGTACCATAATTTCTCAATCTTTAACCAGTTCTCACTAACAATCAACACCAAAATAAGGGCATGCATCAGCCTGTTGCAACACCAATATTGCCTAGCTCCATCATTTAATCTTACCTGCTTTTTCAGATTTAACTTTTAATATAATTCTGAATTTGTCAAGTTTTCTTTAATGAAAATTGCAGGTTCTTTTTCCTTTGGAAACCAAAATATAAACGAATACAGTTACACAAAGCCGGAGCAGCTGCTGAAGAAGAGACGGAGAGCTAGAGCATATAGAGGATTCTAAGGCCGGAACCGAAGAGCATATATCTTCCATTTTAAAAATTATCAAATTTTCTGTAAGTTGTAGCATGTGTCTTAAAATGAGACAATAATGCAAACTACTAAATAATGTTTGTAAATGTAAGGTGTAAATTTGAGATAATTTTTTCTAGTATGTTATGGTCGCATAATTTCTCCTGATTGGTATCTTCTTTTGGACCTTTGATCCTTAAGAAATCATATGCTTGAGAGCTTTCATCCCTGTTGGCAACATAGTCCCTAGTTCTTACCTAGTTTTTACGCTCAAGCATGAGGCTAGGGTTCAAGAGTTTCATTACCCCTCTATAGGAGGACCCGGCAACTAAGAAATATGCACGTTCTCCTTCCAACTTTTCCTCAATAAAAAGGAGAAACACAGCAAGTAAAGGATGTGTGCTAGAATGATAGTTGAATTCATAAGGCCATTTGAGACAACCACAATTGTAGACTAGTATATGCCCAAATTCTTTAGTTCCTTTTGAGTGCTTATACAAGGGAAATAATTCGACAAGAACGGAAAATGACCATCCATAGGGTTTTTCAATAACCCATGCATACTACTCCTATATCATGACTCAAACAATCAATCTAGACTAAGTATTGCCTCTTCCCATGAATCCACAAAGGACCAAGCAACATAATTTACACTGCTTCCTTGCAATAAATATTTGCGAACAAAAAAGTTCACTGTCTACAGCGTAACAATTTAAGTAAAATTGTCTAGACATTATTCTAACAAAATCAATGCTCTTCAAATGTGTAAATTTACCATAAAATATACTACTACTGGAAAGAAGATACTGTTGTTCCTGACAAGAAGTAGAGTTCAGTAGAAACAGCCCGAAATGTTGACCTGCTGCATTTGAGAGCATGGTACAGTGGTTGGGGAGGTTTCATACTAAGATTTTCTGCCTAGTTTGTTTAGCCATAATTCACGCACCCAACAATTAATAAAGAAGAATTCAGTTAGAAACACGTCATGAAAATTGAAAATACCATAAGTTTAATTTTCTCCAGGCTCTGGTTTTTTAAAATTTTGAAGCCTCCATTATAGCAACAAAAGTAAAGATATGGGAAATACGTCAATGAGTCATTAAGAACGCATCAGATATTGCCAACTCACAGAACTAGATGACTACATTTAGAAATCTCATCACATCACAAACGATGACATACACTAAGTATAGTTTTCTCCTGGATATGGTTCTGTATACTCCATTATAGCAATAAAGTAGGCATATGGTAACCTAATATCTCAATGTATGTTAAACCAAAGCATATTCATCAACTTCTGCACCCTTTGCTCTTTTAACTATAAAAAAACATGCACCTTAACTTTCTTGAGATGGATTAGGTATTTTAGTATGTCAGGACAATTTCCAACAACGGGCAGACATCCTCCCGTAGGCCATAGTATTACGTGTAGAGTGAAAACAACAAGGAAACAATAAGGGAAGCTCTTCAAATATCACCTTGTTGTCATCTCCCATTCCTCTAATAAACATGCATATAAGTTGATTAATATTAAGGCGTCAAATGAAAGTTGAACTAAATGCCTCTAGACATGGCATATTTTTATGCTTCCTTGCCATTAAGGCGTCAAATGAAAGTCAATTAACACTTTTGATCGCTAGGTTTGTCTCAAGGAGATCATGCTGTTGACTTTTAACATTTATTGACATCATAAAGAATCATAATTGACAAAATCAACCTAATTCTGCAGAAGCTGTCGTTAACAGACGCAAAAATCAACCAAAAACGAAACAAAAAAATCTTGGGCAACGAAAGACCAAATTTAGGGTACACTTTGAAGTAAAACATAAAGGCAAGAAGCCAAGAATGTACAATTAAGGGACAATAGTAAATATGTATACTCTCCAAAAATGAGCAATCATCAAAACGTAAAGTATATAAGGGATGGATTAAATGCAAATGTTGCTATACTTTGTTGCCATATTTTATCGTATTGGTTTCTAGCTTGTCCCTTCTGACGTGTACAACATCCACCCATCATGAGATAATAATGAATATGGTCTGGAGGGACACTTTAGTCATTGATTATCATAACCATGCAGACTACACATTCCACCAGTACGATTCAAACAACAAACCTACGCACTTCTGGGACTCTACCAATTTTTAGAAATAACAAAAGAAGCTATGAGCAAGAAGAGAAGGGATTGAATATCTTACCTATTTGTGGATTCTTCATCTTTTCTCTGTCCATTATTTATCTTGATGTTTGCTTCAAAGACTCCTCTTCTTCTTCGACTGAAGTACTTCTTGTCCCCTCACAACTGGTTCCTTCAAATGAGCATTCTAGGTCCAATACCCCATCTTCTCCCTCAAGAAAAAGTAAGCTTTCTATCAAAGGAACAACATCGAACCTATATGGGCCTCCAAAGCTTGTGGAAGAATACTTAGTTTGATGGCTTTCAAAGTTGTACAAAACCACCTTGTTCTCTTGATTTTCATAAATAATTTCATTGAACCTACTAATACCCAACAGCCTATGTACTCCTTCCAGAACAATAGAATACTGCTTACTCCAAGAGTTGGAGACACCATATTCTTTCATCACCCACAAGAAACAGTTTTCACATGCTTCATCCTCTAGGAATGGACAATGCTGAAGCACAGAAAGACAGTCCCTCAAAACGCAAAGGGATTTACGTGTAAGGGATTCAGGGAAATGATAATCTGGCATCTCTATCTCACGGAAGACCTCTTGACCCAAACTAAAAGACAAGACCACTTCATCTACTTCTCTACCTGGACTAGAAACAATCCAGTGGAGATTTCCATTAACAAATGCCGCTGGCAATGGATTAAGCAAAGTCCACAGAAATGCACCTCCAACCTTCCTCCAACACCCCTCGCCTAGCCTATAAACCTCAACTTCACGATGTATCATACTTCGACCAACGGCCGCAACATACATAATTCTTATAACCTTATAATCATTACTTTCACGGTGATACCCAAACCCTAGAAGCACATAAGGATTCGCTGGAATTACACCAAGAAAAGAGCTCGAATTCCCAATATGCTTATATCTCCTAATAGCAAGATTACACAAGTACAGTTTTCGCCCATCAAACGCATCAACCAAACAAATCAACCCGTTTACCGACCCAACCACATTGCAATAAGACATATCACATTGAAATGGAAGGTCCACCTTTGCAACCTCAACTAGGGTCTTAGTACAAAGCATGGTGCATAGCTTGTTTTGGCTATAGTTTGTAGATATACACAAGTAGTAGCCATTCCTGTCATTGGCAAGGGATTTCTCGAGATGGGTCTTGATAAAACTAGGGTTTTTTATCCGAGAATTCCAAGATTTGCGTACGGCGGTGAATTCCACCAGGGTTTTGGGAGGTAAACTGGAGAGGATATCGACGATGAGTTCGTCGGGGAGATTTTGGGACAACATAACGGTGGATTGAGCTGAATTGATTTTACATAAGGGTTATGAAAGCAGATTGAAGCATACCTGAGAAATGGATGCGGAGTTGATGGGAACTAGATTGAGGGACCAATGTTGGTCACTGCGAGAAAACGTTTCCCCTCGTGTGCTCACTCCTGTTAGAGCATCTACATTGGCATAACCAAAATCAAAAAATTGCTAAAGTTAGTAATGTTTGTTTAAAAAAAGTGCTCACATTGGAATAACCAAATTTAGCAACCTCTTAGCAACTAACCAAATTTTGTCACTTGGATAACCAAAACTAGCAACCTTTTGCCAATAACCAAATTTAATGGACCTCACATCTACCCAATCAAGTACACTCACCATTACACAAAATGACAAAAACCTTCTTTCTCCTCTCTCAACAATATTTTCAAAAGTTTAATTTAAATTTTTTTTTCTTTTTCAAAAGTTTAATTTAAAAAAACTGGTTTTTTTCAAAAGTTTATTTTAAAAAACTGTTTTCTTCAAATGTTTATTTTAAAAAACTGTTTTTTTCAAAAGTTCATTTTAAAAAACTGTTTTTTTTTTCAAAAATTCCTATTAAAAACTGTTTTTTTCAAAAGTTCTTTTTAAAAAAACTGTTTTTTTTTCAAAAGTTCATTTTAAAAACTGTTTTTTTCAGAAGTTTATTTTTAAAAACTGTTTTTTTTTAAATTTATTTTTAAAAACTGTTTTTTTAAAACCGTTTTGTACTTAAAGAAAATTCAAAATATATTTTTTTTAAAATCTCAAAACTATTTTTTGTAGTTTGAAAAAGTAATGAGGCAAGTTTTGTTTATCATTTGAATAAGTGATGGAGGGTGTCCATTATTTTTGGTTATGGACAAAAAACACCAATGTGGGACTTGATATTACTAACTTTAGCAACCTCTAAATGAATAACCAAAAGCTTATGTGGTAACTTTTGGTTATTCAATTTTGATTAGACCATTGTGGATACTCTTAGACCTTTTTGTCTTGTTCAATTCAATGTCAGTTCTACAGGTGGAAATGATGTAGGAAAGAGGATTGGATGACCCTTTAAAGTTTTAACCGGATTGGAAAGGAAAATTAATGAGGAACGTGGCTCCGACAATTTCTTGAAGCAAGATAGTAAGAGCAGAAGCAATTCCAAATCTCCATTGTAAATTAAAGTCTCTGCTCTCTATCATTGATCATTCGAGTGGCAACTAAAAGGCCATGCCGTGAGCTCGTTCGATTTTTCATCTCGATAATAAAAATTTGGATTTGAATTTAAACAATGAACGGCTTGATTATTAGTTTTAAGAAAAAAATTTGAGATATATATTTAAAATAGCGTTTGATGTAGCTTTTGGAATGGTAGTAATAATGGAGAGACGGTAGGGCTTCAAATGAGCCAAATCGAGCCGAGCTTTAAGATGTTCAAGTTCGTTCGTTTAGTTTTTAAATGAACTGGAGCCAAGCTTGAGCTCAATGAAAATTTGACCAAACAAGCTCGGGTCTCCTTTGCCTAAATTCAAAAAACTGGTTTTTTGGGTTTTTTCGTTTTGTTCTTATTCAAAAAAAAATGCATTTGTTAGTTTTCGGTTGATTTTTTGTGATTTTTTGGCTTGTCTCGACGAGAGGAATTTAAAAAGTATAAAATTAGTAGTCAAACTTAAAGTTTTGTGAATAAAGACGAAAAATGAAAGCAAAAAACCAGTTTTTTGAATTATTTTTCGTCTTTATGCACAAAATTTTAAGTTTGGCTAATAATTTTATACTTTTTAGATTTCTATCGTCAAGACAAACCAAAAAACTACAAAAACTTGACCGAAAACTAACAAATACAATTTTTTTAATAAGGACAAAACGAATAAAACTAAAAAAAACCAGTTTTTTGGATTTAGCCAAAGGAGTTGAGTCGAACTCGATTTGTCCACGAGCTTAACATGCCAAAATTATTAGCCATTTATGCTCTCATATAGATCTAAAATTTTAATTAAAGTTTTATTTTTGCACATAAATAAGTAGATACATATATGAAATTATAAAATCCTATTAAAATTTAAGTTTATTGTACATTTAAAAGTTCATATTGGACAAATTATAAAATTTTCACGATGCCAATGTAAAAATTTAAACATACTCAAGCTTATATGTGATATTCCTATGAGATACATATTGTCACGCCCTGCCCCGCAAACGGCACCCGTGGTAGGCCTGAGTCGGTGCGGCCACGTGGCATTCCAACACAATACCCAACATCACCTTACAAAATTCAGAATAAAAACACAGCGGAAGACTTCATCAATTAAATAAAAGTGTCATTGTTAAACCACTAACTCAACACCCACAATTGTCTACTCAGAAACAACTTAACCATTACATAAACTCAAAATGCTTTATATTACGAGCCATAAAAGTACTACACGACAATGATTGAAACTCATTCGACACCAACTGCACAACCCAACGCTGACCGGTAGTGGACCCCCTCTACAGCCCATGTTATCTGGTAAACCATAAAGGAAAATCAGGAGTGTGTGAGACATAGAAATGCTCAATAAGATAGAACCAAATCAACATCCAAAACATAGCAATATTTATACAACAACCATCAACATGTATATAACCAATCACATGCAAGTGGCACGTCTGCCACATCCTATGTATCCTAGGTCACTGTGGGAGCACACTCCGCTCGTCGCTCGTTGTCACCGGTAGCTAGCCGACACAACGTACTCGCGGTGTAACCCAATCCACAGCCCTTTCGCAGATACCAACTTTCACACACAACATATATGCTAAAACATCTATTACCACGATATACATCCATCTTCACAACAACACGTCATCATCACATGATATACATCCATCTTTACAACAACACATCATCAATACAGTTATATGTCCGTCTTCACAACAATACATCATCAACACAATTATATGTTATTGAACATAATCATGTCAAACACACTCACCTCTGATTTGACTGGAGTATGCCAAACTTACGGTTTCGGCACCTCCCGATAACCGGCTCTTTACCTAGCCACAAATCAACTAATATCAGTCTATGAGCTTCCACATATGTCTCACATATAATCAAAGAGATAACAATGTAACATAAGCAACTTATAAGATCATCACAACTTAAGACAAGCCAAAACACAACAACACTCCAAAATCAGTACGAAATCTAATAACCAGCCCATCGTATCTGGACTATCATTTCTTACAGGTTCAGAATTAGGACATGAGACCACCTCCACTAGAAATAAGACTTTCAGTACATCAATATCGATATAAAATTCTCCCTAATCGGAGCCCGAATGACCAAGTTATGCTTATTTGAAGTTACACAAAAAGAAATATGAATCTGCAGATTCAGCAAAAGCATCAACTTTGAATCAAAAACTGCTATAACCTGGCAGGAACTAAGGCACAATCCATACATATTCTCGAAGGTATGCAAGTCTAGTTTCATAATCAAAAGACGGATTGAAAATCCAAGCTTCCTACACAAAGTTATGGCCCTTCCCGTAAGACGCGACAGTGCTGTCTGCACAGACGCGAACCCGACAGCAGCTCGGTAGAACATTTTTCATATTTTCTGTGTTTCTCATAAAATTCTGAAAATTTAACACAATATTCACGACATGCATGGGTAGCTACAGTAAAATTTCCAGAAAATTACGAATACAGGAACCACGTCCATAAATTCACCAAAAACCATAGCAGATTCAATTTTGAACAATCTGTCAAGAAACCCCCTCACTTCCCTTCCACGAATTTTACAAAACCAAACCCTAAATCACTCTTATAAGCAGCAAAAGACCTCATTAACTTGTAAAAGAATAACATACTCAAGAATTTTGGTAATTAAACACCAATCCATACCTTAATTTGGGGTTTTCCCCAATTCCCCCTTCTTCTTCTTCTTCTTCTTCTTCTTCTCTCTCTCTCTCTCTCTCTGTGATTATAATCAGCCAAAAAGAGATAAAAGAAGAAAATAAAAATATCTATTGTCATATTACACTTCTCCCCTCAACTATCTTTGCTATTAACTTTAAGGCCTAAACTCATAATTACTTCAAACTCTTCTAATTCATATTAAAACGTGAACTAAACATCAAATGTCCGGGATGGGTATTACACATATATACTCCACGTTCATAAGACTAATCGAGTCAAATATTGTCAACTTCAAGTTTGGCTCATTTATTAAACAAGTCTAACATTAAGATTAAGGTTCGGCTCATTTAGTACTCAAATCAAACTCGAACGAGTTTTTATTGAGTCAAGCCTCGATCATTTCACGAACGGCTCGATTGATTTACAGCCCTAGAGAGAGGGTAATAAGGGGAGAGAGAAATAAATAATGATTGGAGAGATAAATGTGAGTAATAATTGGAGAGATGAGTTATAAGTGGAAAAAAAATCTTTTTTTTCAAAGATGACAACTGATGTAAAGATCCGTAAATTCCCTTCTATATTTTATTCTTTTCTAAGTAACGTTTCGTTGAATTGTTTGTATGGGCATGTGTGTTTTTGTACTGAGGGTTCAGTGGAGGATGGGGATACATGTCATGATGTGGTAACGTGACTTGAGGATATTTAGAATGTGTTAGAAATAATTTGGGGTCAAATTGGTGGTAGTAGAATGAAATATCAAAAATTTTCCAAGGATACCGGTAACCCATTTTTCTCACTACTGGTATCCCCCGACTAGAAACATTTTTTTTCAGGGATATCGGTATCCCATTTTTTTTACTACCGGTATCTAGTGTATTTTCTGCAAATTTTTGTGCGCGATCAACACACTATATAAAGGGGTCCTTGGGTTCTTTTTCATTCTAAACCCGATTTCTAACCTTAAAATAACCCTTCTACATTCTCTCTTCACCCCTACCTCAAATCTTGTGATTTTAAGCTCATTCTATCTCAAAACTTCAAGATCTACACATTGAATTCGTGAATCTCTCTTGGATTTCGGGTTTTGCACTCAATGAGGTAAGAACACTTGATTTTGGTCTTTTTCTTACTCCATCCACATTTTTCTCTCTCTTTGATTATGAGTGTAACCTCACCCTTGTGACTCGTTTTTTACTTGATCTTATCTCTTGAAAGCGTAGTGGAGCTTCAGTAGAGATCGTTCTTGGAGTTTGGGGTCAAAATTAGTTGGGTATTCTAGGATTTTGCTCAAAACCCATCTTAGTAGGAAATTTTTTAACTCTTCTAAGTGTAAATGTAGTGTTTGTGTGTGTATAGACTCTTGCATTACCAATCTTCTTATACCTTGTGGATTTCTTTGGGAAAATCATCTTCTAGTCATATTTGATTCATAATGTGCTACTTCCTTGCTTATATATGATTCTCCTCTCCATTTGTGTGTTACATTATCCAAATCTTGCATTGAATCCACGAGCTTACTTTTAATTGGAAGAAACCCACTTGGGACCTCATTTTCTAATCACATTGTTTGAGGAAATGCTTGATTCGTGTTGCTTGATCATTATAGGATTTAGTGAGGACATGGTCCGTAAATGAACATTTTTTGTGCATTTGGGGTTGAGTGGACAGTCCGAACACTTGTGAAAAGATGTAGTGATACATGAGTTGAATTGGGCACCAAACTGAACTTATAAATTGGTAGGTGGTAACGTGGATGTGAAACATGTAACACGGGGCCCGAAAAGGTATGCCTGGAGTGACACGGGGCCCACTAGGGTATGTCCGGAGTGACATGGGGCCTACATGGTATGCCCAGAGAACATTCAAATGTCTAAATGAAAAGTGATAAATGTTTTGAGATACATATGGTGTGTTGGGTACGAGCCGGGTATGAGAGATGGTAATTGATAGCATTGGTGGCTTATGTGTATTTTTCACTTTCTAAAATTATTGATCTCTCTTTGGTTCTTGTTCCTTGACTTATTCATTCTTGTTTATCACTCATATACATTTCATTGTATTTAGAATTGTTAGATTTTTCTCTATTTGGCTAGTGTAGCTCAACCTATCAATTTTCAGGTACCAATCACGGAACATGATATGGAGTGCTTGGAGTGCATGCATGCATGCATCGGTTTTGAAAGCTAAATGAAAGAGTTACTTAGTCATCTTAGAACTTGTATTTTTGTTAAGATGATTTTGTAACTTGATTAAAGTTTCCTCTTTTGACATTCGGGTTGTAAAACGCATAGAACTTATGTATTTGCATATTGGGGTTTACGGGTACCCTTAGACTATTATAACCTGTTGAATATGACTTTTTCTATATTTTTTAATGGAATTTGACGTGGCTTGTGGACTTGTTAACTATCCACGTGGAAATTATCATGGCTCTGTTCCTTTTCTAGTTTAGTTTTAGTTTTAGTTTTGATGACATCATCATTTTTCTCATTTCTCTCTCTATCTCTCTCCACTCATTACAACTAATGACATCATCAAAACTAAACTAAACCATCTAACCAAACACAACCCAAATGTTTTCTCTTTTAAAATTTAAGGGTGTGACAACTGAACACAATCTTATTCCTCCCGTCCAATGTTAGACCCTTTAAGAAAATTTTGGGTGTCGTGCGGGTACAACGTGGAGGCGCCATAACGCGCATCTCAACAGCCCAAAAGTTTTAAGACGGTTCAGATTTATCTCTCTCTCTTTAAAATATGACCGCTCAAAATATTTTTGGATGGCTATCATGCAGGCCGCATACTGACACATGGTACCTTCCAGGCACCAAAAACTTTCCCCTTTTGCGACTTCAACTTTTTTTAGAGTACTATCCCTTGAATCCTATTGATAAAGTTATTTTTAACATTATATGAATGTTAAACATGAAAATCAAGAAAAGTAAACCACTAGTAATATTTTGGAGCAACTCAAAAAGAAATAAAAGACCGACATTGTGGCGGGTACCATTTGATAGTTGGAGTACTCATTTGATGTCTAATCCTTAGGCCTCCTTTGGATAAAAAATTGGTTTTTGGTTTTTTGGTTTTTTTCATTTGTCTTTATTCAATTTTTTTTTGCATTCGTTAGTTTTGCATGAAGATTTTGTGGTTTCTAGATTCCTTTCGACGAGACGAATCTAACAAGTATAAATTTATGGTCAAACCAAATATTTTTTTTAATACAGCCAAAATAGGTGGATTATTGGCCAATACTCCACCTATTTTGGTTTTATTAAAAAAAATATTTTTTGATCATAAATTTATACTTGTTAGATTCGTCTTGTCAAGAGGACTCCAGAAACCACAAAATCTTGATGTAAAACAAACGAATGCAATTTTTTTTAAAATAAGGACAAAATAAAAAAACCAAAAAATCAAAAACTGATTTTTTACCCAAGGAGGCCTTAGTACTCTTCAATATCATACATTTCACGTAGATTCGATCGACGAAAATGATAAAAGAAGATAAACTTTTTGGCATTCATGTGCCTAACTAGCCATCTATGTACCCAAGGAAAACTCCAGTAATCCATGTTCCTGAGAAAGAAGGCCCTGCTCCGAGGCTTTTGAGGCCCTAAGCGGGATTTAATAGTAGGGGTTTTTTTTGTGTCTACACTCCCGGATTTAAGGGGAAAATGGAGTTTTTTTGTGTTGCAAATTTTTTTGGAAAATCCGATCCGTCCAATGTGTTCAGAAGGTGTTTTCTAGGGTCTGTGCAGGAAATCTTCAAAAAATAAAACCGAGAAGGGCTTGATCCAAGCAGTTTTTGCAAAAACTGTATTTATATATTTTTGCGAAAACTGCTTGGATCAAGCCCTTTCCGGTGTATTTTTTTGAAGATTTTCCTTAAGGACCCTTGAAAACACCTTCTGAACACATTGAACGGATCGGATCGTCAAAATTTTTTTTGTATAAAAAGTCCGGAAATTAAAAGTTCGGATTAGAAGTTTACCCTATATAAGGTAAACTTCGTATCTGGACTTTTCATTTCCGGACCTTATGATCCAATTTTTTTTTGACAATCCGATCCGTCCAATGTGTTTACAAGGTGTTTTCAAAGGTCCATACGAGAAATCTTCAAAAAAAAATTCAGGAAATGGCTTGATCCAAGCAGTTTTTGCAAAAAATAGATATTTACATTTTTTGCGAAAACTGCTTGGATCAAGCCCTTTCCGATATTTTTTTTTGAAGATTTCTCATGTAGACCCTTGAAAACACCTTCTGAACACATTGCACGGATCGGATTTTCCAAAAATAATTTGCAACACAAAAAAAATCATTTTTTTCTTATTTCCAGGAGGTGTGGATTAGAAGAAGATGTTCTATTAAGGACTCCCTCATGGATGTCCTCCTTGAGGACCATCGTTTTCTGATTTTTCAGACCAAATTTCGACGATCTGAACCGCTCAATGTGTTTACTGTTTAAAACATGTCTTCCACGGCCAATGTGAGGAATCACAAAAAAAAAATGCCCAAAAGAACTTTATCCGAGCAGTTTTTCAAAATAATATTTACTTGTATTGGTTGTTCAATAAAAAGTTCAAAATCACCTTGCAGTGCAATGGTCATTTGCTACGAGCGGTACTTGGTGCTTGAGGTCATGAGCTCCATTCACGCCATTGGCAATAGTTTTGAATTTTTTTGCATATAATCTAAATATCTTGGAGTCAAAAAATGTAGGCAGTAAGTCCCGAAACACACGACCATCAGGTTCCAACAAGGAACTCTTTATCTTATGCCACGTTATATGCTAAAAGGCTGACACTTATAATATTTATTACATATTAGAAATTGGGGGGCCCTATTATTGGGTCAAAATTTGGGGGCCCTAAGCGATGGCCCTGTGGACTTATGCCTAAAACCGGCCCGTGAGAAAGTAATGATATCACTATAGTAGCAAAAGCATAATCAAACTCAAATATACTTCATCAACTAGCTAAGAATGAAGAAAGTCCTTTAGGCTCTTCAAAAGATAATAAAGAGAGAAATTATATAGATTCCCAGATAACCCTAATCTTCTAGTCCGGGATCCCGGATTAGAAGATTTGGGGTGTTTTTTTTTGTGTTGCCAATTGTTTTGGCAAAATCCGATCCGTCCAATGTGTTTAAAAGGTGTTTTCAAGGGTCTACGCTAGAAATCTTCAAAAAAAAAATACCGGGAAGGGCTTGATCCAAGTAATTTTTCGCAAAACTGTAAATATACAGTTTTTGCGAAAAACTGCTTGGATCAAGCCTTTCCCGGTAATTTTTTTGAAGATTTCATGTGTGAACCTTTGAAAACACCTTCTGAACACATTGGACAGATCGGATCATCAAAAAAATTCTCGGATCATGGAGGTCCGGAAGTCCGGATCCCGCACTAGAAGGGGGTCCTCCCAGATAAAATAACACAAAGTAGTACGAAGTTAAATCTAACATCTCGAGGCCTTGCTTGGATGGAGTATAAGGAAGGGGTAAATTTTTGGAGGGGTATAAAGGCTTGATGTAACACATTTAGCATGGCTTGAATATCCAAAAATGCAAGGGGATAAATTTTTGCCCCTCCAAAAATAATCCGGCTTAGAGGAATAGAGGGGTATTATTTTGGGACACCCCTCCCCCCTGCCAAAAAGTTATCCCCGGTTTGGGCAACCCTCCTCCCTGCCCAAAAGTTATCCCCGGGTATTAGCCAAGAATAATACCCCCTCTCCTTTATTTCAACTACAAAATAACTTTATCCCTCCATTTTTATCCTCTTTCCAAACCAAGTACTATTTTATCTTCTTTTTTTAATACTCTATCCGAACCAACTACTTTTTTATTCTCCCTCCATAAATTTCACATCAATTATACTTGAATGCCTTGTGTTGGAGGGCATTGTAAACCAACTAGAATGCATATTGTTGGACGTTGTTTGGATATCAAGTGGTGTTGTTTAAGCTCACTCAACAACTATTTTTTAGTAGCATTCTAGTTTTGGGCACAAGTTTTAATCGTGGTAAACTTTTGAGAAGAGTATTCGTTTGTGTTATAATGAATCTCACAAGTTCCATTAGTACGTGGAATGTCGCATGCAAAATAGATTTTATTTCGACCAATTCGAGTATGGTTTTCACATATTTATAATTTGTACCCTTTCCGTCTCTTTTTAAATGTGTTACTTCGTAAATCTTATTAAAAAAAATATCATCATTACACCTTTCACATAAATTTCCTCCACTTTACACTTTTCACATCAACTTTTACCTCTATTTTTCAAAAGTATCCTCCAGTTCTACTCATTAACTCTTTGCTCACTAACTTTTTCAAAATGGCAAAATGATAATTGTACAAACTTTTACCCATTAACTTTTCAAAACACACACTTATTTAGGGATAGCTCACAAAATAGTAAGTTAAACAGTTAAAAAAGGACGGAGGAAGTATCAAAGTTTAATGTTTTAGGTTTGAGTAGTAGAGTTAGAGTTTTTGCATTTGACATGCACCGATCTAAGTTTCATTTCAGGGTAAGAAAAGAAGTTGCATAACTGGTGGAAATAGAGCAAATGTCAGTAGCCCAACGGTCGGCACCATGTATTCACATATATTTGACAAAGATTCAAGCATCAGTAACAAGTAACAACAACAAAAAATATAAACTTTCGTTCAGGAAAAAAAAATTAAAATGGTCGAAGTAGAACTTTGGACCTTGCGGGATGGACTTTAAGCTTTAAGGGGATTGAAGCTAAGATAGATGCTATGCTGCTATTGAACTGGTCATGGGTACGGCTCACCAGTCCATTATTGTTGTATATGATTTTAGGGTCCTCGTGGCGGTCCCAAAATTTTTGAAGATCAGCTTATCCGCTACCCTTAAAATTTCCTCTTGTCCATACATTTTACTTTCCGATTAAGTTTTGATGTTTCGAACCGTTCAATGTGTTTAAAATTTGTTTTTAAAATTTTTGACCATATCATTGTAAAATGTCAATACCTTCATAACCTTCTTAGCTGACTCTGACTGACCAAATTGGGTATTCAATCTTGCACCTCAATACCACTGTTGATACAAATCACATTTCCACTCCGAGTCTATGATATTTTTCACGAAAAATGTTTCTTTTGAAAGAAAATACTCATCCGTCCACATTTGTTGGTCCATTTTTAAAATTCGCGCCATTTTTGATTGCTTATTAGCTCTCAATTTATAATGGTTTTCGTTTTTTTTTGCAAACTTTGTATTATAGAACTAATTGAGATCTATCAAATAAAATCCATATTGCATAGATATAAGCAATAAAAAATGTTACGGATTTCAAACAACTCCTGATCTTTATTAACCAAAGTCTGACGATTACAAATTTAACCATCTTATTTATAGACTAACAAACTAAATAAAAGATAAACATAGGGTGAAACTTTGAAGAAGAATAAGACAGAGAAGGAATATATAGTAGCGGGTGGGGGAAAGGAGACTCAACATGGCAATAAACTTGGTTAAAATTGCAACGGACAATTGTGATTGAGGGACTACAACCCTGTAGTGCTTTGGGCACTACAGGCCCTTGGATCCATTAAAAAGCGGAGGCAAACTTCACCGATGCTTATCCATTTTTCTACCTAAACTCAAAATTCGAGTTGAAAGCCTTTGCAGCTATCTTAATTTATGTCTTTTTCCATGACACGACCTTTTACAATGAAAACTCACATGATGTGTGTGTTTACAATGAAAATCAGACGGGTAAGGTTTTGCTTTTCTTTAAATTTTCCTAGTGTTTTTGAAAAGAAAGTCAATTCTTATCTTTTTTATTTAGTTAATTGCTACTTAAAAACAATTGTATTTTTTTAGTGTCACAATATTTATTTATTTTTTGTTGCAGAATATCGAATCGGACACAAAACTACGTCATGGACTGTACAAAAATAAACAAGATTATATAAAACTTTTGACTTTATATTTGTGCAACATAAACTTTTGAGTTTATATTCTTGGGGGTCTGTTTGGTGTACAGTCTCATTGTCTATGGGGTAGCGGCGGTAAGATGGCGTGTTCTCTACCTAACCGATGACGGTAGTGAGGGTGAGGCTAACGGGTGGCTATTGTTTGGGTGGTTTCTCGTTTTGGTTCTCTTTCTTCTTTTTTCAACATTTGATTGAATTCCCTCCCGTCCCGTCCCACCTGCTCGATGTATCCTTATCAAAAAATTTCTATATTTTGAACAATATTTTGCCGATAAAAAAAAAAAAAAAAAAGTTCCCAATTTTTTTTTGTAGCCAATCGCCCCAGTGGAATAGGGATGGCAATCACGACCGAACCGGTGGGTACCCGAACCGTAACCGATTTTTTTAACCGAACCATAACCGAAAAATTCCCCGCGGGTATGGGTACGGTTTAGGATTTGAGATAATCGAACGGGTTCGGTTCGGTTCGGTTCTGGGTTGAGCTGATACCCGAACCCGTTAACCGAAACCGAACCACTACCCGAACCGAACCGAACATGTAATTACAAAATAACCCCTATAGTATATGTTAATTACATTTAACCCCTTAGTATATATATAGTGTTATACACTTTTAGGGTTGGGTATCTCAATCTCAGACTTGAGCCTTGAGAGAGGCGATCTGATCGCCGCTCTCTCTCTCACCTCGGCTTCTCCTTCCTCATCTTAACGTCTCTCTCTCTCTCTCTCTCTCTCTCTCTCTCTCTCTCTCTCTCTCCCCGACATGGCTGCCTCAAGTACCTAGCCTCACAGACTTGAATCTGTGATTTTAGGTTACACAGAGAGAGAGAGACTCAAGAAAGGAGATCACCGATCTGTGATTCTGTGGCTGCCTAAGTTCCGACTTCCGACAAATCAAAGTAAACCCTAAGTAGCTCGATCAATCGTCATCATCAATCAAATCCGTTCGGTCTAACGGAGATGAAACAAGTCCCATTACAATTTTGAATCCAAGTGAGGCAAAAAAAGGTATACTGAGTATGGTTGAATTTTTGATAGTCTTTTTTGTAAAATGTTTTATGGTTTGTGATTCTGTGAAGTTTCAGGTTGTAGTAGTATTTGAGAATAGGAGAAATCATAGATTTGGCACTGTGTAATTAGTTTGTAATTGATTCGGTTACCCAGTACAATTTCAATGCCAGTTTGTTTGCCCTTAATTCGGTTACCCAATCGGTTCGGTTATTACCCGAACCCCGATCGGTTCAGCTCCGGTTTCTATTTCCCCTACCCATTCGGTTAATGGTTCGGTTTCGGGTACCCCTATGGTTTCGGGTATTGGGTTCGGGTATGCCAATACCCGAACCGAACCGCCCATTTGCCATTCCTACAGTGGAATAGTATTGGACTTCAAGAAAGAGAAACATTAAAACGAATGACATGTTTTGGAATAATCTCATGAAATATTTTGTATTGCTCATTTTCTCACAAAATATCCAAGATTATGTATTGTTCCGTGTTATACCCTAAGCCATGAGGGGCTGAGAGTGTCTTAGTGGTGTTTTGGCTTAAAAAGCCAACTTAACCTTTTGTTTTATTATTATTTGATTTTTTTTTGCATCGATTTTTTGAGTATTATTGGTTCGTCTCAGCAAGAGGAATCCAAAAAGGTAAAAGATTATGATTAGAACTTTCAATTTTTTAATAAGATCGAAAAAAATGTAAAAAACTGTTTTTTTTTAAAACTTTTTTTTGTCTTTATTCAAAAAAATTTATGATTTGATTATAATTTTTTACTTTATTTATTTCTTTCGCTGAGACGAACAAATAATACACAAAAAGTTGAGGGAAAACTAAAAAACACTAAAAAAATCAAATAAAGACAAAAAAAAAAAAGCCAACTAACTTTTTAAGAGGGTTGAGAGTTTTTTAAGACAAGTGGCAGTGTTAGAACTGGGGCAGAGGATGGGAACAACATACGGGCACAGATGATCCCAAACCCTTCATTAGTAGTTTTGGGTGCTTAAAAATGTGCGGATTTGCGGATAAAAAAAAAAATGTGCGGATTTTTTAATCTTATACTATTATCCTTGAAGATGCCAAAAACAAACTTTGATTATGTAAAATTTTGGACTTTTATGTTGTAAAATGTCAAAACATTCATAATTTTCTTAGCTAACTGGGGGCGGTTGAGGGCCGACCAAATTGGAGATTCACTCTTGCACCTCATCGTGTGGTTAAGAATTCAACCGTCGCTACAAACTACCCCGCACAATGTATGGTATTTTTCCCCTTTACGTGACGTGTGTCTTAAAAGAATATAGTTTTACATGTCAATTATTTCAAATAATGTTTTCCAATTATTTATACTAACTTGAGTTCCCCTATCATCAAATATCAAAATAAAAGGTGACATTTACTGTCTCATAAAATTGTGGCTGGTCTTCTACTTTGCCGAATTTGAAGAGAGGGTGGCTGACACAAAACATGAGCAATATTATGAACTTCTATTGCTTCCACTGAGACATAGCGAACAAAACATGTTGAAATTCTAGGAAACACAGAAACACATACTGAGACATCAAGTTGTTTCTGCATCTATAAGAAATACTACTTAACAATGACATTTGCATACATTTCCATTATGCGTCAGCTACAATCAAAATGGTTCTGAAGTGTTCCCTCGTCTTAGCTGACCGAAAAAACATACCAGAATAAAAATTTGATCCTCACTTGCACCAGCTTGCTTGAGGAGAGACTTTGTGAAGCAGCAACTTTTCAGCTCCAGTGCTTATACTGGAGACATCTTCTTCAGCTTTAACTCATCTTCCAACTTCTCAGCAGAGAACTGTGTGCTGGGCAAGTGGGGATTGAGACCCTAGCATTAAGTTCTCAGACGTTTGATCTCCTTCACTCTCTCCCGGAACTTCTCAGCAGCCTCTTCATCCTTTTCCTCGTCCAAGAGTTCTAGAAACTTATTAACAGTTTGAACAGTTGGAAACCCTTTAATTTTCTCCGAACAAACTTTGGTTGCACCCATTTCAAAAAACTCCAAAGCCAGTTTCCTCTGGCGATTCGATAAGTAGTAGTTCGTGAAGAGATCAAGTGTTCTTAAATTGGGTTCAACCTCTCTGCTCCCCATGTTTTCATAAAGTGCATTGGCTTCCTCAATCATGTTTCTATTAAGGTAAGACTCCAAAATAACATTAGCTAACCTGACATCATAGGTTGAGCAACCTGATTCCCACTCTGAAAAACATTTCTGAAGGCCATTAACATCATCCAGCTTGAGGAGAGCCAAGAGCATGACGAGATAGCTAACATTCTTGGGTTTTTTCGGAAAGGCCGACTTCAATGACTCCCAAGCACGATTAACCCCTGACAAATCGGACAGTCTTGCATACAAATATATGAGACTGTGGTAAGCCTCACAGTCATGGACATTTCTCATACTCTCTAGTTTTTGTAAGGTAGCGTTGGCTTTATCAATAAGCCCTGCATCGACATAAATGGCAGCTAGATTTACATAAGTAAACCAATCAGGCGTTACCTTGTCTTTTCTCATCCTCTCAAGAACTCCCTCTGCTGCATCATAATCCTTCATAGAAGCAAATCCCTTCATTAGATGATTGTAAGTGTATTTATCTGCAGCAATTTTTGCCCCCTCCATTTCTTTTGCAAGCAGAGGGATTTTATCTGGCTCACCAATGCTCAAGTAGAGCAACATCACGTTGTTGTAGTTTAAAGTAGATGCAAAACTTAGCTCTTTTATTTTCTCAAAAAGGTCGGCTGCTTCATCTATCATCTTCTCCTTGCAGTAACAACTAAGAAGTGCTCCATATGTTTTCAGAGTCTTTGAGGATTCTTCGAGGTTGTTGAAGTACTCTTCAGCTGAGGACACCCCTTTTGTCTTGGCAAGAAGGTCAATGCACACAGCATGGTCTACGTTGTTCATTTTGATCTTGCCCTTTTCCATCCATTCATATATCTACAAGTACAGAGGTGAAAAGCATAAAAGTAAGCCAAACGGCACTAAACTGAAATCAAAACAACATCTCCCAAAAATAGTCAAGGCATTGTTGGTGTTTTCTACTTTCAATCATCTATTACTTTTGTTAGCATTTGATGAAGTTTTCTTGATACCGAATGGTCCAAATAACACACAAGTGCGAGCTTTTATTTTATTACCATCAACCAATATTCTATAGGAAATTCCTAGCACAAAAAGGGCGTTCTGCTTGGAGGGGTTTTCTTATCCGGTTGAAATCCAAAGAGAAGGAAAGGTATCCATTCTTTCCCCTCAATAATACACGGGAGCAAAGAGGAAAAGAAAGCCATAAAAAACCAGAGCCTTAAAACAAAAACGACTCCCCACAATCGATAGCCAACACATGACGCTCAGATAATGGGAGTCCAGAACCAGACAAAGAACCCGAAATAAGGTTTGAATGTCCACAAAGCCATCTCATGAGCTATCCAATTCGCAAAGATGGAGAGTAATTCACAACATAGAAGATTCTCGCATAAAATAGCATTAAGGTCATTCAGCGGAGAGGCTGCGGCTCAAGGGTTACAGATTGAAACTTTCTATGACTACAGAACAGATTGAGCCTTTGCAAATTTCCAGAATAAGCCAATTCTACAGATGCATTAAGTAACCCTAAACCATCGGAAACCAATTTAAGTTAAGAAATACTACCAACTATAATGCTACTTCAAGTGAAATCAATTCAGGCGTAGTTAGAGATAGAGAGACCTGTAAGGCGTGGTGGTATTTCTTGAACTTACGAAGCTGATTGACGCAACCGATGATGTTGTACCTCTTGGCGTTATTTCCTTGCTTTACCCATTCGTCGAGAGTGTCGGCAATGCCGCCGTCTGTGGTAGTGAGGGCAGCGAGTTTTCGGAACAGGGATACAGCCGTTTCCGGTGCCTTCTCCGTAGAAAAGCACCTCGATCTCGCCGTTAAGGTGGACATTACCAGACGTTTTGCGTGGTTGGCCATTTCTTCCAACTCTCTGGTTTTGGAGTTAGGGCCCGGGTTTAAGCTAGGGTTTATGAAAGAAGAACAAGTCGCAAGCTTTGAGTTCGGGAAATGATTTTCAGCCCCCTAATGTTTGGTGCTGCATTACAATTACACCACAACCGTTCGTCAAAAATTTGGTCAATTGTTTAAACCTACATGTGAAATGTTCGTTCTAACAAGGGGAAAAAAAAACACATGAGTAAACCATTTGGCATGCACCAAATGCCCTACTAGATTGTGTTGGACCAACTTCAAAGTCTCACATAAATGGTCGATAGCACCGTTTAATTTGTTTAAAATGTTTTTTAATGATTTTTGTACGAAAGTTAAACGAGTGATAAAGCAGCTCTCACTGCTATCTAACTGTGCTGATTTATTTTGGAAATACTCATCTAAACACGTTTTTAAACAAATTGAACGATTCTGATCATTTGTGTAACACTCTAATGTGGTCTCGTTTAATCAAGTAAGTATTTGGCATGCACCAAATGTTAGTCTCGTAGTTTTTTATAGGAGTAGTTAACACAAGCATTTCAAAAGTTTTGGAGTAGTAATTTTGACTTATGTCCGGATACAAAACTGAAAGTTAAAAAAAAATTCCGGTAACAAAATAAATCATTTTCATTTTATCCCCGACATCTTTATTGAATATGGAGCATTCTTTTTTCATCAAAACAATTGATTCTAAAAGTTTGATTGGTTGGGCTCGTCAAGTTTATCGTGCATGACAAAGATGTAAGGGCTTGCAGTTTACATAAACTATATACATATAGTCCACTTCCTATCAAGGATCTCACAAGTTTTTAAAATATGGACCTCTACTTTCCGGATTAAATCTCGATGATCCGAACCGTCCAATGTGTAATTTTTTTAAGGGTCCCTGCGAGAAATTAGCAAAAAAAAAACCCAAACGGGCTTAATCTGAGCAGTTTTTCATAAAAACGAACATATACGGTTTTTATGAAAAATTGCTCGGATCAAGCCATTCCCAATTTTTTTTGGCTGATTTCTAATATGGAATTTTAAAAACACTTTTTAAACTCATTGGACGGTTCAGATCGACAAAATCTAATCGGGATGTATGAGATGTGGACGAAGTCCGGATTTTAAGGGTTTGGATAGGAAGTTTAGTGCATATTAGTCCACTTCCTATCAAGGATCCCGCAAGCTTTTAAAATCCGGACCTTCACTTTTTGGACTAAATCTTGACGATTCGAACCGTCCAAATTAGGCCTATTTTGGCTAATAATCCGGATTATGGATTATTGGATTATTCGTTTTATCTTTATTCAATTTTTTTTTTGCATTTGTTAGTTTTGCGTCAAGATTTTGTGGTTTTACGGATTCCTTCGGCCGTATCTAATCTAACAAAGTAAAAATTATGGTCAAAACCAAATATTTTTTGAATAAAGCGAAATACTTTGGATTATTGGTCAATAATCCAAAGTATTTCGCTTTTATTAAAAAAAAATGAGTTTTGACGATAATTTTTTCTTTGTTAGATCGCCCATCGGTCGAAGAATCTGTAAACCACAAAATCTCGATATAAACTAACAAAATTGAAAAAAAAAATATCAATAAAAATAAAACGGATAATCCAATAATTCATATATATCTAGAAAAGCTGACCCAATATAGTTTTAAAAATATACAATCTAGAGATAAATTAGTTCCAATCATTAAATTTAGTTTTCCTAATTCAAAATGATCATTTGAAGAGAGCAACCCATTGTCTCAGGCCTCCTCTGACTAAAAAGGAAAATTTGACTTTTTGATTTTTTTTCGTATTGTCTTTATTCAAATAAAATTTGTATTTGGTAATTTTGCGTCAAGTTTTTGTGGCTTATGAATTCGTCGAAACGAATCTAAAGAGTATAAAATTATGGTCGAAACTATTTTTTTATTTATAATAAAGCCAAAATTAAACTAATAAACTGGTTTATTTTGATTTATTTTTGGTTTATCAAAAAAATTATTACTTTTGACCATAATTTTATACTTTTTAGATTCGTCTCATTGACGAATTCATAAACCACAAAAATTTGACCTAAAATTAACAAATACATTGTTTTTTTAAATAAAGACAAAATGAAAAAAATTTAAAAAACCACTTTTTTGCTTTTTAGCCAAAGGAGACGCAGATGGCCATAATGTGCTGCCTCAAATTTCGTTACAGAAGAATATTTGTTAGAGTGTTCAATACGTTTTTGGCTAGGTGATTATTGAGTCCTGTAGTTCCTTTCTTATCCAACTTTGGGCAGCAGATCCCCTGTCCCATATTTCCTGTCCGACTCTCCATTTGCTGCCACGTTGCTAACCTTTGTCCGTCTACAAGGAAAAACAAAAATATCAAAATCCAACGGAAACAGAAGGAAAAAGCTTGGGCCAGAGGAGCATCAGAGGAAGGAAATATGTAGAGGGTAACATACACGGGGGGTGCGTACCTTGTTATCCTACGCACGCACAACCAGCAAGCCCAGCTTCTCAAAGGGTCAGAGAAGAGAGAGAAAGTGATAGAGAGAGAGAGAAAGAGAGATGGGTAATAGGGGCTATCGCTACAACAAGGTGACACAACAGTGGTGGCGTGAACTTCCAACACCATCACCAAAAATATCTCCTCTGTTATTACTTTACCACCTTCCTCACTCTAACCCTAACCCTAACTCTCCAAACCCATTATTTAACTCTGGTTTTCACCCTGACCCACATCCCCCCCCCCACCTTTCTCAAACCAACCACACCTCTCCATCTGTCCCCTAAAACGAAAGGAAAAAACAGACCTTAACCCTAATTCACAATCTCTGTATCTCTTTCTTCTTATGGCCTCTTTGGGTACTCTTGGTAGATTTTGAAGTTCTTCGTCGAAAGGTAAGATTTTCGTTTTCGGGTCTTTGATTTGTGAGATTTTATCATGTGGGTATGTGGATTTTGTTCTGTTCGTGGTTTTTTTGCAGCGGATTTCCTTCAGATTCCTTTCTTTATCGTGATGTTTGCGTAATTGATGAATTTCCCCCTGCTTCTTTTTTTTTTTTTTCATGATTTTCTTCTGATCTAATTGTTTATAGTTTTGTGTGTGGTTCTCTTGTGGGTTGACTAGCTTGGGTTTTGTGTAATTTTTAGGCTGTTACATAAATTCGCTGTTTTCTTGGGGGGATTTCTCTTTAAAAGCTTGTATTTTGCCATGTCATTAGTTTTGTATTGTTTGCAGTTCTCATGAAGTATTCGTGTATTTTCATGTTCCTTAAAGTATTTTCTGACTCCTTTTTTTAATTTTTATATATGATTTTCTCCTCGAAATCTACCATATGCCTTTTTTCCCATGGACTTTGAGCATTTCTGTTGGAATGCTGAATTTTATTCTTTTTGGCATTTCTTTTTTCTTATGTTATTAGTTCTCATACCAACATATCGTGCAATTGCTTTGAGAATTATATCGAATTCTTGATCTAATACAATTCACATTGTTTCTTGTGACTTCATTTGCAGCATCACGACTAGACAGCTGCATTTAGCTCTTGGATAAGTCGTTTCCTCCGTCATGGAAAGCTTTGGTTTCTGTGACACGAGCAAAAATGCAAGGAAGAAGAGGAGCAGTTCCTCCCGGCGTCCTCGTAGTGATTCTCAGCCTTTTGTAGATTGCCATGATAATTTAGACAATGTTAGCAGTGACGAGAATAATGGACATGGCCATGGGAAAAAAGAACTTAATTTGAACCAATGCAGTACAAGGGCTTCATCTACTAATCTTCTTGCAGCAGATACCCGAATGAACAGGAGAATAGGTGGTAGGTATGGTTCTTTTCCTTTTGGGCAATCGGATGTAGCTTCAGATGCCCCAGGAAGTGAGAATAAAGTGAAAAAGGTAAAGCTTAAGGTTGGTGGTGTTACACGAACTATACATGCTAACTCCACGGCTGCCGGTGCTTCTATGGGTGAATTTTCTTCTCCGAATTCTTCTAATTCCTCTCTTACCTCTCGTCCTCGGCTGAAGCTGATTCTTCAGGTAAATAGATGCTGCCTATCGGTTTTTATGGTTTATCTTGTTTTGTTGGTTCGTACTTGTAAATAAATCAAGTATTGATAAATTGGAATAACACCCTCATTTGCATGCTTCTGGCTACAATAACTGTGTAGAATTATGTCTCTAGTTATTGCCCCAGGAAGTGAGAATAAAGTGATCACATCCAGTTTGTGATATTTGCAGCCTCTTAAATGGACAACGGACAATGGACCGACTGTCTATCGGATTAGGGAGTCTGAGCTGGGAGTCTAGATCTATTGTTGGTGTGATACTTAGTTGGGAGTCTAACGATGGTAATCTGTCCATGACCAATTGTTAGACTTTCTAGAGCTCTTTTTGATACATACATTGGTGTATAGGGCCATTTTGTGATTTGGCGTAGTCTTTCGGTATACAAGACATTCCCTTGATGCCCATTATAATCATAATGTTTGATTAAAAATCCATTGGCAATAGGACGACTGCAGGTCAGTAAAAATAGGGAGACTGCACGTCAGTAATTTTTTTTAAAGTTGTCTGTTTGTCATTTATGGTTGTTTTTTAAGGTTTATTTTCATTATATGCTGCTCAGGATCTCCTTGAATCAATCTTCTAGTTGTGGGGGTTTTTCTTGGAGCTTTTAATTATAGTAGGCATGAAGTGCAATTGTGCAAAACAAAGAACCACTTAACTACAGAATGTTAAATGTCAAACTCTAGACATTTTTATTCCCCCTTCCTCTGGATTTGTCATCATGATATGGTTGTCATTAGATTTTAAATGCAAGTTCTCGTGTTTGATGGCTCCAACTTTCCAATTACACCTCTCTATGGGTTAAAAAGATTAACTCGTTTACTGGATATGAGTCACAGGAGGGAATATCATTTCTCATTCCACTTTGCAGAGAATCTACTTCATCATTTAGTTTGATAAATAAATAAAATTAGAGCCGATCCAATATTTGCTTTTCATTTTGATGCAGGATACTTGGATGATGATCGTTTCTTCTCCAGACAAGGGAAGTGGCTTGAGAGGAGTCCAATTCAAGGGTTATTCTACTAGTGGTTTTAGTGTAATGAATCCAAATTCCTTGAGGGGGAAGAAAATTGAGGAAAGTGTCTCTACCATGCACGACGAGTTTGAGCCAGTCCGCAAGAGCAAGCGTGTCCCTAAGAAACGTTCTCTAGATGGAGCATTTGATGATGAAAATGACAATGATGAAGAGCTGCGATACCTTGAGAAGCTCAAATTTTCTAAGCGGACTGCTGAAAATAATGCAGAATACGAAAGTGATGATGAAGTAGGAAGCAGAAAGCAACACAAGATTTCAAAGGTGTTAAATAGAAATTTTTCTGGCAGGCCCTCTGTTGATGCAGTTAAAAAATCCAGATCAGTGAGAACATTCAAAGATACTGATTATGTGGAAGAGGAACAATTGGTTTCTGATGGTGAGCCTGAGACAACTAAGAAGAAGCAGAGGAAGGAGTTGGTTGATGATTTGGGAGATGGTAAGAGGGAAATGGCCATAACTACTCGTCAAAGGGCCCTTGAATCTGTCAAACACATATCTTCCAATTCTGGTGCAAGTGTAATTGAGTTCCCAAATGGGTTGCCCCCTGCTCCTAGAAGTAAGTGTCTTTGCTAATTCCTAAGTGTCTTTGCTAATTCCTTACTGTCCTTGACTCTTTGTGATAGTGGTGGGTGTTGAATATTTAATTGTTTTATGCATCTCTTCCTTTCTGGTGCTTGTTTTATCTTCTCCAAACTTCGAACTTTTTCTTTTACTGTTTGCACCGATGACAGAGCAAAAGGAGAAACTCTCTGAAGTGGAGCTACAGCTTAAGAAAGCTGAGGTGGCACAAAGACGTAGGATGCAAGTGGAGAAGGCAGCTCGGGAATCTGAGGTATATTCTTTGGTTTTTATTTATTTATTTTGGGTATCTTTTGTAAATGTTTTCATCAATGTTGTAAAAATTTCCACAAGTTTAGGTTTGTATCGTCGCTCTTTTATTTTTTGCTTTCACATGTGAGCATTTATAATAATTGAAAGTGTATATGTTCTGTATCTTACAGGCCGAAGCAATTAGAAAAATACTGGGCCAAGATTCCAGTAGGAAGAAGCGGGAGGATAAAATGAAGCAGCGGCAAGAGGAATTGGCGCAGGTAACAAGTTGTGCATAAAGAGTGACTGTACATCTTATGAATTTTTCTTTTTGGTTCATGTTACTTGAATAAATTGATGCAGGAGAGAGCCACCAACTCAATGACACTCGCATCCGACACTGTTAGATGGTCTATCGGTCCCACTGGTAGTGTTGTGACATTTCCCAACGAGATGGGTCTGCCAAGTATATTCGAACCCAAGGCTTGCAGGTAGGAATCCACTTATCTTGTGTGGAATCTGTGTATAAATGTTAGTAATTTTTGTGTTCTGAGCTTGCATGGAGTTGGGAAATCAAATTCTGGAAGCAGGTTTTCTTGCCTCGGACATCTAGGAATGGGGATTCTATGATTGGAACATAAAATGTTTCCGTATCCCAAATAAGCGAGGAAAGAAATCAGTTTTGAAAGTCAATACACACCAAGACTATTTTACCTACTGTTGGAACTTATTTATTCTCTTCTTCTAACGGGTCTTGTGGTATTTTTGTTAAATTTCTTCCCAGTGCATTCTTTGTTCCATAAATATGATAATGAGGGAATTATTAATTGTCTTTCCTTTCAAATGTTACTTCCTTTTATAGATGTACTTGATACTAACGTTGCATGGCTTATCTGACATTGACCTTAATTCCTGTTGCCTGATTTTTATTTTTTTTTACGTGATTTTTCAGCTACCCTCCTCCGCGTGAGAAATGTGCTGGTCCATCTTGTACAAATGCATACAAGTACCGGGATTCCAAGTCAAAACTCCCCCTCTGTAGCCTTCAATGCTACAAGGCAGTTCATGAGAAGATGCAGCCTATGACTGCATGTTAATCATGTAGTCTTGCAGCTTGCTGTCACTGCCGTTGTGGGTCGGAGTATTCTTGGCCGCTATTGCTATTATTGTGAGGGGATAACGTCTTTGGCCAATCAACCGTGCTTTGATGAGTTGTTACTTGGGCAATGCGGCCTAACTTTTGCATGCATCAAAATCTCTCTCAAGTGGAGGGAGGATGAATGGCGTATGTTATTTCTGGTTGAGAGCTTTTGGCTGAAACTTGAATTGCAATGAAAACCCAGCTCAAGTACTTGTGTCTATAACATGTTTTTTGTCTGTTTACTTTTCTACTAATGCGTTTGGTGACTGAGGTTTTAGCGGATGATGAAGGATTCTGAATATGACATAAACATACCTTTCATCTTCTCTTGATCTTGTTTAATCTGAGGGCTCTTTTGGCTAATAATCCGATTATGGATTATTGGATTATTTGTTGTCTTTATTCAAAAAAAATTCGCATTTGTTAGTTTTGTGTCAAGATTTTGTGGTTTCTGGATTCCTCTTGACGAGACGAATCTAACAAGTACAAAATTATGGTCAAACCAAATATTTACAAAATTATGGTCAAACCAAATATTTTTTTGAATAAAGCCGAAATACTTGGATTATTGGTCAATAATCCAAGTATTTTGGCTTTATTAAAAAAAAATTTGAGTTTTGACTATAATTTTGTACTTGTTAGATTTATCTCGTCGAGAGAAGTCCAAAAACCACAAAATCTTGATGTAAAAACTAATAAATGCAAAAAAAAAATGAATAAGGACAAAATGAATCTAATAATCCATAATCTGGATTATTAGCCAAAATAGGCCTGTGGTGTAGGGTTAAGAGAACTTTCAAAGGGAACAGGTGATAAAATCAGAGTCCGGGTTCCATTAAGGAACAACAATCTGTTGCATGGGTATCGAATTTGATAACAATCTGTTGCCTAGGGCCTCGCGAAACACAGGGCCGGGCCTGCCTATTGCATGGGTATCGAATCAAGTGCTTCGAGACTTTTGAATCTTGACAGGGACTATCAAGATTAGCAGGCTTCCCCTTGGTCCTCATCTCTTCCAATGGCATTGTTTTGACGGCAAGTGGCGGGTGCAGTGGTAAGGAAGGGTGGTAGACGGCATGAGCTGATGGTGGAGTTGAGAGTTATTTGCAGCGGGTGGCCTTATGGTGGGAGAGAGAGGTTTCAGCTTTCATTGAGGGAGATGTGTTTAGTTTAGGGTGGATTCGGTGGAATTTTGGGTCACAAAGCTAGACGTGATGCATTGGCTGAATAATGATACATACACAAAATTTGTGCTACAACCAACTATAATCTCACTCACATGGGGTCTGGGGCTCGCATGTGAGACTCACGCTTTATGTGAGTGGGATTGTGGTTGTTTGTGGCACAATCATTTTTGTTAGTACTTTTTTGGCAAATTTATCAACTTGTAAATCTGTCAAACCTCGTATCTCTTGCCAATTTTATCAAATATTTCCTTTATTTTTCAGCGAAAGAAAAGAGCACAAAATGCCTAGGGCACCCTTTTGGGCATCCGCCCTAAATTGAACTGGAATACAACTAGGCATATAAAATTATAGACTTGTAGTCCATCATCGATTTGGTATCCTAGATTTGCTAAGCAACCCGCACTACCATTTCCTTCGCGAAAGCGTCACTTTCATTTCATCCCGATGCATCGAAAAGTACCTTTAACGAGGCACTTAGATGATTTTCCCCTTGAATATGAATAACTTGCACTTTGTCTCTTAAAGTTTACACACAACCATATTTTTTTCTCAAACACAACCATCTTCATGTAGGTTAATACCTCTTTCGCTTTCTATTTTTTGGTAACAAAGATGTCGCGTTTTTTGACTGGTTCTACGATCTTTTGCACATATGGCTTAGTTGTGTGGAGACTTTAAGTTACTCACAACCATCGTTTTGTGCCGATTTCATCTAGGCTTTCATTATTTTGGATTGAATCGTAGGATACCACTGAGCTTGGGTAGGACCCTATGCATCGATCCTCTTATGGATTTGCATCTGCTCTGCAGTACGAGTCTTAGAGCCTCATACCCGTCATGGTTCTTTTGGTGTGCTTGTGTCCGAGCATTAGTAGTATCGGTTCTTTCCATTGTTGTACCGAAAATCATGTATGTTTCATTTGGCTTGGCTCTCGGGCCTTTATTAATGACAGTATGACATGCCTTCCAATTTTTTTTAAAAAAACTTTTATTTTAATAATAAAATTAGAAAAAAGGGTTCGAGAGAGAGGGTTTGATATTAAATTGGAGATGCTAAAATGACACTTGAGTCTTCAAATTTTTTTTTGACATCTCCAATTTGAAGCCACGAGTTGGAGTCATAAGTTGACGGCCTTCTTTTTTAACTAGTCAATCTACCTTGTCACAATCCGAAGCTCAGTTCGGTCGAAACCGAACGTTGGTCGGGATACCTGCCACAATTCAAAGCCCGTTTGGTCAGAACCAAACATCGGTCAGGATCGGTCCAGTTCTAGACCAATCCGATGAAATGTTGGTCGGGTCAAATCCGACCATGACGCGATCAAATCTAACCCGTGAACTTCCACTGGAAAGCCATTAGAAAGGGTGCGATTTTGTAACATTACCTTTCTTTTTATTGATTGAAATAGTGTAGTTTTCATATCTGCCATATGTTTCTTTTACAAGAATAACGGCCCTGTTCGTTTGGAGTTTTTCCCTAGTTTGGCACTATTTTAGTTTTGATTACATCA
This sequence comes from Vaccinium macrocarpon, assembly GCA_022606695.1. Taxonomy (NCBI): domain Eukaryota; kingdom Viridiplantae; phylum Streptophyta; class Magnoliopsida; order Ericales; family Ericaceae; genus Vaccinium; species Vaccinium macrocarpon. The sequence continues at coordinate 38,994,649 of CM040170.1, read as the reverse complement.
TAACTTTTTTCATTTTTTTTCTCTATCTCTCTCAACTTATTACACCTGCTTACATCATCAAAACAAAACAAATCAAAACAAAACAAAATTACTCAACCAAACACAACCATTACTTTTTATGAAATACACACTAATGACACTATCTTAACCAATAGAAGGGGAGGGTAACAAAAAGAGGTGAACAATCCATTACAAAGGATCAAAGCGATATTTCTCCCCGCAAAGAAAACAGTCCCGAAGAAAGCTCTTTCGAAAAAAAAAGAAAGCTCTTTCGAAATCCAGAAACTCCGAAGAAAGCGTTGGGCAAGCTGAGATCACTCCTCTCATAGACACAGACAATCTTTGTATAGTCGTATCTTCTTCATCTTCTTCTTCTCCGTTCCTTTCTCTCAGCTTTCCCAAACCCAATGGCTAGGGCTTCGAACAACCACGGTCGCGATCAACCTATGGTATCTCTCTCTCCCTCTCTTTCTCTTTCTGCTTCTTGCCTTCCTTGTCAATTCAGTTCGGCATGCGTTCTGCTATTAAGTAGTGAGGTTGAACGACTTTTTTTATCAATCGGAAGAGCAATTAGCTAAAGTCTCGCTTTCCTTTTTTACGTCTGGTGACGGTGTTCAAGGCTTTTGCAATTGTTGGTTTATGTTGTGTTACTCTTTGGTTGGCTCAGAGAGCTAATGGGAAGAGTAGGAAATGGTAATGTCGAATGTTTTGCTTAGTGTTGTGTTTGAAAGAAGATTAGGAACTGACCACAAATTGGGCGAAATAGTTTTAATGTGCTGTGTTTTACTCGATATTCTATGGTAAATAAAGTTGGAATTTTGTGGAGATTCGGATTTGAGTTTAACTATCCTTCTGGCGATTGAAATAATTAGAAGTGGCTAAATTGTTGCATGGTATTATTTTTGTGTGGAATTGTTTCATCCGCCAGGATTTCCAGGGATTTTTGAACGACTTGCAGGATTGGGAAATGAAAGTTGAAGACAAAGACAAGAAAGTGAGATCAAAAGATCATGGCACGGCAAAGTTGGTAATTTTAGATACCTTCAATTTGCTTCTTTTTCGTATTAAGTACTGACATGAATCATAAGCGAAGTGAGAGAAATAGAAGTACATTGTTTTTGTACTCTCACATGGTACAACTGTTTTGAATGATTTTCTTCTGGGTCTAGCGAAGGTAATTTCATCAAGTTTTAGAGAGTATGGAGTTCATAACTGAGGGTTTGAACCGTTGAAGATCTATAGATAACGTTCTCATTGTTGGCTTCCCTGATGAACCATGTGCTTATGTTCTAGTAAATCAGATGTGGTGAAATGACTGTGTTAATTTATTTGCGACTAAGGACCATGTTTATTAGTGGAGCTTAACTTGCGAAAGGATGACAGTATAAAAGTTTGATAAAGTGTGCCTATTTGTGTAAGGTGAACTGTGTGAAAATTTTGATGTTTGTCCTTGAAGGTTTCATCTTCTCAGAAGGTCGGAGTTGTTGGTGAGGAAAGAAGACCGAAGACAAAAGCATCCACGTCTGATAATTCAAGTACCTCTAAACAGTACGACTACTTGAGAAATTACGATTCAATCAGGAATTTGTCAAGTGGTTTCATGACAGAAGTGAGTTCTCCTGATGCTGCATCAGAGAAAGAGTTGGTATGATGTGTTCTAGTAACGTTGAATTTTAATCATCCATGGTGCTATTGGGGAAATAGATGCTTCTACTGATATTGACTTGGATTGTAATCAATTTACAGGGTAATGAGTACTTTAAACAGAAGAACTATAAAGAAGCAATTGACTGCTATTCCAGGAGCATCGCATTATCACCAAGTGCTGTAGCTTACGCAAATAGAGCAATGGCTTATCTTAAAATAAAAAGGCAAGTTCTTCGCTTCTTCTGGATGCTGGTAAAGACTTTTCGTAGAAGCATTGGTGTTGAGTCGAGAAATAATCTGAGTCTGAAAATTTGTGCTTCCTCCAACCTGTTGGTAATACTTGGGGTTATGGGACCATACATGCTTAGAAAGCTGGTATCTATTTTTGATATCATGTGCATGATTGTACCTTCAAATCCTTATTCGAAGCTATCTCACTTCACTTGTCATTGCATTCTCAAAACTGGACCCTTCATGAAAACAACTCGGACCCCTTGTTTAACATGTCCTAGAAACTTGCAGAGAGCCTGTTGTTGTTTAGGAAAGACTGGCAGCAGTCAAATCTCTGTTATTGCCGTCAGCTATCGTACCCGAGCCTTTTAGACATTTGTCAAACATAATTAGAAGTTAACAATAGACAGGCTCCAAGTTTACAACTTGTTTTGGCTCCCTCTGACTCCTTCTCGTCTGATACTGGCCATTACGAAAATCCTTTGGCATGTAAATTGGAGTGGACAAGCCAGTTCTCCGGGAGGGTCACCCTCCCAATTTTGAAGTTTGTGTTTCTGTGGACCTAATTACTCAAACCATTTTGTTCCCTTCTTTCTAATTAATAATGAGCCACTATCGCAAATATTCATGTACCTTCCCCATCCTTCATTCCTATTTAATGAAATTAATTAGAGAATAAAACTGCACTCGTTTGCAACGCTGCAGTGAAAACACAATCACTGAAACTTGCAGTTCTCAGATGGAAAATTGATTTAACAATTTGATGTCAGCTATCCATTGCGTAGTATCATTGTAGAAGTAGACAAGTTGTCACAGTGTAAAGTGTTATTCCATGTTTGCAGTAGTTGATTTCCAATCCACAGATCTAAGGTTTAATAACAGTAAGTACATTGTATGTGTAATAGGCTATTCAATTTGCTGAACCATCAAAGCTTCATTAAGGGACGACTCATCTATATGAATCCTAACTTGTTTGTTTCTTCTTATGAATGGTTGATTAGATTCCAAGAGGCTGAGGATGACTGCACAGAGGCCTTAAATTTAGATGATCGTTACATTAAAGCATACTCACGTCGATCAACAGCTAGAAAAGAACTTGGAAAACTTAAAGAATCTAGTGAGGGTATGGGAGTTCCTGAAAATACTAGTTCTTGACTGGCTGAATCCTTTCTTATTGTTTAGCATTTCTTGTCATGTCTTGATTTGATAAGTATAGCTGGCTGCAGATGCTGAATTTGCCCTAAGTTTGGAGCCGAACAATGAAGAGGTCAAAAAGCAGTGTGCTGAAGCTAAATCATTGTATAAGAAGGTAAAATTTTTCCATGCCCAGAGGTATGTTGCTTATAGATTGGTGAAGAACCTGCCAGTTGCTTAAGCTTTCTTTTACAGGAGCTTCTAAAGAAGGCATCTGGAGCATTGAGAAGCTCTGTGCAAGGAGTGGAAAAAGCTGGAAAGTCAAAGGTGGAAGGGAATGGACATGTTAGAGGTGTCCAACTTGTATCAAGTAGTTCTCAGAAAATGGGAGCTGCTGCAATTCAAGTAGATCGTAATGAATTGGCTGAGGTTCTTGTTGTTCCTTGATATTTGGTTCAAATTCGAAAAGGGAGGGCAAATGCATTTATGAGAAACTTCTAGCCCTTTTGGGGCTCCGTTCAAAATCACAAACTTTATTGCTGGCTAATTTTGCTAGTCAATGATTTGGTGAATTAAAATGAATCTTCAAATAGAATAAATAAGGTTTAGATCATGTTTTTGTGACCAATCTAGTAGGGAAAAAGCTATCATTTGAACAGCAGAATTTGATTTATTTAAAATACCTGATCATAGTAGAGCTTGGAGAAATTACTTGATATTTGGACCATAGGAGGAACAGTATGCAAGTCTGAGGATACTTGGCTTGAGATACTTCAGGCTTACCTATTGGATTAAAGATCTCACAATCACCTTTTGTTGCATCTGAAAAAGCACTATCATGAGGCTAATTGATGCATCTTTTAGTGAATCCATGAGGCGACTTGATTTCTCAAAATATTTTGTAACTGCACGCCTTCCAAGAATGTAGTTTGTTTCAACAATTTGATTTTCCTGACTTTCAATGCTATTGGCAGGACGCTGGTGGACAAGTTCCAGGAAATACATCCATGCCTTTTGTAGAAATAGAAAGCAGAGGGACAAGAAATAAGGGACAAGAAACCGATACCTCTCGTGAAGATGCTGTCCAGAGTTCTCCTTCGGTGAGCTATAAGGTCTTACAGTTAGATCACTGCAAAATTTCCTTACACTAGTAATGCCTTCCATTGGTTTAAGAAGGATGCAGCAGTAATAATTGTACCCACAATTCCTTTTTTTTATTTATTTTTTATCTTCATTCTTTCCTATCGATCTCTTGTTCTAGGTTGAATAAAAAGATGAGGAAGAATGTTGGTGGATTTCTTATATGATATGACAGTGGGAACTTTATAGGATTTTTTTTCTCCTCTATGAAGTTAAAACATGTAGGAGGCTATTTGATCGTGCATGTCTTCATCCTTCCAATTCTAACTTGACTCTGAGGGTGATGAAGAACACCAGTAATTGTTCAACTACTTTTAACTGTCTTAAATAAATCAAAATGTTACATCCTCCCTTTTCATGGTAAGTTTAGGCTTAAGATCAATAAAAACACCCATTTTCATCAGTTAGATTGTAATGGCCTAGGCTCTTGGGCATCTAACTAGCACGCTAAGGACCTTTTTTAGGCACCAACATAGTCTTAGTGAAACAAATTGATTGATATTATTACCGAGGTGGCTACTAGCACTTATATTTGGTTACTTCTGGAATAAAATGGTTCCTATTCATGTTTTTTTCCTTGCATTGTAGAATTGCTGTTTCACTTCGGTTGCTATGCACATTTCTTAGCTTACCAAATGTGTTGTTAGATGTAAAATGCCTGCTATTTCTGGTTACTTGCAAAGAACCACATTTGACATTTGATGAGATCCATCATCAAGGACTTTCCATGTTTCCCATTTGCTAAAATGGGAATCCCGTAAAATCAATGGGTTGATTATGGCAAATGAGGAAACCATTTGCTAAAATCAACCCATTTTATCAAATGGAAATGGTTGATTTTAGCAAATGGTTTTCTCATTTGCTAAAATTAACCCATTGACTCATTTTCTAAAATTAACCCATTGATTTTTATGGGATTCCATTTTAGCAAATAGGAAACAAGGCCTAACATAAGTGGCCATCCCTCCCCGTCCGTTCTTAGTCACAAAGAAGAATGCATTGTGCTTTTGAGGACATCTGCTTCTGATCATCTGCTAAAAGTTAAGCGTGTCCAGCAGCATAACCATTTGACTTGATCCAGCTAGCTTCTATACAAATGCCTTGTTCTTCCATAAAAGTGTGAGCACTTTATGGTATTATATGCAAGTTATTATTTTTAGTTGTCCATGAAGAGGTCGTTCTCTTTCGATCTTTGGAAATTATGTTGTTCCTTACTTGACACGATTCCCTTCTCTAATCCTTATCAGAGAAATCAAAGAGCGCAAGAGCTCAAACCATCAGTGCAGGAGCTTGCTGCTCGAGCAGCTTCTCTAGTAAAGGTTGAAGCTGCAAAAAACATCACCCCTCCAAACTCAGCTTATCAGTTTGAGGCTTTCTGGCGAGGACTTGCGGGAGATCGTAATTTACAAGCTCGTTTATTGAAGGTCTGCAATGGTGATCTTACTTGGCAATGTTGTCTATATTGCTGTTTTCTTTGTTATTTGTACTCAAATTACAAGTCCAGTAAAGGTGCCTCCTTGCTTACCTTGCAAACTCTCTTGTTGTGATACTGAAGAGTGAAGACCTGAGATAGATTAGTGGGTTGGGATAGGGAAGGGCTAATTGTGATATGCTAGTGTCACTCTTGGAGCAAAAACAGTTCTTCTCTGGTAATATAGGATGAGAAGTACCTGATTTAAACATCCACATCCCTCTTAGTTCGATGAACTTTTGCTTTTCTTGCAAGAACAATCGACTGTCATTGAATGAGGCTGATTTGTTCTCTCTCTCTCTCTCTCTGATGGTCTCTGCTAAAACTACAAAATTGGAATGGTGCCTTGTTTGTGCTAGTAGCCTTAAACTCTAATGTTGATTTCTGTGGTAGCCTAATTAATAGGCATTCACACTTGGCATATCAAAGTTGGGGAATTATTGTTAACTGCTAAATCCCTTGGAACTTTGAATAACTTGTGTAGTTCATATAGTTCATCCATATAGCACCTGACTATTGGTTTTTGCATGGTTAGGTGACATCACCAGTTGCGCTACCGAAGATATTTAAAAATGCTTTATCTGCTTCATTGCTAATCGACATTATTAGGTGTATTGCCATTTTTTTCACGTAAGTACGCAAGTTTTTTCCCCTTGTTGGTTATCTGTTGATTTTAGGTGAAATGTGTGAAAATTCCTGTTACATTACTTATGTCTGTGGCTACGACTAATGGTTTTATCTGTTTGCCAGTGAAGAAATGGATATGGCTGTCAAATATTTAGAAAATTTGGCCAAGGTCTCGAGATTTGACATGATTGTCATGTGCCTTTCTTCAGCAGAGAGGGCTGGTATGTTTCCATATAACAATCTTCTGAATTATATGATCTGCAAGCATTTATGTATTTGCGTTACATCGGTACCATTATAGAGTGAATGGAAAGGCATGGAAAGGTTGCCTGACAACGCCTTTGGCTTGCACATTGTAATCACGCCTTTGGCTTACGCATTTTAATCATGCTATATCACTCTCCATTTTCCTGATGCATGGTTGAACTTCAAATTTTCAAAACTGCCTTCATTTGTATCAACTTCACCACCTGATTACAATGCATCCTTTGTGCCTCTAGTTTTAGTCACAAGTCTACAAGCTATAAAATATCTTTCTCACGGGTTTACAATATTGAAAAAATGTGAATCATCACGAAATCATTGCCCTCAGAACTCTCTCTTCCCTCTGTTGGGTTGGTGTGAGAAGCTCTGCAAAATAACAGAAATTTGTTAAGTTGACCTTTTATCTTCTATATACAGATCTCCACAGGATATGGGATGACGTATTTTGCAGCAATGCGACTCCAATGGAGTACGTCGAGAAACTCGATAAACTCCGTTCCAGATACTGCCCCAAACAATGAAGGATGCAAAGGCTTTTTGGGAGATGTCACAAATGATCAAAAGGGTTTTGTATGGTCTATATTTGATTGTACAATCAGTTAAACATGAAATGCTCACTCTTCCCATCAGTTTCTCTGAAGTGGGCACTTTTAAACTGATTTCGGCTTTTTATAGATCCCTCTGGCATTTATATCTATTGTTCTTGGTTTAACAACTTCCAACTTAACAAATTTATCCTTCGTTTTTAATGGTCCTTGGCCGTTTGGTATATACTAAGGGCTGCGAAGTCCAAACGATAGGAGCTGCTCTGGAACAACTCAAGGCTCAGCTCATTGAGTCTCGGATCTGATCAGCTCGTTTAGTAGTTGAGCGGGAGCTTGAGCTCGAGTTTTAGGCTCGTGTATTCATTTGAATGAGCCCAGCGCAACATTCTAAAGCTCGACTTATCTCAAAAAATCTCTTTTCATTTTTATAAGCTCTGCTCATTTATATGGGCTCATTTAGTAAATGAACTTGACTCGGTTCGTTGAGGGCTTTACTCGTTTACAAACATGCATGGAATTAAACATGTCCTTTTCTCTTGTTCTAGGACTTCTGGGCTGTGTCTGGACCAAGAATTTATAGAGAGAAAAGAAGTGATGAAAAGTGAATTCAATTGCTAGGGGATGCCTTCTTTTTCCCCCCTTATATCAAGAAATCTCTCTACAAATCCGCAAACAAATAATCAAATCGAAAACTAGTAAATGTATCCAAGATTAAAGTCAAGTACCTACTAAAGATGCGTTTGGCCTAAAAAAATAAGAAGGATTATTGGATTTATCAGCCTCCGAAAAAAATAAAATAATTTTTTTTTGAACGGCAACGAAAAAGTAAGTATAATGATTTGGGCTCTTTTTTTTAGTTGGTTGGATTATTGGCCTTTTGAATTTTCCTCCAAATTGGATAATACCTATTTCCGAAAATGCCCTTTACCGAAATAGGAGGATTTTGGTTGGCCCAGGGGTGTTTTGGTTAAAAAAATTGGTGGTGTAAAATGTTGTTTTGAGCTCAAATGATTCAATTAGCCTATAATCCTATTCATCTTTTTTGGCCAAACCAGCCAAAAGTCCCAATGTCTATTTGACTAGCAAGATTTGATCAAGCCATTTTATCTCAAGATAATAACAATGCATGTCCACGTCCGTTCAAGACAGAGATAACACAATGAAGAGAAGTGTCATATCTTCTTGTCTTGATCCCATCACCTCTTACTTTATTTTTTTTTTCTATATGTAACCAACTCATACTACATACCCCATGACTCCATGTAACCCGACTCGAAGGCTTGTAGTGAGCTTGTTCACTACACTCTTGTAGTGTGCATTCATGATTGTTCGTTTGGTAATCAATAGACATGATTATCTTACATATTTCCAATCAGACGTCCATGATTGCTCACTACATAGTGAGCAAGCAGGACCACCAAGTTATGCTAGTGAAATGCTTTTCTTCTCCATCTTTTGCTTCCCACTTTTCTCTTTGATATCAAAGTAAGTTTTTGTTTGGAACCTATAGAAAAGAAAAAAAGAAAAACTATTTTCTATTGTTTGATCTGAAAGAAAATAGAGAAGAAAATAAAAAATGAAGAACCAAGCATAGTGAATTTTCCTCTACACTTTCTTCAACAATTTTTTTTTTTTTTTTTGCTTTCTTTCTTTCTTCAAGTTCCAAACTGCACGTAAAACTCAGTCTCCAATAATATTGACATTTACAAATGAAAAGAATAACATGCCAATCAATTTATTTTGTAAAACTCTTTGTATTAAATTTGTAAAGTCACTCCAAATTATTTAGTCAAAATAGTAGACACAAGATTTGATTCATGGAGCACATTTGCAGAAAAGTAGAGAGTGAATATGGTTTCCCTAATATTTATCTAGATAACCAGTGAAAATAATACACAAGTTAAAGAGAAATGAAGAAAAAGTTTATCGGATGTCCCCGAAGAGACGGAAAAAAAAGAAAGAAAAAAAAGCGACATTAGATAGAGGGGAAAACCAATCAAATCTTTTTCCTTTTCTCCTTTTATACATCAAGTTCCAAAAACACGCTATAACAATAACTATTGTAATTTTTTTTTTCAAAATTAAGTAAGTAAAAATTACCACTCATTTTTTTTGTTTACATTTTTTCATGTGAAAATCCAACCCCATTTTGATTTAATTTTTTATGATTTAATTTATTCACTTCCTGAGAATAAATCATTAATATTCTCCTGTAAACCAAAATAAGTGTCAAAACATAATTTTAATTATTTTAGTAAGTCCAAACGCAACAAGCTAGTGATATCAAATCTTCGATCTGATGACACCAAATGGTCCAAATCTATACCAAACAACACAGAATCAACAATGGTGTTTTGTTCAATTTATATTGCCTACATGAATCTTTTTTGTCATTCTGCCATGTCAAAAGATTATGAAGAACAAAATAACAATCAATGCCCAAATTAGTTAATTGTAGTGGATGACACAAGGGGTGTCGGGGTGTGTTCAGGCCCCTGCACAACTCTAAATATTTTCATGTGCAATGCTAGCTAGGCTTTTTTGATTAAATTAAAAAAATTCTATGGGATTAGCCCCTAGAAGTTCCCCAAGTGAAAATTTTGTTTTACCAAGTAAGCGTATATAATTAAATGGTGACTACGTAGATATACACAATCTCTCTCTTCCGCGTAGACCATTATAAGTATATCTTACGAAATATAAGTATATGTTTGATTATCCGTAGGAAATACATGTGTTTTTCGCCCTTGCTAGACTAACCGAATCACAATGTGACAAAAACTAACAAAAAAATGGAAATTATAGATGTTAGGATGACGATTAAATTACACTGTGATTGGACTGACAATGCCATGGACGTTGCAGAATTCAACCAAAAAGGCAAAAAAACAGTTTTCCTAAAAAGTAGAACTCCACTAGGATAAGATTAAGCTTTGCATGACATGAAATGTAGATAAAAAGGCAATATTCCTGATATCACCAAAATCAATAATAACAACAATGAATAATTGTCTATTTAACCTCATCCAAACTCTTGAGAAATTTGGGAAACAGTTTGGATACATTGTGGGGGAAAAAATGAGAAAAATAAATCTCATTTTCCAAAAAGTGGAAAGACTGTCTGGTCATATTTATCTCTACATGTTATAAAGAAGAGCTTCACACATCAGATACGACCGTTTTGTTAACGTCCACACACATTTGCGTCTTCTTGTCTTCACTGATTTCCTTAATTATATCATGCACAGATACGTATTGATTCAGAAACAATTTTGGGATACCTTTTTGGATTTCCTTGTATTATCAACTACTATTAATTTTTACGCGTTCAAAGTTGCAAATAACATATTGCGTAACACGGATGGAGCTTAGAAGAGGGACGAAGTGGCACGTGCCACCCTTGAGTCCCAAAAAAAAAAAAAAAAGTCTAACAAAAATAGTGTAATTAATCTTCAAAACGCATATTTTATTTCTAGTATGAAACATGTTGATGAGTGATTAACCGATGAAGACATATAATTGTTCAGTACTATGTTGATAAATGATAAACATATGAAAATTTATACTTTTTTTTTATACTATTACTCTTTCTGCCTATAAAGATGACACTACGAAAAAAATTCCAAATTTTGAAGTAAAGAAATAAAACACCTTCGTGCCAATTAAATTAAAGAACTAACTGAGATTTTTATCCAAAAATTAGGTGTCGTTTTTTAAAAAACTATTTTTGTGGGACGATGGCAGAGAGGATATTGAGTTTGAGTTTCATCTCCGAATTAGAATCCCGACTTTGTCCCTCCAACTATTAGACATATCAATTCATCGCAATCCAAAATCATCTTTTTCTCTAGAAATCTAACATAATATTATCACATTTATGCTGTTTGCAATGAAAGCAATCAAACACTTTTGCCAAAGTCATTTTATTTGACATAATTAAAAACACAAAAAAGGGAAAAAAAATATATAATGCAACAAGGTAAATGAGTTAGACATACATATGTAGAAGCATAAAAGGCAATTTATGGATCCAATTTCCATAAATTGAGAGAGAGAGAGAGAGAGAGAGAGAGAGAGAGAGAGATTTCATGAGGTATAGCTAGAAGTTCTTCTCAATAGCCAATTCATCAATCTTGTTGAGGGGACTAAGGGCTTGGATTTGCTCACAACACTTGCAAGGCAATAAAAGTGGGCCGGCTGCAGCAGCTGTTCCATTAATCCCCTGGTGATGATCAAGTGAAGTGTGCCTTGGAGGCATTGGAAACTTCCTTGCAACCACAACAGAATTGATTACCTCATCACTTGGATGAAAAACAGAAAGAACCTCAAATCCAATTAGGTCACTTGGTTCAACCACAGGGTAGAGAAATGCCCTAGCACCATGAGCACTCCTCAGCATCAAGATTGCACCAGGAGCCATGTACTTTGCCAAATGAGCTATCACTTCACCTTTTTCCTCCTTGTCCATCCCCACTAAGGCCGCCAAGAAAACAACTTCGTAGTTCTTTAATTCGCCTGCAGGGGTAGAATCATAATTTTCGTTCAGTGGAGACAAAAAGTTACATATTGCGTTACGCCATTTTCGTGTATATTTAATGTAATATGCTTTTTTAGGTTAAATTGGAAATTAGATCAAAATTGTACAAAATGAATGAGAGAGAGAGAGAGAGAGTGTGAGAGAGTTTAAAGAGGCAAAAAATGAAAACCTAATAGAGCATGGATGATTAAAAATAAATCAAAATCTATGTAGCAATGGATTTAAAAGGGAAAATCAAGCCTGCTTGTAATTAGAACCATATCTAGGTAAACTTTTATCCTTCTAAAACTCTATGTTTTATTTTTTGAAACAGCAAAAGGTTTATTGAGAAACTTGACAGGGGTACATCAAGTCAGGGGAAAGGGGAAAGGGAAAAGGGATTCTAACCAAAGGTTAAAAAAACAACCAAAAACACCTAGATAATTGAAACCCAACAACATAAAACACTCTAGCTAGATAGCATCCTCATCTGTCAAAAAGTGGGGTTAGCACCCAAACACTGTCTTTCAACTTAACAGACTTGCATCAACAAAAGGAAGACAGTGGCCATGTTCGGTTGCAAGTTTTGGTTTAGTTTTAGTGATATAAGCAGGTGTAATAAATGAAGAGAGATAGAGCGAGAAACGAGAAAAATGATGATGTCATCAAAACAAAAACTAAACAAAAACTTGCGACCAAACATGGCCAGTAAAATCCACATCTACAGGTGGGGCCAACATCCTTAATTAAACTCAATGTTAAAGCGAAAAAGTTATGAAATCTGATCATGATCTAGGAGAATTGACCTGTAACATCCTTTATATCGGACGTGTGGAAAAACAGTCGTTTGGAGAGGTCAGGATCGGTGGAAACGAGGCGAGACGCCATAGAATTGGCGGAGGGGTCTATGTCATAATTGTGAAAAGTGGTGGTGGTGAGGTGGTTGGTGGCCAGAACAATGGAGGTGAGGGGGAGAGGACCGGAGCCGACGAAGGCGACCCGGGCGGGGGCGGTGGAGGAGTGTTGGTTAAGGATGGTGAACTCAAGGTGGCTAAGCTTGATGTAGTTTGAAAAGTAAGGAAAGACATTGAGATGGTGAAGAGGGTTTTCAAAGGAAGAACCCAAGAGGGTGGAGAAATGGCTCTCCAAATGACCCTCACCTTCACCACAAAGCTTAATGAGCTTTGACCTAATTTCTTGAACCCTTTTAGGGAGTTTTGTGACCTCAATAGGGGAGGGAGGGATGCATGTGAGGACTAGTTGGGTGAAGAGCATGTCGACATCTTTGGAAGGTTTTAGGGTTTCAAGGCTTGAGATTTGCTCATAAATCTCACAGACTTTGTCAATCAAAGCTTCTTCTTGGCAACCCATGTCGACACTATGAGGTTACTCTGAGTCTCTTCTTGGGGAGTACTTGGGTTTGAAATGATCAGAGGAAAGGGCACTCTTTAGTCCTCACCTTATGGTCTTTATTTATGGACTCACTTTGTGGGGTCCACCAACAGAGGAAAAGGCATGAAGCTTGCTAGCTTGCTGCATTATATATATATATATATATATATATATATATATATATATATATATATACACACACATATGTATCTTCAGGGTTTTTGTTTGTTTGAGAACGTTTAGGGTTTGACTAAAAAAGTCAATTTATCTTTTTATTTTGTCTTTAATTGATTTTTTTTTGCATTTGTTAGTTTTACATCGATTTTTTGAGTATTATTAGTTCGTCTCGACGAGATGAATCCAAAAAGGTAAAAGATTATGATTAAGACTTTTAATTTTTTGAATAAGATCGAAAAAAGTGTAAAAAAATTTGACTTTTGGCTTATTTATGTCTTTATTCAAAAAAATTTAAGCTTCGGTCATAATTTTATACTTTTTTGATTTCTCTCGCCGAAACGAACCAATAATACACAAAAAATTGATGCAAAACTAAAAAATGTGAAAAAAAATCAAATAAAAACGAAAAAATAAGTCAGTCAACTTTTTTGGCCAAAACACACTAAGGTATCCTCTCTTGTGTTGGGACACTATATTTCCTTGACTTTTATTAAAAGAAGGCATACTATTAATCGTAAAAAGGGCAAGTGGTGGCTAGCTCATGCGTTAGAGTTCTTGGATCCTGAACACTGTGTACCGGGATCGAGTTTCATTCCCTCCTCAACTCACGTAATAGATTAGTAATGACGAATGACGCAAAAAAAAATCATAAAAAGGTGTAAGAGAAAATTACGAATGGTACGCGTAACAAAAACAATAAAATTGCATAACAAATAGTTGGCATAAAATAAAAATACTGTAACATTTACCAAAAAAAGACGCAACATTTTCACTATATATATTATCCCTAACATTTTCAAATTGACATAAAATTTTCAAAATTACTTTTTCTATAACAGTCACCACGAAATGATATAATATTTGCCATAAAAAGGCATAACATCATGTTATGGTTTGGTCTCACGAAAAGAGGGGAATACGATAGATTTTCCCTTCTTTGTTTGTTCCTTTTTGCGTTTTTTTTTTTCTCCTTTTGATTGATATGGAGTTGATTTCTTCTCATATACGCTAATTAACTATTCTTCTAATTTGTCAAAGAATTAATAATAATTCTAAAGTCACAAAACCTTTGACATATATAGAAGATGTAAAGGAGAGTGCACACTCCACGATATAACTGGGATATCCACTTTTCGGAGATGGTTTGTGTTTAGTTGTATTTTTTGAGATAAAAAATTTTATAGGGTTACGTATTTTTTCATCTTGCGTCAATTGCATAATTGAAAAGTAAAAAATAAATATTATCATAAAAAATTATTAACAAGGAAAAAAATTAGTTTGTTTTGATCATTTGATGTTTTTGAATAACTTTTTTTGTTTTTAGAGAATTTTTGTAAGAGTTTCTTAATTGTTTTACTTTTAGATAGAGGTACACTATAAATCCAAGAGTAAAAAATAAATAGTAAAGTTCAATAAAAAAAAAATCACTAAAGACCAAAAAGTACGAAGCATTAAATTTTTTTGGATACAATTAAGTTTCTGGAGAGGAGAAAAGAACAAGAATGAAAGCATTGTTGCAGATACGCTGACACACCATGAAGATGGACAATTGATGAATTAATGCTGCATTTTTTTGTCTCCTAGAAATGTTTTCCCGATTCAAGTAGCTCAAGTTAAAGTCTCATTTTCTTTTTTTGTTATTTGTTTGTTATTTTTTTCAATCAGCCAAAAAAATTTTCTCGTAATCTTTGGAAAAGATACAAAAGATTAAAAGGATAAGGGTACACGGCAAAAATCAGCCCAAAACCTTCAAAGGAAGGTAAAACACCAAGCAAGACAAAACGAGGACCCAACGAAACATATCCAAACGAACACGTACGCATCCCAAAAAAAAATTCTTTTTTTGTTATTAGCTAGGATTATTCTAGATCGATTTGATAGCTCATGGATAGGGTTTTGAAAAAACTCTCCAGTATATTCCCATTGACTTTAGCTGCAGTTTTCCCCCAAATGATTTTTTGATTATGAGGTAATTAGTACTTCTTGATTTGATTTGTGGGTTGTGTAATCACTTGAACAATGATTAGTTAGTCCAAAACAAAAAGTGAAAAGTAGTTTAGTTGAGCAAGGGACACGTTAAGTCGTTAGTTAATCTCCCCTCAGGGAAAAAAAAAACCGATTTATTTTACTTTCTTTCCCTTTTAAAACAAAAAGTTTGACCAACTATTTAACCCTGTTAGCCGTTGCAAATTTGCAACAGCTTGGACGGTTCTCTTCTTGTTGTGATGCCGTTTTGGCTAGCGCCCTAATCCATCCTATTGTAATATCTCTCTTTATCTATATATTCTTCTTTGCTGAGGGAAAAAAAAATTGCATGAATATCATGTTTAGAAGGAGAGGGTTAGTAGGATACATGAAAAAAAGTATTCCCGAAATTATCCAAGAAAGGGAAATGAATGGCTTAGATTCACATATCCTACTACAATCTGAGCCATTCATTTTCTTTTCCTGGATACTTATGGTGATACTTTTCCTGTACTGTAACATTTTTGTTTGAAGAAACATGAAATCCCTTTATGAAGTAGGATTGTATGTAGTGGACATTTTTAGGATTGAGGGGGTATTGTTCTATCAACAAAAAATAGTTTTTTCCAAAAATCAAGGCAAATCATTCTCTCACAATACATCACATAAAAAATTATAAAAAATCAATTTATTCTAAAAACACCCTTAGCGGAACACCTCGAATGTGGCATCCCATAATATTGTTCACCCCGGTCATGCATATCTTGCATCCAACGTGCTTAAAAAGTAGGTGATCAGAGATGCCAAGATGTATTATATATGGGAATTATAGACTTGCAAATATAAAAATCCAATTGATTATTGTTCCTCAGTAATTTAATGAGATTATTAGTAAAATAATGATCAATTGCATTGATTCCATTCTTATTATGTGGACTATAATGTTCACACCACATAGAATGAAACAACTTTAACCTAGTGTTATTGTGTGAATGTTTCTACTTTCGGTTCATTTACTTTCTGCATTCGTATTTTCGAGATTCAATGTTAGGATTTCCCAAATTCCCAATAGAACCCGGATGGGATTACGGCATTGATACCAAGGTATCACCTTTTGAGAGTTCCACTTTTGTGCATGTTGTCACAAAATCATTAAACATGCAGGATAAAGTTTCTCAAACAAAAAAAAAAAAAAAAAAAAAAAGAAGAGAGAGACTTATTCAATTGTCAACTCTCTACAGCATGATAGAGATTTCGGAAGCAGCAGCACTAGGAGAATATTGGTTCACTCTTGGAAACTGTCTCAATGCATTTGTTTTCCTATTATATTGTATTGATTTTAGATTTTTATCTTCGTGTTATATAAAATTTCTTTCGTCAATAAAGAAAAAAAAATGGTCAACTCCTACTAAAAGATGGGTTTCGATATTTTAGAATATTCTCTCTCCATATGCTTTCACACTAAGCGTACCAAGTTGTTTTGGATAGTCAATCAAGAGCATGTAATCTTGGATTACGTACATAAGCACGGGTGAACGCAGGGCCGGGCCCCTTACACTTCCGATTATTATTAAGAAAGGTCCCTTTAAATTTGTGTTATTATTATATGATTAAGGATGATATTTTGTTATTAATTGTTGAATACACATGATTTGGTCTCCAGTGTTAAGAATTCCGCTTCTGAGCCATTGTACAAAAGTCAATAATTTTAGATTGTTACTCTTTGTCTTGAGGGTTCCTCATTGATTGGTATCATTTGGTTCACACTGTGTTTCCAATTGAAAGGGACCTTACCCAAGTTCATGTTATAGAGTTCGTCGATTAGAACACATTCACATAAAAATTCAAGTTGATTGGGCAACCGATATAGATTGATTAAAATCCTTCTTTGGCAAAAAAAATTGGTAAGTCTGATTATTTTTATATAGGTATGTTTCGGCTATCAAGTACTTATTTAGACTATCAAATTACCTCCAAAGGACTCAGGTTCAATTCTTCTTATCAATAAATTTTTTGGGCCACCGGGCGTTATGATGGTTCAGTCAATTTCCATGAACAGGACAGGATCCTCCTCCAATCATCAATCAGCTGATACTTCAAAGTTTAGTTTCAGTTTTAGCAAGCTAAACATTTTTATTAAGTTATATATATACAGTGGAGTATACGACTTTGCAATCTTCCTTGTTTGTCCTGAATTTATTTATTAATTCTCGTCCGTAAATGAAATTTTTGACCTTTTTCTGCGTCGCTTTGCTTTTTAAAAAGTGATTTTTTTTTTCGATCAACAAAATTATTCAACGAAACCCGACACTGCATACATCATGACAGAGAGGGAATCCAATCAATGGTTGAATGAAAAAAAGAAAGAAACACCAAAAAAGAGAACAAATACCACCAAAGCATCAGCCACCAGAAGACTTCAACATCACCACCGTCAAGTCTAAGGATGGAACCAACACTACGAGAAAAATTACCTATGGCGACGAAATGTGGTGAAGAAATTCAAATTTCCTCGCCAAATGGGTCTATGGCGAGGAAATTGATTTCGTCGGCCAAGAGTACTCTATGACGACGAAATTATATTTCCTCGCTAAATGCACTCATTTTGGCGACGAAATTACCCTTTCCTCGTCAAAGGGCACCCATTTGGCGACGAAATTATATTTTCTCGCCAAAAAACTAAGATTGGCAACGAAATGAATATTTCCTACCTAAAGGGAACCCATTTGGGGACAAAATTAACTTTCCTCGCCAAAAAGCTAAGATTGGTGACAAAATTATTTTGCCTAGCCAAAAAGCTAAGATTTGGTGAGGAAATAAATGTTTCCCCTCCAAAAAATCGAAGATTTGATTCATTTCCATGGTTTTTACCCGTATTGGGGTTTTTCACATGCTATAGGTGGGGCACACGCAAGTCAATTTTTGATAACTTTTCAAGTCATGTATGTCTCATTTGGTTGTAATAAGGCGTAATAATCACTCGTTACACGTCAATGCATGGTAATGTAACTCTAAAAGATTACATACAGTATTACTTTAGAAGCATGGAATAATTACTCAATCCTTATGACTATTGTAGTTTTTCATTTTTATTTTCACTCTATTTCACCGTAGTTTGACACTTCAAAGATCAAAAAATGTTTCGCAAAATCATATTTGTGTAGATTTATAATCGGTATTTAATATCGTAAAATAAATAAGTAGTTCAAATTAAACATTTATCCTATTTATGATACCATAAAATTATAATAAAAGAACTTATTCGTCGTATGCACACACTAATTAGTGAGGCTAAATGTATACGTATCATATTGATCATATCATTTGCATATAAATCTATTATTATTATTACTCAAGTAGAATAATGATTTGGTCTCCTAAAATGATCATCCATTTTGAAACAAAGGTGGGTATCATACTATCATGTATTAGAAAGTGAATTAAAAGCTGGAATTGGATTCCTTTTTTGGAGAAGCTGGTATAGGAAATATTTCTTTGCCAAATGGTCAAAATAGGCGAGGAAAACATATTGTTCTAAATAGGCGAGGAAAACAATATTTCCTCGCCAATTGTTCCAAATAGGCAAGGAAAAATTTCTTCACCAATTGTTCCAAATTGGCGACAAAAAAATTCCTCGCCAATTGGCAGATTAGGCAAGGAAAGTTAAGTTTCCTCACTAGAATACCTTTGCGACGACCTTTTGGCGAGGAAACCTAGCGAGAAAATTTTTCCTCGCCAATTTCTTTAGCGAGGAAATTTGGTGCTTTGGCAAGGAAACTCAATACTCCCTGGAGACATTTTTTCTTGTAGTGCAAGATTTTTGCGTAGGGGGGATGGGCTATCTCTCTGGAGTATGGGCAATACTATAAATTTCTAATGAGGGACTATTATTATTTAAGTTTTCATGCAAACCTAGGGGTATTTTCAACTTTTCGGACTAAATTTTGATTATTTGAACCACTCAATATTTTTAAAATGTGTTTTTAAAGGCCCCCGCGAGGACTCTACAAAAAAAAATACCCGGAAGGGCTTAATCTGATCAGTTTTCGATAAAAACTATACATATATAATTTTTATCAAAAATTGATCGGATTAAGCCCTTCTGGGGTTTTTTTTTTGGAGATTCCTCGTAGGAGCCCTTAAAAACAAATTTTAAAAACTTTGAGCGGTTCGGATCGTCAAAATTTGATTTGAGTCCGCACACATGAAAACTTAAATAAGGGTCCCTTATTGGAAGGGGCTCCTATATATATACTAGGAGGATCTAATCCGGGATCCCGGATTAGAGCATTTTGGGTGTTTCTTTTGTGTTGCAAATTGTTTTGGAAAAATCCGAGCCATCCAATGTGTTCAAAAGATGATTTACAAGGTTCACGGGAGAAATCTTTAAAAAAAAAATATCAGGAAGGGCTTGATCCAAACAGTTTTTCACAAAAACTGTATATTTACATTTTTGCAAAAAACTGCTTGGATCAAACTCTTCCCAGTATTTTTTTTT